>JAULUF010000044.1:41485000-42085000 GCA_031834385.1 Semotilus atromaculatus | reverse complement strand
TGCTCTGGCCTGATGTTTGTGTGCTCTGGCCTGATGTTTGTGTGTTCTGGCCTGATGTTTGTGTGCTCTGTCCTGATGTTTGTGTGCTCTGGCCTGATGTTTGTGTGCTCTGGTCTGATGTTTGTGTGCTCTGGTCTGATGTTTGTGTGCACTGGTCTGATGTTTGTGTGTTCTGGTCTGATGTTTGTGTGCTCTGGCCTGATGTTTGTGTGCTCTGGCCTGACTGATGTTTGTGTGCTCTGGTCTGATGTTTGTGTGCTCTGGTCTGATGTTTGTGTGCACTGGTCTGATGTTTGTGTGTTCTGGTCTGATGTTTGTGTGCTCTGGCCTGATGTTTGTGTGCTCTGGCCTGATGTTTGTGTGCTCTGGCCTGATGTTTGTGTGCTCTGGCCTGATGTTTGTGTGTTCTGGCCTGATGTTTGTGTGCTCTGGCCTGATGTTTGTGTGCTCTGGCCTGATGTTTGTGTGCTCTGGCCTGATGTTTGTGTGCTCTGGCCTGATGTTTGTGTGCTCTGGCCTGATGTTTGTGTGCTCTGGTCTGATGTTTGTGTGCACTGGTCTGATGTTTGTGTGTTCTGGTCTGATGTTTGTGTGCTCTGGCCTGATGTTTGTGTGCTCTGGTCTGATGTTTGTGTGCTCTGGTCTGATGTTTGTGTGCACTGGTCTGATGTTTGTGTGTTCTGGTCTGATGTTTGTGTGCTCTGGTCTGATGTTTGTGTGCACTGGCCTGATGTTTGTGTGCACTGGTCTGATGTTTGTGTGCTCTGGCCTGATGTTTGTGTGCTCTGGCCTGATGTTTGTGTGTTCTGGCCTGATGTTTGTGTGCTCTGGCCTGATGTTTGTGTGCTCTGGCCTGATGTTTGTGTGTTCTGGCCTGATGTTTGTGTGCTCTGTCCTGATGTTTGTGTGCTCTGGCCTGATGTTTGTGTGCTCTGGTCTGATGTTTGTGTGCTCTGGTCTGATGTTTGTGTGCACTGGTCTGATGTTTGTGTGTTCTGGTCTGATGTTTGTGTGCTCTGGCCTGATGTTTGTGTGCTCTGGCCTGACTGATGTTTGTGTGCTCTGGTCTGATGTTTGTGTGCTCTGGTCTGATGTTTGTGTGCACTGGTCTGATGTTTGTGTGTTCTGGTCTGATGTTTGTGTGCTCTGGCCTGATGTTTGTGTGCTCTGGCCTGATGTTTGTGTGCTCTGGCCTGATGTTTGTGTGCTCTGGCCTGATGTTTGTGTGTTCTGGCCTGATGTTTGTGTGCTCTGGCCTGATGTTTGTGTGCTCTGGCCTGATGTTTGTGTGTTCTGGCCTGATGTTTGTGTGCTCTGGCCTGATGTTTGTGTGCTCTGGCCTGATGTTTGTGTGCTCTGTCCTGATGTTTGTGTGCTCTGGTCTGATGTTTGTGTGCTCTGGCCTGATGTTTGTGTGCACTGGTCTGATGTTTGTGTGCACTAGTCTGATGTTTGTGTGTTCTGGTCTGATGTTTGTGTGCTCTGTCCTGATGTTTGTGTGCTCTGTCCTGATGTTTGTGTGTTCTGGTCTGATGTTTGTGTGCTCTGTCCTGATGTTTGTGTGCTCTGGCCTGATGTTTGTGTGCTCTGGCCTGATGTTTGTGTGCACTGGTCTGATGTTTGTGTGCACTAGTCTGATGTTTGTGTGTTCTGGTCTGATGTTTGTGTGCTCTGGCCTGATGTTTGTGTGCTCTGTCCTGATGTTTGTGTGTTCTGGTCTGATGTTTGTGTGCTCTGGCCTGATGTTTGTGTGCTTGTGTGCTCTGGTCTGATGTTTGTGTGCTCTGTCCTGATGTTTGTGTGGTCTGTCCTGATGTTTGTGTGTTCTGGTCTGATGTTTGTGTGCTCTGTCCTGATGTTTGTGTGTTTGTGTGCTCTGGTCTGATGTTTGTGTGCTCTGTCCTGATGTTTGTGTGTTCTGGTCTGATGTTTGTGTGCTCTGTCCTGATGTTTGTGTGCTCTGGCCTGATGTTTGTGTGTTTGTGTGCTCTGGTCTGATGTTTGTGTGCTCTGTCCTGATGTTTGTGTGCTCTGGCCTGATGTTTGTGTGCTCTGTCCTGATGTTTGTGTGCTCTGGCCTGATGTTTGTGTGCTCTGGCCTGATGGTTGTGTGCTCTGGCCTGATGTTTGTGTGCTCTGTCCTGATGTTTGTGTGTTCTGGTCTGATGTTTGTGTACTCTGTCGTGATGTTTGTGTGTTCTGGTCTGATGTTTGTGTGCTCTGTCCTGATGTTTGTGTGCTCTGGTCTGATGTTTGTGTGCTCTGTCCTGATGTTTGTGTGCTCTGGCCTGATGTTTGTGTGCTCTGGTCTGATGTTTGTGTGCTCTGGTCTGATGTTTGTGTGCTCTGTCCTGATGTTTGTGTGCTCTGGTCTGATGTTTGTGTGCTCTGGCCTGATGTTTGTGTGTTTGTGTGCTCTGTCCTGATGTTTGTGTGCTCTGGTCTGATGTTTGTGTACTCTGTCCTGATGTTTGTGTGCTCTGGCCTGATGTTTGTGTGTTTGTGTGCTCTGGCCTGATGTTTGTGTGCACTGGCCTGATGTTTGTGTGCTCTGGTCTGATGTTTGTGTGTTTGTGTGCTCTACCCTGATGTTTGTGTGCTCTGGCCTGATGTTTGTGTGCTCTGGCCTGATGTGTGTGTGCTCTGGCCTGATGTTTGTGTGCTCTGGCCTGATGTTTGTGTGCTCTGGCCTGATGTTTGTGTGTTCTGGCCTGATGTTTGTGTGCTCTGGCCTGATGTTTGTGTGCACTGGCCTGATGTTTGTGTGCTCTGGTCTGATGTTTGTGTGTTTGTGTTAGGGATGCAACGGTACACGGTAAAATCCCGGACCGTTCGGTCAGCCCTGCACGGGACAATCTACCCTCGTGTCCCGCGGGACTTCGGTTTTGCCATTGAGTTCGCGCTGATACTTTTAGTTTTTGCTTTACACGCCTTCAGGTGCGTTTGCCTGTCCAGGCAGACGAAAGCCCGCACCCGCAAGTTAATGTGTCCAATCAATCACTGTTGTGCACCCACACGCAAACTTCTGTCACTCACTGGCTCGTATTACTAGCAGGGCTCTCGTCTCAAGTGTCACGCATTGAGCGTGACAGTCACTCATTTCGGTCTTTTGTCACGCTCTCCCGCCACACATTGTATTTCTCACGCTGAAAAACTATTTGTAATATTTATATATTTAATATGCCGCAGCACCCAAAACTCCCAAGAGTAGAACCGGCAGGAATCATGCGCGTCTGGATTCGTCTGGTGTTGTTAGCCAATCAGAAAATAGCACTATTGTATCTGGGTAAGATTTAACGCAACAACCAATGACACCCCGATAATATATTTTTTTTTATTATATTATTTTGCTCTGCTTTTTTTTATTCAAACCACAAGCTAATTTGTTTGTTTAAAGGTAAAAGTGCACTTTTTCTTTCACATTGATCACTTCATATACCAGTTATCAAGGTTTGGAATTGGGATCCACTTAAATATTCTAAAGTGTGTTTGTTTACATTTTGTATTTCATAAGTGGTAGTTGAAGAGGTTGTATTACTTAGTGTTGTTCAGTACAGACTAGAGTGTTAATTTATTCCATACACATTGATGTTCTTCCTACTGTGACATTCTGTTTATGCTCATAAGAAAAATAAAACATATTTTTGGGATGAAATAGCAGTCTCTTTCTGCACAAAACATGTACCGAAACCGAACCGAGACCGTGGCCCAAAAACCGAGGTACGGACCGTACCGTGGGCTATCTGTACCGTTGCACCCCTAGTTTGTGTGCTCTAGCCTGATGTTTGTGTGCTCTGGCCTGATGTTTGTGTGCTCTGGCCTGATGTGTGTGTGCTCTGGCCTGATGTTTGTGTGCTCTGGCCTTATGTTTGTGTGCTCTGGCCTGATGTTTGTGTGTTCTGGCCTGATGTTTGTGTGCTCTGGTCTGATGTTTGTGTGCACTGGCCTGATGTTTGTGTGCTCTGGTCTGATGTTTGTGTGCTCTGGCCTGATGTTTGTGTGCACTGGCCTGATGTTTGTGTGTTCTGGCCTTATGTTTGTGTGCTCTGGCCTGATGTTTGTGTGCTCTGGCCTGATGTTTGTGTGTTCTGGCCTTATGTTTGTGTGCTCTGGCCTGATGTTTGTGTGCTCTGGCCTTATGTTTGTGTGCTCTGGCCTGATGTTTGTGTGTTCTGGCCTGATGTTTGTGTGCTCTGGTCTGATGTTTGTGTGCACTGGCCTGATGTTTGTGTGCTCTGGTCTGATGTTTGTGTGCTCTGGCCTGATGTTTGTGTGCACTGGCCTGATGTTTGTGTGCTCTGGTCTGATGTTTGTGTGTTTGTGTGCTCTAGCCTGATGTTTGTGTGCTCTGGCCTGATGTTTGTGTGCTCTGGCCTGATGTGTGTGTGCTCTGGCCTGATGTGTGTGTGCTCTGGCCTGATGTTTGTGTGCACTGGCCTGATGTTTGTGTGCTCTGGCCTGATGTTTGTGTGTTCTGGCCTGATGTTTGTGTGCTCTGGTCTGATGTTTGTGTGCTCTGGTCTGATGCTTGTGTGCACTGGCCTGATGTTTGTGTGCTCTGAGTCTGATGTTTGTGTACTCTGGCCTGATGTTTGTGTACTCTGGCCTGATGTTTGTGTGCTCTGTCCTGATGTTTGTGTGCTCTGGCCTTATGTTTGTGTGTTTGTGTGGTCTGGTCTGATGTTTGTGTGTTTGTGTGCTCTGGTCTGGTCTGATGTTTGTGTGCTCTGGCCTGATGTTTGTGTGCTCTGGCCTGATGTTTGTGTGTTTGTGTGCTCTGGTCTGATGTTTGTGTGTTTGTGTGCTCTGGTCTGATGTTTGTGTGCTCTGGTCTGATGTTTGTGTGCTCTGGTCTGATGTTTGTGTGTTTGTGTGCTCTGTCCTGATGTTTGTGTGTTTGTGTGCTCTGGTCTGATGTTTGTGTGTTTGTGTGCTCTGGTCTGATGTTTGTGTGCTCTGGTCTGATGTTTGTGTGCTCTGGTCTGATGTTTGTGTGCTCTGGCCTGATGTTTGTGTGCTCTGGCCTGATGTTTGTGTGCTCTGGCCTGATGTTTGTGTGTTTGTGTGCTCTGGTCTGATGTTTGTGTGTTTGTGTGCTCTGGTCTGATGTTTGTGTGCTCTGGTCTGATGTTTGTTTGCACTGGCCTGATGTTTGTGTGCTCTGGCCTGATGTTTGTGTGCTCTGGCCTGATGTTTGTGTGTTTGTGTGCTCTGGTCTGATGTTTGTGTGTTTGTGTGCTCTGGTCTGATGTTTGTGTGCTCTGGTCTGATGTTTGTGTGCTCTGGTCTGATGTTTGTGTGTTTGTGTGCTCTGTCCTGATGTTTGTGTGTTTGTGTGCTCTGGTCTGATGTTTGTGTGTTTGTGTGCTCTGGTCTGATGTTTGTGTGCTCTGGTCTGATGCTTGTGTGCTCTGTCCTGATGTTTGTGTGCACTGGCCTGATGTTTGTGTGCTCTGAGTCTGATGTTTGTGTACTCTGGCCTGATGTTTGTGTACTCTGGCCTGATGTTTGTGTGCTCTGTCCTGATGTTTGTGTGCTCTGGCCTTATGTTTGTGTGTTTGTGTGGTCTGGTCTGATGTTTGTGTGTTTGTGTGCTCTGGTCTGGTCTGATGTTTGTGTGCTCTGGCCTGATGTTTGTGTACTCTGGCCTGATGTTTGTGTGCTCTGGCCTGATGTTTGTGTACTCTGGCCTGATGTTTGTGTGCTCTGGCCTGATGTTTGTGTACTCTGGCCTGATGTTTGTGTGCTCTGGCCTGACTGTGATTATATTAAGTGTGGTTTCCTGAGTGCGGGAATCTCGACCAGCACCTTTTTCCAAGCAGCGCTGGTCGGATGGCTCGATTCTTCATAAGTGTCCGGAAGTTCAGCTGTAAACTGTTTATACTCCTAAGTGACCTGTTAGTTGAGCGAAGGCATTAATCTGCGACATAACGGCCCGCTGATGTCAATCACATGAGCGCAGTGGAGTTGATGCAGGAATGAGTTGTGAAGTGGATGTGTGGGGTCTGAAATTCATTGTTACATGCAAAATGTTTGTTGAAAGAGGTAGAGATTTCTTAATCCTTGTACTATGTTGTGGGTCAATTTGACCCGAAATACAAAATTGAGTTTCCAGAAATACTGGATAACCTAAGATATATATTTATGTATTTAATTTTGTGACTGTTTTTCATTTAGAGTTATGAAAATTTTTGACACCCTGAGGTGTTTTCTGACAAGTTTGATGTTTTCGAGTCATTTTGACCCAGAATTTCATGGTTAACCGCTCCAAAAATGTATTAACTAACTACCCTTTGAGAATATTTAAATGTACATTTATGCATTTGGCAGACACTTATATCCACAGAAATGTACACTATGTTGAAGGTTTAAGAATGTTAATACCGCTGGGAATCGAACACATGATTTTGGTGTTGCTAGCGCCATGCTCTACTGAGATTCAGGAAAACACACTAAAGTAATACAAAAACATTTAAAATAAAATAAAAATCAGTTACACTTTATTTCAAGGTGACAGTAATCTTGTACTTTTCTCAAATAAGCACTGAGTATTAAGAATAAGAATAACCACAATTACTGACTTAGGGTTTGGTTTAGTGTTAGTTGTTATTACCACAGTAAGTACATGTAGAAACGTGTACCATGACCTTAAATTAAAGTGTTACCAAAAATGTTACATTTTAAATGAAAAAAGAAGTTACAATACTGATATTTTTTAGAAACAAATGGTCAAAAATAGCTGTTAAATACAGTTTTAAAAATAAATTGTTCATATGTGTGAGAAGTATTAATGTTGAAGGTTCACCGTTTAAACCAGATTTTTCATAATGTGTTTTTTGTGTGGATTCTATTAATCCAATCCAAATTCGTTCCCAGAATTAGAACGTAACACAGTGTTATTTACAATCTGAAAACAATCACTCTGCGTATATGTGTGCATGAAACAAGACAGCAAAACTGTTTTTTTTTTGTTTTTTTTTGTGTGTCAGTTTTATTTTTATTTATTATTATTATTTTAAAATCCTGATCCACCAGTATGGAAATGAAAGTTATGGCAGCTCATTATGTTTTACAATCTGCAAACAATCATTTGCATTTTGCACTTCCACTGCATTTTGGTGCAAGATAACTAAGATGACAAAACAGTTTAATTCAATTCAATTCACATTTATTTGTAAAGCGCTTTTCAAAATACACAGCATTTCAAAGCAGTTCTGCAGAAAAATGCATGTTTCTACATTAAAGTTTAGAGTAATCAGTTATCAGACGTTACTGTCATGTCCATTTGTCACAAATACACCGTTCTAAGATAATACAAATCATGCAGTTAATTTAGGCAGAAACAAAGAGCTCATTAAAGAATTTATCACAAGTTTAATTTGAGTCTGTTTGGAATGAAAGAAAAATTAACTTCAGGCAAAAAAATAAATACATGCTAGTATTAAATCTAGGTTTTAAATTTTTTGTAAATTGAATGTTTGAATCCCAATGACTTTTGTTTTTTTAATTGATACACTGGTAAGGTTGGTGCAAATACTGTGAATGAGCTTTTTACTCAAACCGAATTTTGTGATGTCTAGTTTCATTGAAGTCATGCATCTCTGTTGTATTTCTAGATGCATGCATAATAAATGCTTTAGCACCTGGAGCAACATGTAGTGTTCTTTCTAACTGGAAGGCTATATAATATTGTATAAGCACATCAATCATTCCATACATCTGAGGTTATTGTATCCGCCATATGTTTCCCTTTAGGACTTAATAATGGCATGAATAATTATCCATTGTCTGAATGATGGTGATCTGTTCATTAAAACACTGTCCTGTTCACACTGAATCAGCCTGACACTTCCAGAAAGACTTGATTTCACTGTTGTGTGAGTTTCAGAAGAACCCAGTATGTGTTTTATGAGAAATATTTATACTCTTTTAATATGGTGCGAGGCCGATTTTATTGAACTGGGTGGGGAAGCGTATAAAACGGCGTATTCCAGCACACAACAGATGTGTAAGAAGCTCAAACTGGAAAATGTTTGGAAAACGGCATTCTCACAAATGTTTTCCGCCTCTCACAGACGGCGTGCGGTTTAATAGGAACTCTGGCGGCGGTAGTTTGTTTGTTATAGTCACGATTACCTGTAACACATTCATGTGAATACTGGAACATTTGGTAAAGAAAGATGTATGTTGAACAATAATCAATATACGTTAAAAGAAGTCTCAGAAACACTTTATTTGACAGTGTACTTGTAACATGTGCTTACCGTAGTAATAACAGTAAATTATGCATAATTACATGCAACTAATCCTAATCCTACCCTAACCCTATAGTAAGTGCATGTTGGTAATTTATATTACTCAGTATTTAAAGATATAATTACACTGTAACACAATTAAAATAAAGTGTAACCGAAGACTTTGTGACTGTACCGTGTGTTAATCTGTTCTCTCTCTCTCTCTCTCTCTCTCTCTCTCTCTCTCTCTCTGTGTGTGTGTAGTGTTATTGGTGCAGATGCAGGCAACGGTATCCGAGTTTTCCTCCCAGATATCGGGATGTTCATGGCGAGCCTGTCCGTGTGGCTGCTGTGCCGAAAACTGGTTCACACACGTCCGAGCGAGGACATGGCCCAGGACAACCACGACTTCGAGCACGAGGAGAAGGTGTGTCAGAGTTACTGCACGAGTACACGCACGCACACACGCGCACACACGCATGCACCCACGCACACACACACACACACACACCGCTATCTTTGTGGGGACTCTCCATAGACATAATGATTTTTATACTGTAAAAACTGTATATTCTGTCCCCTTACACTAACCCGACCCCTAAACCTGCCCATCACATAAAACTTTCTGCATTTTTACATTTGCAAAAAACATCACTTAGTGTGATTTATACGCTGTTTTTCTCATGGGGACCAAAAAATGTCTCCACAAGGACAAGGATTTCAGATATTGCTATCTTTGTGGGGAGTCTGGGGACATTTGGTCCTCACAATGTAATATAAACATGAGCACACACCACACACACACGCACTCGCACACACACACCACACACACACGCACTCGCACACACACACCACACACACACACACACGCACACACACACGCACACACACACACACACGCACACACACATGCACGCGCACACACACACACACGCACACACGCACATGCACACACACACGCACACACACAGAACATGTGCTCTCCAGAAACCAGTTTAGCTGTCACCTCTGGTTTACTGGCTGCAGTCTGACGCATTTCACACACAATGATCAGGGAACTTTCCTTTCCAGCACTGATGGATACGCCTGCGTTAATGTACACACACTCTTTTTATTTAAACAATTATCATACAATTAGGGTGTTGTTATTTATATATATATATATATATATATATAATAATACTAATAATAATTGGTCTGTTTTATCAATTTATCAAACTCAACTGTATCTGCTGAGCTACTTTAACTTCATAATACTGTATTATTAATGATACTTAAAGGGATAGTTCACCCAAAAATTTTAATTCTGTCATTAATATCTCACCCTCATGTCGTTCCAAACCCGTAAGACTTCTGTTCATCTTCAGAACACAAATGAAGATATTTTTGGATTAAATTTGCCCGCTTTCTGTTTCTCCGTTGATAGTCTACACAACTACCACTTCAGAAAATGTTGACCGCTCTTCATGAACTATTTGAAGTGTTAAAGTGGCTGTCAATGGAGCGACAGAAATGTCCCAGATTTCATTAGAAAGATTAATTTGTGTTTCGAAGATGAAACCCTTCTGGAGTGTACGGTTGACAAATCACGTGACAGACCGAGATCAAACACACATTCTGAACTCATTCTTTTCCCTTTAAAGATTATATAATAGTGGGAATAGTGTTTAACAGATAGTGTTAGGAGTGTATGGTTTGTAGGTTTGTAGGTTGTTATGTTTGTAACTCAAAAACAAACAATCAGCAGGAGGGTAATGTACAGTTCGCCATTCATTATCTAAAAAAAAGGAATATGTTTATTCTGCAACAGTGTCTGTACATTATCCCGTACATGATTATGATTGGATGAATTAAAGTTTGCATGCGGTGCCAACCAGCAGCAGAAGTCTTGTTAAAGAACTTTACTGTGTGAAATCCCATAATCACGTTTGCTTTAATCCCACCCCAGGAAAAGCTTTCCAAATATTTGTTTTCCCAGAGAAAATCTTACAAAACTCACTGTTTTATGAGAACAGGTTTATGTGATAGGACGAGGAGAGGCCAGTTATTAGACTCCACTTGTAAAGCAGATCATAAGTATATTCTAGATCAGTGGTTCTCAAACTTTTCCAGTGACTCTGAGGCATTTCACCATCCTTCTGCTTACCCCATCTCTCCATCCCTCTCTCCATCCATCATCCCTCTCTCCATCCCTCTCTCCATCCATCATCCCTCTCTCCATCCCTCTCTCCATCCATCATCCCTCTCTCCATCCCTCTCTCCATCCATCATCCCTCTCTCCATCCCTCTCTCCATCCATCATCCCTCTCTCCATCCCTCTCTCCATCCATCATCCCTCTCTCCATCCCTCTCTCCATCCATCATCCCTCTCTCCATCCATCATCCCTCTCTCCATCCCTCTCTCCATCCATCATCCCTCTCTCCATCCCTCTCTCCATCCATCATCCCTCTCTCCATCCATCATCCCTCTCTCCATCCCTCTCTCCATCCATCATCCCTCTCTCCATCCCTCTCTCCATCCATCATCCCTCTCTCCATCCATCATCCCTCTCTCCATCCCTCTCTCCATCCATCATCCCTCTCTCCATCCCTCTCTCCATCCATCATCCCTCTCTCCATCCATCATCCCTCTCTCCATCCCTCTCTCCATCCATCATCCCTCTCTCCATCCCTCTCTCCATCCATCATCCCTCTCTCCATCCCTCTCTCCATCCATCATCCCTCTCTCCATCCATCATCCCTCTCTCCATCCCTCTCTCACCCATCATCCCTCTCTCCATCCCTCTCTCCATCCATCATCCCTCTCTCCATCCCTCTCTCCATCCATCATCCCTCTCTCCATCCATGTCTCCATCCATCATCCCTCTCTCCATCCATCATCCAGCATCCCTCTCTCCATCCATCATCCCTCTCTCCATCCCTCTCTCCATCCTTCTGCTTACCCCCTCTCTCCATCCCTCTCTCCATCCATCATCCCTCTCTCCATCCCTCTCTCCATCCATCATCACTCTCTCCATCCCTCTCTCCATCCTTCTGCTTACCCCCTCTCTCCATCCCTCTCTCCATCACTCTCTCCATCAATCATCCATCATCCCTCTCTCCATCCTTCTGCTTACCCCCTCTCTCCATCCCTCTCTCCATCAATCATCCATTATCCCTCTCTCCATCCCTCTCTCCATCAATCATCCATCATCCCTCTCTCCATCCCTCTCTCCATCCATCATCCCTCTCTCCATCCATCATCCCTCTCTCCATCCATCATCCATCATCCCTCTCTCATCCCTCATCCATCATCCCTCTCTCCATCCATCATCCATCCATCATCCCTCTCTCATCCCTCTCTCCATCAATCATCCATTATCCCTCTCTCCATCCCTCTCTCCATCCTTCTGCTTACCCCCTCTCTTCATCCCTCTCTCCATCAATCATCCATTATCCCTCTCTCCATCCCTCTCTCCATCAATCATCCATCATCCCTCTCTCCATCCCTCTCTCCATCAATCATCCATCATCCCTCTCTCCATCCCTCTCTCCATCCATCATCCCTCTCTCCATCCCTCTCTCCATCCATCATCCATCATCCCTCTCTCCATCCCTCATCCATCATCCCTCTCTCCATCCATCATCCATCCATCATCCCTCTCCCCATCCCTCTCTCCATCAATCATCCATCATCCCTCTCTCCATCCTTCTGCTTACCCCCTCTCTCCATCCCTCTCTCCATCCTTCTGCTTACCCCCTCTCTTCATCCCTCTCCATCCTTCTGCTTACCCCCTCTCTCATCCCTCTCTCCATCAATCATCCATCATCCCTCTCTCCATCCTTCTGCTTACCCCCTCTCTCCATCCCTCTCTCCATCCTTCTGCTTACCCCCTCTCTTCATCCCTCTCCATCCTTCTGCTTACCCCCTCTCTCCATCCCTCTCTCCATCAATCATCCATCATCCCTCTCTCATCCCTCTCTCCATCCATCATCCATCATCCTTCTCTCCATCCATCATCCTTCCATCCATCCATCATCCATTTATCCATCCATCCACCTATCCCTCAATCCATCTATCTATCCATCCATCCACCTATCCACCTATCCATCCATCCATCCATCCATCATCCTTCCATCCATCATCCATCCATCCATCCATCCATCCATCATCCATCTTTCCATCCATCCATCCATCCATCCATCCATCCATCCATCCATCCATCCACCCATCATCCATTCATTCATCCATCTATCCATCCATCCATCATCCACCCATCCATCCACCTATCCATCCATCATCCATCAATCCATTCATCCATCCACCCATCATCCATTCATTCATTCATCCATCCATCATCCATTCATCCACCCATCAATCCATCCTTCCATCCATCTATCACCCATCCACCCATCATTCATTCATTCATCCATCCATCCATCATCCATTCATCCACCCATCAATCCATCAATCCATCCTTCCATCCATCTATCACCCATCCACCCATCATCCATCCATTCATCCATCCATCCATCATCCATTCATCCACCCATCCACCCATCATCCATCCATCCATTCATCCATCCATTCATCCATCCATCTATCACCCATCCACCCATCATCTATCCATTCATCCATCCATCCATCTATCACCCATCCACCCATCATCCATCCATCCATTCATCCATCATCCATTCATCCATCCTGTTGTAATGAGGTGTAATACTAGGAGACATAAATAAAGTGAGATGTTTAAAGAATTGCCTCCTGCTGTATCTAAACGTTCACTGGTGTGTAGCAGTGTGTGCTACCGAGAGCAGGAAGTTGTTTCCTGTGCTGAAGGCCATACATGTGGAGCCATTAAAGCTAGATGGGCCTTATTGTTTATTTGTGAATCTGTGTGTGAGATCAGAGTTAATCTAAACCAGATTCAACAGCATGTCACTTACTGCATACCGTTTTGTTCTAATATTATATCTAGTATTTCAGACCGTATATATCATGCAATGCAAGGGCGTAACTTTGGTTTGAGAAGTGGGGGGGACACAAAATGGGGGGAAATAGTAGTTTGTTCAGGCATGGTTTTGTAGGGAATTACAAACCTGCGCACATATATTCAAACGCACATAACTATAGAATCAATTCTTAATGCGCATGTGAATGCCATCAGCGTTTATCACAGGTTCGCGTTTAAAGTCTGTTTAGAGACGTTCATATACATTTTTACCTTACAGTTACTGTAAATCCGGCGTCTAGTTCATAAATGCCAGAGGAGAACTGGCCCCCGACTGAGCCTGGGTTCTCCCAAGGTTTTTTTTTCTCTCCACTAGGTCACCTGATGGAGTTTTTCAGTTCCTTGCCACTGTTGCCTTTGGCTTGCTCAGTTGGGGATATTCAAATTAATTAACCAATCATTAATACCATTGATCAACTCTACCAAACGTGGATGTTTTTCCACTAAGAAACGAACATTGTTATTATGTTTTGATTGATACTGTGAAGCTGCTTTGATGCAATCTGTATTGTGAAAAGCGCTATATAAATATACTTGACTTGAAATGTTTTCGATTTGAATCCCATTTCCTGGATGTACATACATTTAGGGACTATGGTGATACAAAAACCAGGAAATAATTTGATTATAATGATAAATTCTGCCAAAAAGAATAGTAGGCTAGCCTATGTATAAGACTTTCTTTATTGTTTATAGGGGCCGATCGCCAAGACTTTAGAGAATCATTTTATAAAGTCAAAATGTTAGCCATTAATGTTTTGTGTGTAAATAAAAATGTAAATAATGTGAGCCTCAATTTCCACTGTAATGTAGAAACAACATAAAGACAGTATATTTAAAATAATTGTTTAATGGCATCTGTTTATGAATGAAGGCCAGTATCACTGAAATTAATATAGCTACTGATGTCTCGATGAAAATGACCACCCCCACCTCACAAATTTTAAACATTTATTAGGCTTCAAAAAAATATAACAACTTATAATTTAAGTGAACTTAAACCAAACCTTACATAAACCCATAATAAACGTCATATTTACCTGTGCCTTCCTGTCTAACAGGTATATACAGAAATTGAATAAGGTTATCAAACAGTCCGCACTGCATAAATATAAATTAAATATAAATTAATCTTACAAGCATTCTTTAGTCAAGAGCAGTTAGTATTTTTTTCTGTTCCCTTTGTTCTTTGGTTAACTTTACTGACAGAGAGAATTAGAGGCTGCTGTCACTTTAAGACCTGCTGACAGGACCTCACGCATCTCATTCTCTCACTACTCTTTACTTTCATTTAAGATTTTATTTAACTCATTTAAGACTGTTCTTGTGGACTCGACAAAACGGACATTTTGGCATACATGTGTGTTTTTCGTTCAAGCAGCGAAATAGAACTCGATACTGGCGCGCTGTCTGTGCGATACTGGCGCGCGAGCCTGTGTCGATGCGCGCGTCCACGTCCAGGAACGTCGCGTGCACACTCTAAAAATAGCTCACTGAAAGTTCTAATGAGCAGGGATTGCGGTTGCCGCACAGTCGGCGATGAAACGACAGAAACAACAGGTGACTTAATTGATTTTAGTTAAAAATCATAACAAAACGAATTTGAAAGTGGGGGGGACACAAACAGGATTTTGAAAAGTGGGGGGGACATGTCCCCCCTGTCCCCATAGGAAATTACGCCCGTGATGCAATGATAAACATATATATAAAAAAGAAAATTGTTCTATTTTTGCACTGTCAACTGTTTGTTCATCCAGATTTGGCTTTGGAAAAAAGGCAGCTGGTGGTGCAAACAATAGTCACTCAGAAATTATTTCTTGGCTTGTATAATGCAGATTTTGACAAATGTTGTAGGTCATATGTGTTTTTCATTCATACCGTAAATGCACGATTCTTGTTTTCTCTGATCAGACACAGGAGGAGATTGACGAGAAGGTGGAAAATGATGATGACGATGATGTTGATGATGAAGAAGATGACGAAATGCTGTTTGATGAGGACTTTGATGCAGAGGATGAGGCAGAGGAAGAGGAGCGTGACGGAGAAGGTGTGGATGAGGAAGAGGAGGAGGAGGAAGAGGTGCAGGAGAGCACAAAGATGAAGATCCTGCGCAGAGTAGCAGGAGTGGCAAATAAACTCAAAGAGATCATCGGTAACCTCATCACAACCGCTGGACAAGTGGTGGTCACCATTCTACTGGGATTCACAGGTGTGGATAGCTGATATTTGGATGTCACATGGTCCTTCAGAAATCTGATTTGCTGCTCAAGAATCATTTATGATTATTATTATCAATGTTGTGAAAACTGTGATACAGGAGAGACACTACAGGTGAATAGGGTCAAATGTTTAACTAGTAGATATCACCATGAAACGTTCCCAGTTGATTACCTACATCAAGACGAGAAATAATTTATTGTTTAAATATACAAATTAGGCATCTAATTTGCATATATTAAAAAAAACGAAATCTGAGTATTGGATAAAGCCAGGTTAACATTTTTTTTTTTCATTGTTTACATATTTGATGGGGAAAAAAATTACAGAGGGATTTATTGATATCTACTTTTGTTATCCTGTAAATCAGAATATACTGTCAATAGCCTTAAAATTTTTATTTTTGCCATGTTTTTTGGAATAAAATGTTATATTAATCAGGCTAGAAATAATATATTTACAAATCCCTCAGTAAATGTCTTCATAATATAACTAGGTACAAGACTGGAAAGTGTGGTGTATATGTGTTACTGAAGTGGAGATTTCAGACTTTTGAGAAAATAGGCTTTAAAAATTTATATTGTAAAATGAGATTGCGCATTTAGAGTTAAATCCCCCCCTTTTACTTTCACAATTGGCTGCTGATAAAAAGGATCCGACACCATTGTACAGGAGAGAGAGAGAGCTTTCTAGCGGTGTGTGTGATGACAGGGTGCAGACAGAGATCGCGGAGCAGTCGGATGATTTAAAACCCCAACTTTTGTTTCATTTATGAGAAATCTACAGACGCAAACAGTCAAAGTGTAGTAAAATAAAGACCTAAATATGTATTTCTGACTTTTTTTCACCACAAGTCTGAAAGAAGACATGTTATTGAAGACAATTATCCCAAAGTCTCAGTGAAAAAGTGGAAAAAAAAATTTTTTTTGCCTGCCGTGTCTCGCCTTAAAAGATTAGTTCACTTTAAAAAAAACTTTTGCTGATAATTTACTCCCCCCATGTCATCCAAGATGTCCATGTCTTTCTTTCTTCAGTCGAAAAGAAATGAAGGTTTTTGATGAAAACATTCCAGGATTTTTCTCCATATAATGGACTTCAACAGGGCCCAAACGGTTCAAGGTCCAAATGACAGTTTCAGTGCAGCTTCAAAGGGCTTTAAACGACACCAGACGATGAATAAGGGTCTTATCTAGACAAACCATCGGGCATTTCACAAATAAATAAAAAAGTTTAAGTTTTATAAGCACAAATGCTGGCCTTGCTCTGTTCTGTGATGCGCGTTTGTGACTCACGTAATACGCAATTACGTTGAAAAGGTCACGCGTCGGCGGAAGTACCGAGTCAGTGTTTACGAATGTGAGGAAGGAGGACCATATACACATATTCAAATGTCTTTGTGTCAGTTTATCGTTTAAAATGCCCATTTCGTGGGTGTTTTAATATTAAAAAGGCTAAAAGAAATTTTTCGTCAGGACAGAAGCGTGACCTTTTCAACGTTATTGCGTATTACGTGAGTCACGAACGCGCATCACAGAACAGAGCAAGGCGAGCATTTGTGCTTATAAAACTTTTTTATTTATTTGTGAAATGCCCGATGGTTTGTCTAGATAAGACCCTTATTCATCGTCTGGTGTCGTTTAAAGCCCTTTGAAGCTGCACTGAAACTGTCATTTGGACCTTGAACCGTTTGGGTCCTGTTGAAGTCCATTATATGGAGAAAAATCCTGGAATGTTTTCATCAAAAACCTTCATTTATTTTCGACTGAAGAAAGAAAGACATGGACATCTTGGATGACATGGGGGTGAGTAAATTATCAGCAAAAGTTTTTTTAAAACTGAACTAATCCTTTAATCTCCCATAAGCCAAACAGTCAGTCTAAAGCGGCCTCTGTTCTGGTGTCCAGGCATCATGCTCCCCTCCCTGACGTCAGCCGTCTACTTCTTCGTGTTCTTGGGTCTGTGCACGTGGTGGTCGCTCTGCAAGACCTTCGACAAGCTCCTCTTCAGCTGTCTGTGTGTTCTCATGGCCATCTTCAGTGCTGGTCATCTCATCGTTCTTTATTCCAACCAGTTCCAGTTCCTCCAGGAGGCCATCCGGCCCAACGACAGCTACGTCAGGTCAGAGACTGGCTCTGCATGAGCACTTACTGCATACTGTTTCGTACTAATATTATATCTAGCATGTCAGACAGTATATATCATGGTAGAGGGTCAGAGACCCTCCTTTTAATAACATTTGTCAAACTACCGTACTTACATCTATTTTATGCAAAAAACTTGCTCCACCGAGGCCATATTATGCCAAATCTAGATTTAGTTTTTGGACTCTACTAGAATAATTTTTCATGCCTAAATATATTCAAGAATTTTCGCCATATTCTCATTGTTGCGGCTCCTCTCTTCCCAGTCTGTCAGTAACGCTCTGTTTAGTTCATGTCTCTATGAAGCCCCTCCTTCTGAAAAGCACGCTGTGTTCTGATTGGTCGACTGGACCAGTGTGTTGTGATTGGTCAAGCGCTTCAAGTGTGTTTGGGAAATGCCCCGCCCCTTTATATAACCGGCAGATTCAACACACTACTAACTAACTCAACCAGGCCCCGCCCCTTTATTCTGCGTATGAATTATTTAACTGAGGAATATTGTGGCGTGTTCGTTCCCGGAAGAAACTCAAGACTACAATGGAGGCGTTTCAGGGAGTTCAGAAACACTGACACTGATATGGAGAAGACCTGGAGGGACTTTTTAATGCGAGTGCTTTTTAAAACAGCAACATTACACACTAAAGAAAGATGGACATGTAAAAAAGCACAGAAGGTCCTCTTTAATTATTTATAAATGAGTGGACTCTGAATGCAATTTTGTACGACAGTGTCAGTAATACTATATAATATGTCATATGTTTAATGTCATCATATGCATATTAATCTTTACCCGCAGCATACTGTAAATAATGAATGAGTGTTAAAATACCCATAATGCCTGGGCTTTGATAGACACGCAGGGTTCAGGCGCCACACAGATAAAAGATCCCATATCACATCTGTTCTCATATGTTCTGACAAAGGCCAGTCCACAAAAGACCTGGAGACGAACCGTACAGTCAAATAAATGTAGTTTCATAAACGCATATCAGCCGTGTGTGTGTGTGTGTGTGTGTGTGTGTATGCCAAAGGAATCACTCGTTCGTTCTTTTACAATCATTTATGTAATAACCCTCCTGAAATAGATCCAGCATTTTTATAATGAGATTAACAAGACCTTTGTATAATGTTACATTATTTTTGTGTTCATTATTGTAGCTTAGACGTTGCTAAACGTACAATGCCCTGCCCTGGCCTAGTCTAATAAGCATGACAATCCATAGCACATACAAATAATGGGTATTATAGTATATTTTTAATTAGACTGGACACTTTTTTGGCATTTAATGATTTTTAAGTATATTAAAAATTTAATTAAAAATGAAAATCACTTGCATATTCCTGCCATTTTGTTTATATTTTGTTCACTGACCGAGTGAAAATCATAATATTATATTATTAACTTTACTGTTAATTTCATACATCATTGCTGAATAAAAGTATTCATTTATTTTTCTTACTGACCCCAAACTTTTAAAAAGTAGTGTAAAAACTAATAATTCTACAATCAATTTATTTTATATTTAATACACATTTAAATTTATTTCTGTGAAGAAAAGTCTGGTACTGGATGTAAAACCAACTGAAATTTAAATAAATTAAACATAACTGTATGTATGAATGAATGAATAAATAAATAGTCATTACTTTAAAAACCTTAATTTTTCTTTAATCTGTTTAAAAAAAAAAACTTAATAATTTGAATAATATATATATATATATATTTTTTTTACATTTGTGCCATAATGCAAAATAATCTTAATCCCCCACATATTCTCATTATTGTAAAAAAAAACCCTCATTGTTTGTACTGTAATAAAAAAGGCAGTAGAATAAATGTACTTTATAATTTGAATAATATATCATTAAATAAAAAAATATATATTGAAAAAATCTCACAATGCAAAAAATGTATGTAAAAATTCAAAATATTTGCTTTATCAGTGGAAAAGGCGCAGTTGAATACAAGCCTAATAATTGTGTAATTTGTCACTGAACGCGTGGCACTGCATTTCCTTCAGCATGATGGAGAGATGCTAGAGCAGTTTCTGCATGATGCCTTAAAATGCTGCAACAAACACACCTCTACTGTTTATTTTAGCGCTAGCCGTCCTTCACCGGATATTTCCATCCGTGTTCTCGATCTGACCAGTGTAGAGCGCCTGGTTATGAAGCGTTTATGATCTGCGTGTGCTGACAGACTGATCTCTCATGTCCTTGACGCTCAGTATCAGTCCATCGACTGCGTGAAGCCATTAGCTCTATGTATAGCCCTGTTTAAATGTGTTCACTACATATTATTTGCTCTAATGGTCGAGTGTGAAGAAAGTGTGCTACTGATGTGTTTCTCTGAGTGATTTCAGATCAATTCAATGTTTAAAGCAGCTTTTAAGGTTTGCATTGCGGTCGTGATCGCAAGGTTAATTAAGACGACTCGAACTGAAGTCAGAAGTGCATTGTGGTCCGATAAACTCATTAAACTCAAACACTCTTAGTTATCCGCCTGTTTTACCCTCTTCCCTCTGATTCATAAATACTAATATATTGGATAATCCCGCTATTCTTTCTCATTTTCTGTGGAAGCCGCCCTTTGTTTGTGTGTGTGTGTGTGTGTGTGTGTGTTGTATCTGGTTGGAAAAGACTGTGGACTAATTGTAGTTGATGAAAGATCTGCGTGACTGTTGAATGACAGTGTTGACAGCCTTTTCTATCGACATCACTTCCTGTTTTTCCCTTACAGTGGGCCGTGGTCATGTGATCATGTCTCTCCCAGACACAGCCAGAGTAAGAAGAGGCTAAAACACCCCCGTAATGAAAACATTAACAGTTGAATGTTTCTCCACAGTGTGTTTGGTATCTCCTCCATCGTTCGAACCGACTGCTCCTCGACCTGGAAGCTCGCTGTCAACCATAATCTGAAATGGCACCATTTTGTCAATCCCATCATGCTCTTGGTCCTGTACTACACACTGGCCACCTTGATCCGTCTGTGGCTGCAGGATCCCATGATCATGGTGAGCCTAATGCCACTTAAAATCTAAATAATCTATTTGTCTTGTAAAGTGAAAAAATGATAATACAGGTACTGATATTTAAAGATGTAGTGACATTTTTTAAAATATTATTTTGGTAATATAGAAATAATGTAAATGTATTTACTGCAAAAAAGAAAAAGAAAAGATTTTTCTCTTATTTTCCAGTTAAAATATCGTTCAATTTATTCCATTGGCAAAAAGCTTTTTCTTGTTTTATATAAATAATGTTAATTACTTATTTTTTGTGAAACTTATTTTTGAACATAAATATACTTCACTAAAATAGATTTATACTTAAAACAAACAAACAAATATCTAAAAAACTAAAGTTTTAATAAAAGTTTTTAAAGAAGCCAGTTTTAATATTTTACACGAAACGTCTCTGGTTACTTGCGTAACCTATGTTCTCTGAATAGGGAACGAGACGCTGCGGAAAGCGCAGTGGGATATTCTCTGAATGTGCCGATTGTCTGAAGCCTTATAGAATCACGCCAATTCATTGGCTGATGGCGTCCGCGCAATATGGCTCCGCCCCGACGCTCCTACGTCGCATCATACGTATTCGCGCGCGCGCCATCTGCTCCTCAGATTTCTCTGCCGAAAAGAAACTGTCAGCAGCGCGAGGAGCTTGGCCGCTAACGCAGCGTCTCGTTCCCTATTCAGAGAACATAGGTTACGCAAGTAACCAGAGACGTTCTCTTTCATAGGTTCTCTCAACGCTGCGGAAAGCGCAGTGGGAACGGACTACCAAACTCGCCAAGCTAGAGCGCTTTATAACTGGTAGATAAAAGAGACAACGACCGAAACGAGTTCAAACAGAAAGAACCTGGGAACCCGGGGTCATGTCAAGATCCAAGCTATAGAACCTTACAAAAGTATGCGGAGAGGACCAGCCTGCCGCAACACAAATATCCTCCAAAAGTGCTCCTCTGAAAAGAGCTTGAGAAGATGCTACACTTCTGGTGGAATGTGCTCTAATGTTAAGAGGTGAAGGCAAGCCCTGCACCCCATAAGCCAACGAGATAGCCTCTGTGACCCAGTGAGAAATCCTCTGCTTCGATGCAGCAAGCCCACGGCGGCTAGCACCGAAGCAAACCAGAAGCTGGTTAGATTTCCTCCAACCGCCTGAGCGGTCTACATATATCTTAAGAGAACGAACTGGGCAGAGCAAGTTAAGCTCCCTATCTTCCTCAGATGAAAATGGAGGAGAGTGGAAAGCATTAAGGTTAACTACCTGAGAGCGGAAACTTGAGGAAAGAACCTTGGGGACATATCCTGGTCTCGGCCTCAAGGAAACTTTGACCAGGCCAGGGGCAAAGTCCAAGCAGGACTCGCTAACAGAAAGAGCTTGTAAGTCTCCCACCCGCTTTAATGAGGACAAAGCTAACAAAAGAGAAACCTTAAGAGTCAGAATCCTATCCGGAGCTGACTCCAAGGGCTCAAAGGGGGCTTTCGTCAAACCCTCTAGGACAACAGAAAGATCCCATGAGGGGACTCTAGGGGAGCGAGCCGGTTTCAGGCGCTTCACCCCACGCATAAAGGCAGAAACTAACCTTAATTTGCCTAGGGGAATCTCATCCGATTCCCTATGCGCTGCAATAGCCGCGACATAAACTCTGAGAGTGGTAGCGGCTGCTCCAGCCGCAAACTTCTCCTGCAGGAATTCCAGTACTGAACCAGCAGGGCAGTTAACTGGGCTCCTATCATGTGCTAAACACCAAGTCTCAAAAACCTTCCATTTGGAAGAATATAATCTCCTTGTAGAAGGAGCTCTAGCACTCGCAATAGTCTCCTGAACGTCAGTTGGGAGACCAGAGCTTAATGCTAACGGCCTCTGATCGGCCAAACATACAGCTTCCACATGTCTGGGCGAGGATGCCATATCCTGCCCTGTAGCTGGGACAGCAGATCTTCCCTGACCGGGATCCTCCAGGGGGGAGACTCCAGTAGAGGAACTAGCTCCGAAAACCATGGCTGAGATGGCCAGAACGGAGCTACCAGGAGGAGGCGGACTCCGCTCTCTCACACCCTGGCCAAGACCGCCGGGATCAGTTTGATGGGCGGGAAGGCATAGAGTTTCTGCGTTGGCCAAGGGTAAGCGAACGCATCTATCCCCAATGGAGCCGGGGGACTCAGGGAGAACCAAAGAGGGCATTGGGATGACTCTTGAGATGCAAAGAGGTCCACCTCCGCCTCTCCAAAAACCTTCCAGATTAGAGCCATCGTCTGGCGGTTCAACATCCATTCTCCCGATCGGAGTTTCTGTCTCGACAGAAAATCTGCTGCGAGGTTCAGAACCCCTGGGACATGAACCGCTCTTAGAGATAGGAATCTGCTCTGAGACCACAGGAGAAGGTGACGCGCATGCCTGTCTAGGGTGCGCGACCGAGAACCTCCCTGCCGGTTCACATGAGACACCACTGCCATATTGTCCGTTCTGACAATGACATGGTGACCCTCCAGAAGAGGGAGGAAATGAAGCAGAGCCAGAAAAACGGCCCTTAACTCCAGGCAGTTTATGTGCCAGGAGAGAGCCTCTCCGGTCCAGACCCCACACGCTGGTCTGCCCTCGAAAACCGCTCCCCAGCCGGTGAGAGAGGCATCCGTCGTAATCATCTGGCGACGAGATACCGCACCCATGCTGACCCCTTTCCGGAGAAAAAGAGGGTCCCGCCAAACTGACAGGGCTTGAAAGCAACTGCGCGATACCTTCAGTAGGCGAAGGGTTGACCCGGAGGGTCGAACCCCTGAGAGTTTCACCCACCACATGAAGGGTCTCATGTGGAGTAGGCCCAGCGGTAGCACGGAGGAGGCCGCAGCCATAAGGCCCAGCATCCTGCGGCAGGTGCCCACAGACACATGATGGCCTAGTGAAAAACGAGCCAAGCATGTCGTCAAGCTGGAAATCCGTGCAGGGGCCAAACGGGCCTGCATGAGAACGGAATCCATGTTCACCCCCAAGAAAACGGTGCTTTGAGCCGGAGCAAGAACACTCTTCTCCGAGTTCAACCTCAAACCGAGAGACTGGATATGACTCAGAACGACGTCTCTGTGGTGGGTCACTAGCTCCCTGGATTGGGCTAAAATGAGCCAATCGTCCAGGTAATTTAGAACACGGATGCCCTGGAGCCGCAATGGGGCCAGAGCTGCATCTATGCACTTTGTGAATGTCCTTGGAGCTAGAGATAGGCCGAAGGGAAGGACCCTGTACTGGAACGCCCTTTCTCCAACGGCGAACCTGAGGAATTGCCTGTGTCGCTGTACAACCTGGATGTGAAAATAAGCATCCTTTAGGTCTATCGTCACGAACCAATCCCCTGGCCGAATCTGAGATATGATAGCTTTCAGCGTCAACATCTTGAATTTCCCTTTGTAAAGGGCGAAGTTCAGCCGGCGGAGGTCCAGTATGGGACGCAAACCGCCGCCCTTCTTCGGGACCAGGAAGTAACGGCTGTAAAAGCCCCGTTCGGTTTCCCCTGGAGTAATTTCCTCTATTGCTCCTTTGAGAAGGAGGGAAGAGATTTCCTGCTGCAGTACAGAAGCCTGAGCGGCGCTGTCTACTACAGTAGGAAACACCCCGTTGAAACAGGGGGGATTGCGGCAAAACTGAAGAGTGTAGCCGAACCGAATTGTGCGAAGAACCCAGGACGATACCCCTGGTAAGCGTTCCCACTCTGGAAGGAAATGTGACAGAGGAGGAGGGATGTTGTAATGCAGACGACATACCTGAGTAAGGGTGCCGTGTTGACGCTCCTGGGGTAAAGAGGTTGACTGTGCAGGAGGGCCATCGGCGTCCTGGCACGTGATGGGAGGCATCGAGATTGGGGTCATGGTGACCAGGTCCGCCTGCTTCGGAGGAAAACGGAAAGTGTCTCCGAGGATGCGGCCGGTAGTTATAGAGAGCGTGGGGGGTGAGGGGAGAAAGCCGAAAGCGTCTCCTTCCTCCCGCACCAGACTGAGTAGAGAAGGTGAAATATGGCCTGCACTTCGAGACACTCTGAGTGGCGAAGGTGACAGGGCAAGGAAAGGAGAGCTGGGGGGTGGGCAGAAACGCTTGCGCGGTCTGACCCAACCCTGAGGAACCAGAGGAGCTCTCCTTTTTCTGACCGGAGGGTCAGGAACGGCTCTGCGCCGCCGGAGCAGTCGGTTTGTCGGACCGCTTCAACTGGAGGCGCTTGTGAGGCCGTTGACGGGGAAACGGGCGACCGCGGGCTCCCCAAACCGTGGCAGGTGGGGGATGCCCTGGTTCGCTTCTTCTGGAAGAGAACTCCGGTCTATGAGAGGGACGTTCTCTGGGTCGCACCGGGGGGGGAGCAGAAGGTTCCCTAGCCCTCCTGGGCATGAACTGTCTGAACGCGGCCGATTGGGATTTGGAGGAGCGGAATTTCTCAACCACTGTGTTGACCGCCTCACCAAACAAACCTGTTTGAGAAATGGGGGCGTCCAAGAGGAAAACCTTCTCTTTATCACGGATCTCCGTGAGATTAAGCCACAAGTGGCGCTCCACCGCAACGGAACCAGCCATAGAGCGACCTATAGCACGTGCGGTATGCTTGGTGGCTCTTAAGGCTAAATCTGTAGCCTTACGAAGCTCCTTGACCGCTTCAGGGGTCACACCGTCGCCCTCGTCCATTTCCTTCAGGACGTCCGCCTGGTAGGCCTGAAGAATGGCCATAGTGTGCAGGGTCATGCCTGCCTGCCCAGCCGCCATGTAGGATTTCCCAATGAGAGAGGAAGTAGTCCTACATGCTTTAGAAGGGAGAAGGGGGCGCGACTTCCAGGACGGCGCAGACGACGGAGCAAGATGGTCGGCTAAAGTTTCCTCAATCGCCGGAATGGCGGAATAGCCCTGTTCCACAGAACCTACCAGGTTGGTGAAATCAGCAGCAGCCGCATTAGTGAGGCGCGAAGAGAAAGGCTGCTTCCAGGATCTGGAGATCTCATGATGCAGATCACTGAAAAATGGCAGCTTCCTCCGTTGAGGCCTAGAATTAGGGCCACTGAGAAGCCTTTCGTCGAGTTTCGACGACTGAGACTCACGTGGCTCGTCGGGCCAATCAATAGTGAGCTTCTCCGTAGCGCGCGAAAGCACGTCAACGAGCTCCGCGTAGGCCGCAGTAGGCCGCGCTTCCTGGCCGCTCGGCGGAATAACCTCGTCGGCGAGAGTAGGCCCGAAATCCTCGGAGTCGGAAGCCTCGGTAAAAAGTATATCCTCCAGCCCGAAAGAAACCGCGTCGCGTGCTCCCGGGCTGGGGCGCAAATAATCGTGTGAAAATTCGACTGGCATGTCTCGCGCGTGCCGAGGGGAGGGAGGGAGAGAAAGAGCGGGGCTCGTCTGCTCGAACTCCGCATCCTCAAGCTCTACATCCGAACCCCAGGTCGCGGATCCTCGAGAGGCCTCAGGAGCGCGACAGGGGGAGACGAATGATTCCCTCTCAAAGACCGCGAGCCGCAATTTGAGGGTTTTGAGCAACAAATTTTCACAGAATTTGCATTTAGACGATCCTATAACTGCCTCACGCGCATGTGAAAAACCCAAACATTTAACGCACTTACTGTGTGGGTCGTCGTTAGCGATGTAACGAGCACATGGCGGAGTACAGCGTCTGTAATCCATGGCAGCTTCACCGTAAGGAGAAACAGAGTTCCGCTTAAACAGTCGCAGAAGCGCCGAGAATAATCCTAGATGTAATGTAGCTCAGAAAAATCACGAGCGAAGGGCAAACGTGACCGCTTCGTTCTGAAGGCAGAGAAATCTGAGGAGCAGATGGCGCGCGCGCGAATACGTATGATGCGACGTAGGAGCGTCGGGGCGGAGCCATATTGCGCGGACGCCATCAGCCAATGAATTGGCGTGATTCTATAAGGCTTCAGACAATCGGCACATTCAGAGAATATCCCACTGCGCTTTCCGCAGCGTTGAGAGAACCTATGAAAGAGAACACCATTATTACAGAGCACATTTGTTCTGATGATTAATGTCATGTTTGTCTTGATTTAATGATTTTTTTTTCTTTCATTTTAATACATTATGAAATGAATTTTTAATAATTTAGGGATTTTACAAAAGACTAACAAACTATGTACAGTTACATTGAGGAAACAGGGATAAATCAAATCTATACAATTATTTACTGACCAATTCAAATAATATTCCCAATTAAACATGTCAATTACATAAAGCAAAAAAAAAGAAAAAAAAGAAAGAAATACCTGTAATATTTCTGAATAAATAAATCAGAATATGTCTAAATAAATATTATCAGAAAGCTTTTTCTTGTTTGTTTTAAACATAAACCTCACTAACTTATTAGATGTATGCTTAAATTACTTTGAATAGTAATACATAATAATAAATTACTTTGAAAACAAGTTTTAATATTTTGCACAAATTGTCTTTATTGCAGAGGAACTTTACTGTTCATATGTTGCGTTCTGATTATTAACGTCATGTTTGTCTTGATGCTTTTTTAATCTACTTTAATAAACAAAGAAACTGATTTTAATAGTTCAGGGATTTTACAAAATATTTAAAAATAAACATGTATTTACTAACCAATATTCCTTTTAGATAAAGCTACAAATCAAGTAAATACCCATAATATTTCTTAATAAATAACCCAGAACGTTTCTAAATAAATATTAGCATTTAATATTATACCTAAAAAAATCCAATGGAGAATCTTATTTTCATTTTTGCAGAGGGTTCAGATCATGCCGTGTTTTAATCATTTATGTCACGTTTGTCTTGATTTCATGCTTTTAAATTCACTTTAATACATAGACATAAGGATTTGAGAAAACAGAGACAAATCTATAAAATGATTTATTGGCAATTGGCATAAACATTTCAGTTAGATAAAGCAAACAATCAAGAAATACCTAATGAAGTGTTAGCCAGCTGTGTGTATATTTTCTGCTGTGTGATATACTGTAATAATGCACTGATGGGTTTGATCATCTGTGACGCGCTGCGCTTCACGGGTTTATAGAGCGCTCAATATGTGTGAGATTATTGATTCATGTGCTTCTAGGTTTGATTACAGCGTGATTTCACAGCATAAATCTATCCATGTGATCGATGATGAATCATAAGCGCCGTTACGACTCGATGAAATGAGTAGTGTTGTTGTTTTCGTCTCAGGACTCCATTAAACATGTTTATAATCTTCATTGTTTTCATCCGCAAGCTGCTCCACGACACATGTTTTAATTTCATTCATGCTACTCTGTGAATGTGTTTCTATGTTTGTTGCTGTTTCTCCAGCAGGAGAGTGAGGAAGAGGAGATAAAGGAGGGAAATGAGACGGCTGGGAACAGAGTTATCCACATGTTGGGCCGGAAGCGGCTGCTCTGGTGGAAAGCGCATCAGAAAACTGAGGAAAGAAATGTGAGCAAACAAAGATGCCAACTTTGAACTCTTATACAGTGAACAATAGAAGTTTGAATCAAACATGCACATAATGAGGTCAATATTAAAAGTATTCCTTTCCAAGTTCATATTTAACAGCAGTTAGTCTAGTTGTCTAAAGGGGATAGTTGAGCATCAAAAATTAATATTTTGCCATTATTTACTGGCCCTCAAGTTGTTCCAAATCTGTAGGAATTTATTTGTACACAAAAGAAGATATTTTAAAAGAATGTTGGTAACCAGAAAGTTGTGTTGCAACATTGACTTCCATAGTATGGGAAAAAAATTCTAAATTTCATAGACATCACTGGTGCCCGACAACATTTTTACACACAATTAGATAACATTTTTGGGTGAACTGTCTCTTTAAGGCAAAAAAATATATAACCAGTAGATATTATCATACTTCCTCAGTTGATTGAAACACAAACTATGTTTTGGTATTACACGTTTCCTGAAATGTTAGGTTTAAATATGCAAATTAGGCATTGTCAAATTAAAGATGCCCTGATTTGCATACATTTCCAGAAGAGAAATCTGAACATTGCAAAAAAATAGATTCAAAATTCTTGCTTCATTTTGTCAGCATACCAAGTGTATGTTTTTACAGAGGGGATTTGGAGTTTTATCACTCCATAAATCAGAAAATACTGTCAACAGCCAAAAATAAAATACATTTTCACCATGTTTTTAGGAATAAAAAGCTTGGGTCAAACTTAAGATTAGGGTCCAATTCTCACTATTAATTGACTTTTGCCTCAATAAACTCCTATTTATTGCTTTTTAATAGTAATTAGTAAGGTAGTTGTTAAGTTTAGGTATTGGGAAGGATTAAGGGATGTTAAATATGGTCATGCAAAATAAGGCATTAAAGGGCACCTATTATGGCATTTAAAAAGTTCCTAATATTGTTCTGGGAGTCCCCAACAACAGTTTTATGTGCATGCAATGACAAAAAACACTTTTGTTGTCTTATAATATGCATTTATTTTTACCTGATTTGCTCACCGACTCTCAAATGATTCGTTTAACGATTCATTTTTCAAACCCCTCCTTTGCGTGACGCTAATCTGCGGTGATTGGTCAGATGACCCAGTCAGTTATTTTTTGCGTTAGCCCAAAGCTTAAACATATTGATAAAGCACTGCAGTACAACAGGTATTGCTCTATTCTTTATGACAACTCCAATAACAACGACAAACATTTCACATATTTAAAAAAAATGACATTGGAGACCTAGAAGCTGCGCTGAGCGTAACTTACACAACACACATACTTATTGAGCATGCTACAAAACCCATAAAAGCAACAATTATTAATAATACTTCCAGGTTGTGATTCGGAGGAGGAAGCTGATCCAAATAAACTTGGTACTGAACCTTCCTTCAGTATCAACCGGCTCGCGAATCCATATTTGACAGCATTTATGTTTTTGAAGCAATCATCTTCAAAATGACGCGAACACAGGAATAACTTCGGACTATACATCTGTGGTATAGTTGCATATATGAACTGTAGCCACTGATTCTTCAAATGTTCGTCTCTGGGCAGATGAAAAAATTTCGCTTTTGCGTCACACTTCAGAACACAGCGTCTCGTCGCCATGATGTTTTCAAGTTTCCCTGGCTTCTACGAGTACGAGCGCAATGAGTGGGCGTATCTTATTCAAATAACTTGTACAAGTGACGTCATAAAGTTAGAGAAAATGCATCGTTCGTCTATCGATTCATATCAGCGACTCAGAGTCGACTCTTACTTTTGAGAGACAATAACTTTGTATACGGTGAACTTTCATGTTTAAAACTTTGCAGGATGTTTTAGTTCACTTAGATCTATGTTACACACTACATGAAGGGCAATTTTCAAAAATCCATAATAGGTACCCTTTAATATGTGCTTTATAAGTACTAATAAACAGCAATATCCTAGTAATATGCATGCTAATAAGCAGCTAGTTAATTGTGAGATTTGGATATATATGATAATATTTCCATTATAAGTACTAATAAACAAAGACAATATCCTCGTAATATGCATGCTAATTATATGTTTATTAAATGCATATATTATCATATTTATCCAATTCTCACTATTAATGTAATAGTGAGAATTGGACCCTAATCCAAAGTGTGACCAAATTGTGTATTAAAATCAGGAAAACTATATATAAATAAAAAAATAATAGATTGTTTCTTTCTTTCTAAAGTTTGTTGTATGTAAAGCTGCTGAAGTGGAGATTTGAGATTTGAGACACAAATAGATAAAGTGCAATAAAATAAACACTTGTACGATGTGTATTTTGAATATTATATTTCCACTACTAAACAAAAGCCAAACTTGACCAGTGCATGAAAAAACAATGTTTTTGCACATGTGTTTTTCCTGAAGATGGACAGGTCTCCTATGGTCTGTGAATAGTGCTGCTGATGTTAGAGAACAGCATAATGTTATCGACCCTCCTGCGCTCATCAATACCTTCACCTTGTCGTTCTCTTCCCTCTCTTCAGCTCATTTGCACTCTGGACGGGTACAGCACCTCAGAGGTTTGCACTCACTGCTTCTGCCAACGCTTATGTAACTCTGTGTCTGCAAGTTTTAACTGTAGACAAATATAGTGTGATTGATTTAGGCTTTTAGCAGCTTGTGTTTGTGTGTGCGCTGCTCTTGGTGTGGGATTTACTGAGAAACTCCATCTCTCTGGGTGAATCGTATTATTTATTAATAAACATATACAATAATTATTATTAATATATTTCCCATTATTCCCATGAATCTTATTAGATGCATTTTTATTTCTTTATTTTTATAATTTGTTATTATTTTTTAATTATTAGTTAGTGTTAATGACGCATTAATTTTGCAATCGTTTTTAAATATTTTACAGCACTAATATGTAATCAAATTATAATTGATAATAAATCAATTATTAATAATTATTATTATTAATATATTGCCCATGAATTGTTGAATTGATAGATAGATAGATAGATAGATAGATAGATAGATAGATAGATAGATAGATAGATAGATAGATAGATAGATAGATAGATAGATAGATAGATAAGTTTCACATAACACTGAAAGAAAATTGTACAGTAAAAAAAGTCACAATACACAATTAAAATCTCAATTTTCTTTGTTGAAAATGTTGGCTTATTTTTTTATGCCAATTTTACTGTCAGGTTTTGTGAGATTCACCCATTTGGACAAACAAAGAATTGTACATAGCATTGTATTAAATTAAAGCACTGTATTTGTACATTACAACAAGATATGGAAACCGATATATTGTGCATCCTTGATTTTATGAATATATAAAGAGAGAATTTTCACTTCTTTTTGCATGCTGTATATTAATTGCGTATAGACTGATATGAGTCACTCCTGGCCCCTGTGTGAATATCTCCTGTTCTCCTGAAGGTAGTGGTGGTGAACTCCAACGGGACGTCGTTTGACTACGTGTCGGCCGCCCCCGTCGAGAACGGGCCGCTCAGTCTGGACATTTACTCCACTCCTCAATACAAAGAGGATCAGCCTGAACAATCTGAAGGTGAGATACTGTAAATACTAGGGGTGTGACGGTTATGATATAACCGTGAGACCGACGGTTATAGTTGAACACCGTCATTAGAACTCTATAACCACCAAAACCGTGTTATTAAAATATATTACAGATAAGGTTATACTATCAGTGTTGGGGAGTAACGGAATACTTGTACCGGCGTTAGGTATTCAGAATATAAATTATGAGTAACTGTAGTCTCCACAGAATATGAAATATTCATTTTATTAAATTTTTCGTGTTCGCATTTATGAGGAAAAAACAATGTTATGGACGTGAGCGCTCTGAAAGCGGCACTAAAAAGATGCTTTAAAACTTTCACAGAGGCATCAAACAGAAAGCACAAAACCTTTCTTTAAAACGAATTTCGTTTTATATTAATTGTATCTTAATTTTAATCAATGTTTCATCAACCAATTGCCTGGATTTAATAAATAAGAAGTAATAAAAGATAAATATAGCAGACGATAGATAATCACGAAACAGAGGCGCCGGCGCGTGAACTGGAGCTCGTCTCATAAATGAACCGAAACTCAGCGTATAAGGTCGCCTACTCGTCTCACAGTCACAGACATGTCTACTTTTAAACAGAACAATTCAAAACGAAAGAAAGCAGACTACAGACTGCTTTCTGCTTATGTAAATGTGCATTTCTCTCTGTCGCGTTCACTACTGCGAAGATCGCGAGTCAGCATCGTCGTCACCTTCATCTTTTCAGATACTGACAAAGAAAACACTTGTTTATTAATAAACAATTAAAATATCTCCTTGCTATATTTTATTCATAATCATTATTTTTGCCGGTTCTTTGTGACAGATTGTAGGTGCTTTACTGGCAGCGCCACATGAACGCGTCACCAACGCATCCACCAGAATAGGCCTGTTTTTTTTTTTTTTTAAATGATTTGTTTAGTGTGCGTGTTTCATTTAATGGAAAGCACATTCACTGCTAGTTGTCTTGCTGTTAATTTTAAATAAACGTAGAGCAAGTAGCTAGCTAATCAGTGCCTGCTCGTTTATTCAAACTAAGTTGTCCTATAACAACCCCCCGCCCCCCCCGGACGATGACGGTTATGTTACAAACCGTCACATTTAACTCACATCATAATCGTCATCACCAATTCTGAAACTGGCACACCCCTAGTAAATACACATCCATAAATAACCGAAACACCTAATAAAACAATGCAACATCCATCTAGATGTTCTATCCATTATAGGATTGTATAGTATATATTATAGTACAGTAACACTTTTTTTTACAATAGGGTTCTTTATTTAACTACCTTAGTTAACAGGAACTAGGAATGAACAATACTTCTACAGCATTTATTCATCTTAGTTCATATTAATTTCAATATTTACTAATACATTATTAAAATCAAAGGTTGTATGTGTTAACATTAGTTAATGCACTGCGAACTAACAATGAACAGTTGTATTTTTATTAACTAATATTAACAAAGATGAATAAATACTGTAACAAATGTATTGCTCGTTGTTAGTTCATGTTAGTTAATAGATTAACTAATGCTAACTAATGAGCCTTATTGTAAAGTGTTAACAACATTGTGTAACTACAAATAAAATAAACATTAAACATTTTTTTTTTTAAACCTATTTTATTGCCAAGACAACATTTCTCACTTTCATTTGGTTTAAGTTGATGTAATAAAATAACTAAAACTAAAGTAAAAAAATTATTAAAACTATATAGACAAAAAAACGAATAAAAACAAAATTACTAAAACTTTTTAAAAAATTGAAATATATATAAAAAAAAATTTAAATTATGAATAAAAACTATAATAGTATCTCAATGAAACTAAACTAACACTCTTCTGTGTAAATATGTTTCTGCATATAACAAACAAATATTTATAGTAGTAATTGCCTTTCAATTCAGATTATTTTTGCCCTAATGTCACCATGAAACGGATGTAGCGATTAACAAGTTATATAACAAGCTTCTGTGCTCCTGAATGTTTGTGTGTGTGCGCTGTGCGATCTCCGAGTGTGTGTGTGTGTGTGTGTGTGTGCGTGTGCTCAATGAAACCAGCGCATTAATATAGACCAGTGATTAAACTGACTGGAACTATCTGTGCATTAAACGGTTTTATTGCACACCATCCAGCCAATCAGAGTCAAGTATTCAGACAGACCATGGTACTATAAATACACATATGTCATAAAAATGCCTGTATTTACAAGTATCCTCATAAACCCTGTCATTTATGTCTTTAGTGAACGTAAACATTTCACAGTAAACAAAAAAAAAAAAAAAAACTATATTAGACCCGTTCATTCGGTTTTAATGTCATTAATGTCAATCAAACAACAAAAGAGAAAAATCTCTCACTTGACTGAATCACTTTTGTAACTTTAATAAATTTAGGTTTAATATACATAGTGAGGATTATCCAGTGTTTTTTATTTACATTTGATTATTTTATACAATTTATGTATTTCTTATTTCTAGTGCTTGAAGTTTTTCAGGTAGGTCTGTTTCATTTGTGTCTGTTCTATTGTTGTTTGTTTTCCTATGTGCTCCCTATATTCGTTTCTTTGTTCTTTCTTTATCACTGTTTACGTGTCTTCACCTTTAGTAAGCTTGAGTTTTTTTTCTTAAGCTAATAGTTTTTTGTGATATTGAAAATGTTGACAAGAATTAGAAAATTTCAATGCTATCAAAAAAATTGATATCATATAAACCTTGTTTAAAGCAAAAATAATAATATTGTGATAGATATATTGTTATTGTGAAATAAATTGACTCGTATCGTGATATAAGATTTTGGGTCATATACCGGCCACCCGAGTGGGCGGGGCTTGACAGGTGAGTGACAGGTGGCCCCGCCCTCGTCATCAGAGAAGAGGGAGGAGAGGATAATTTGATTCGAGATTACGAGACATAAATTTAAAAACAAAAAAATGATGTGCATGGATAAATAATAAATTCTAAAATAATAAAAGAAAAATGCAATATACAATTCTGCCCTTCAGTATCTAGAGCCGCGTTTCCACCGCAGGAACTTTCCCCAGGAACTAGGAACTTTGGGGTGGTACTCGGTGTGTTTACACCGCAGGAACCAGGGTCTAAATGAAGTTCCGGGTAAAAATTTCCCCCCCAGAAAGTCCCTGCTGGCGAGGTAGTACTTTTTCAGAGTTCAGGAACTTTCGGGGTGGGACTTGTGCGCTGAACATGCTGATTGGTTGAGCGCACGTCACATTTGATGTAATCGATAATAAGATTATTCACAACTCTTGTTAATTTTGGTGGATTAATTTCTTACCAATTTTGTTCTTTCTGCCCGATGGCGCGCGTTCGTCCCATCCATTTCACGGTCATGTCCGCTATAGCTGATAACAAACGTTGTCTACTTTTATATCTAGCATTACGAGCTTTCTGAATACGCTTTAGTATTAGTGCTCGTCTCTTTTTTGCTGTTTTGTTAATTACCTCGTTAGTAAACCAATAGAGCAGCACAGCTTGAATCTCCTCCATACTTAAAACTCAAAACAAACGCACAGACTGGGAGGAGCAGTCGCACGCAGTTCAACGTCACCATAATCTTCCCGGTACTTTAGACCGCGGTGTAAACGCAGTAAGCAACCGGTCTGGGGCAAAAAAAGTTCCTATGAAAAAAGTTCCTGGGACAAATAGTTCCTGGTAATTGCGGTGGAAACGCGGCTTAGTATATTTGATGCTAAGGCTTTTAACAGCAAAACAAAACTCTAATTAACTTCCAAAGAAACCTGGCAAATCCATTGACTAGTTCTTCCTCATTTTTATTGATTTTTTTATACTCATTTTGGTATTTATTAATAACTGAATTTATTTTGAAGCATGTTGTAATACGTATTATCATTTACTCGTATGTTTTTTTATTTATATGTTTTATGTGTTTTAAATGTGCTCAAGTGTTTGTATATGTCTGAGTTAAGTCTGTAATCTGTGTTTTAAGCCCTATTGTACAGTAATTGCCCTTGTGCGATTAATAAAGTTAAAACTGAACTAATCTAGAAGCGCTCGTTGCGCCAGGTTAACTGATTTCAATCCTCCTGATGTCTGTGGCTGAGACTCGCTTCTAGTTAACTAATATATGGAGCAAATCCACAGAATTTTTGTATGTAAAGATGCATTATTTTAATGCTCCACACAGAGAAGACGGATGAGAACACACATGAGATGGTGGACTTACAGCTGGAGGAGGAAGAGGAGAAGACAGAAGAGGAAGAGGAAGAGGAAGAGCAGGGTGGACCTCCAGGCCTTCTCGTAAAAGTGTTCAAGTTCATCATGAAGCAGAGCTACATCTGTGCTCTTATTGCTATGATGGTGAGAAGGTCAAAGGTTAAAGGCCGTGTTGCAGGGTTAATTTTTCAACGAATTTGTGCAATTTGCTTGTTGGTAATGAACATTTAAACTGTTATCCATTGTATTTTATGTTGTTGGGTATCACAAAACGGAATATAATACGAAAAAGTAGGTACTATTACAGCGGTTTGCATTGCAACGATTCTCCTTTCCCCACGTCATTGCATTACGTCACGTTGGGGAGAGAATTTACCAAAGCCCGCCTTGAGAGCATGAGAGTGACAGAGACGAGTAGTAGACGAGAGTATTCAGATAGCACAGATTATAGATAAATACATAGATATAGATAGATAGACTATATATATAGATAGACTAGATATATAGATAGACAGACAGACATTTAGATATTTCCAACGCAGTTTCCATGGGACGGCACCGCCCGAGCACCTGCCAAACACATCGACAGACACGCGGCGGCTGCGTTTGCAACAACATTTTCACCGGAGGAAGAGATAAATGCTTGGAAACGCCCATATAGCTAGCATGATATCCTTCTATTTCTAGATGACAAAGTTTACCAGCCAGAGCTGCCAACTCTCACGCATTGGCCGTGACGGTGAGACACGCATTTGATTGGTTTCACACGCCACACACCCCTGATTTCTCACGCTGAAGTGTCAACCCGGTCGGTCAAAAGCCTGAAAGATTGGTTTATCTATAGATATACCTGTTGTGCCACTCGTGATCGTAGTTATACCGGCAAATTAGTTAAAATCTCCCGGAATCTAAAGCGAGCGTGCGTGCGAGCAAGCGTGCAGTCTCTGTCGACTGTGGTCCAAAACTCGTAGCGCAATGACAGTAAAATAAAATAAAAAAGTGTTTTTATTGTGCACTGCTGCTCGTAGACGAGCTCCAGTGCTCATTGCTGCGTTGCTAAATGATAGCAACTCACCAGGACACTTCACCAACTCTCCACTCATTCATAGTTCTAATACTAGGCTGAGGCTACCTTTCCTCCACTTCTCCCCAATCGGTCATCACCGAATTGCGTAAAAAAAAACCTTAATACCAAAAACGTAAAAAACGGGTCTTTAAGACCATTTTTGAGACATTTTAAAAATGATATACATATCTTGAGTGATTTATGGACCCATTAATCGACAGTGGTGGTTAACCTGCAACATGGGCTTTAAAGGAAGAGTTCTTTTTTTTTAACGGTTCCTTTGAAGTTATAAATTCGAATTTGAGTGGGAAATGGTTCATTTGGAACATGGAATCTCATGAATGTTTTTGTGTTTGTCAGGCGTGGAGTATAACGTACGTGAGCTGGCCGACGTTTGTGTTTCTGCTCTGGTCCTGTACTCTCTGGATGGTGCGAGACAGGAGGAAGTACGCCATGCTGACCTCGCCGTTCATGGTGGCTTATGGGAACCTTCTGTTAGTCCTTCATTATATCTGGAGTTTTGAGCGCTTGGAGGAAGTGCCTGGTTTCTTTCTGAAGATGAAGGTGCCCTTCACTGAACTGAGCTCCAAGGTAACCATTAGAATTGAACAATTTAGCCAATGAATTGCCTGATTTTGCAAAAGATTATATATTATTTTCACTTTAATCAGGCATCAACGATAAGTGCAGTTTCTGCTGTATGGCTTGACCACACACACACACACACAAAAAAAAAATTAGCACAAAAAAAAATATTGCATGCTTTATTTTTAGCAGCTTTTATACAGTATGTCAGAAAAATATATGTATTATTTAATACAAATATAATGTGGTAACTACAGTATAAATTATATATGCTATAATAAAATATAAATATAACTAAATACATGCATTACAGGGCAAAAGTTTGGAATAATTATGATGTTTTCGGGAAAAAAGTCTCTTATGTTCACCGAGGCTGCATTTATTTCTTCATTTGATTATATATATATTAAAAAAAATTAAAAACCTTTTCTCCTCAAACCTATGAACATAGTAGTGTATATTTTATCATATTTATTTTGTGTAAAAATTGAATATGTAAAATATATGGGAGCTTTTTTCTGCCACAGAATTAAAAATGAAAAAAGGTAATTGCGCCTTTTTTTCTTAGAATTGCGTGATATAAAGTCAAGAAAATTTCAAGAAAAAAGAAGAATCACGAGTTATAAAGTCAGAATTGTGAGATAAAAGGTTGCAATTATCTTTTAAATTGTTTTATTCCATGGCGGAAACAAACTTGCATAAAATTATGTATCAAACTATGTAGTTACAAACAATTTATTTGCAGTAATAGCTGTACATTATATAAGTATAATACATCCTCATAACTATAATTGTATATAACTGCCATAAATTATAAACACACATGGAATGTAAAACGTAACAATACATAGTTCCCACAGGCCAATTAATGTCATGTGACCTCCCTGGAGACGCCATCTTTGAGGGCATAAGCTGCTGTGTTTACAAGGTTTTACAAGCAAATTTCGAATATTTCTTTCTGTTTATAAAGTTACGAAAATCATAAAGAGACAAAGTGACAGAGATTATAAAGAGACTCTATTAACACAAGACAGAGAGAGGTACAGTACAATGCGAAAATTTCAGTCATAAATGGTGTGGATCCGTACTGAGCACTGATTATGCAGCTTTGCCTCAGATACTATCATGTATTCGTATTGAACCCAAACGGTACGGGCGTCACGGTTCGTTGCATGATTATATACACGGTATAAAAATAAATAAAACTTGCGTGCAAATTAATTAATGTCATGCGGAACTACTTTATACACGGGTTCTTTAGGGACATAATCTGAGCTTGCAATGCTGGAATGTGTGTGTGTGTGAGTGTGAGAGAGAGGCGCGGGTGCGATCGAACAGTGGAAACAATGTTGTTTTTCTATGTTTTTAATACCTTGTCATACAGGACATCATTCAAACCGCAAAGTGTTAACTTATATTTGTTATATAAGTCGTTTTTGTCGTTGTTCTGACAAAAACTCACATTCATGAAGTCTAATGACGGGTATACTGTAAAATCCAAATTTAACTGAACCTCCGGCACGATTTGAACATCCATTGACCCAGCAGGAGATGACCGTTTTCACTTTTTATCACGAAATTAACTCGTTTCAGCTTCTTCTTCTAATGTTATGCCCACAGAAATGACGCCGGGTCGGCAAATGCCCGTATGTTGTGACGTCATGTAGGAACTATGTATACAGTGATGTATTTATACATTTCTGCCCATTATCAAACCTGTGAGTATTTGACTGATGTGTGTGTTTGTAGATTCTGTGTCAGCTGAGCTTCTGGCTGCTGCTCAGACAAACGCTGATGGAGCGACAGACGAGGATGGAAGAAGAAGCAGCGCTTCGTGACGTCAAAGTAGACGAGCAGAAAAAAGGTGGTTTTATCAGAATCTCTAACAAGTGGTTTCCCATGTATACCGTACAGATTCAATCCCGTAACAGTCACAGCAGAAAATCTCTTAGTTGTTGTATATCCATAAAGAAATAACTTTCCATGTGGGTTTCAGAGGAAGACAAAGAGGAAGAGGAGGCGGACGAGAACGACCTGATGCATGTGGTGGGGAAACTAGTGAAGGCTCTGCTGGTGAAATACTGGATCTATATCTGCGGAGGAATGTTCTTCTTCGTCAGCTTTGAAGGAGATATAGTCAAGATGTACAAGATCGTCTACATGATGATGTTTCTCTTCTGCGTGGCTCTTTACCAGGTCTGCTGTCTAACACTATAAAGCCTTAAAGGTTGTTGGGATTTTGACTGGACACATCTGTGAAAACATGTCCATGTCGTGTATATATTTATTCAGTTGTCCTTATTAAAGTTACAAAGATCAGTGAGTGATTTTCTCTTTTCATCTCTTTTTCATTAACATTAATGACAGATAGCAGCAGTTTTATTAGGCTGCTGTCACTTTAAGAGCTGCCACACATGACACTCATCCCTAGTCTTTACGTTTATTTAAGACTTCATTTAACTGTTTTAATCTGCTAATTTTGGCATAAGATGAAGCCGATTTTATTATAAAGGATGAGCGAGGTTTTATTTCGGGTGAAGTTTTCCTTGAAAGGTCTTTGACGCCGCGGCTCTGTTCTCCTCAGGTACACTATGAATGGTGGCGCAGGATCCTGAAGTACTTCTGGATGTCTGTGGTGGTTTACACTATGCTAGTGCTCATCCTAATTTACACCTGTCAGTTTGAGAACGCCATCGCTACCTGGAGCAGAATGACAGGCATGACAGAGGAAGTGTGAGTATTAAATACCCTAGATACGTTTGATCTGTTGGTCATGCCACAAGCCATAAAGTTCAAGTCTAAGTGATCGGCTTCATTGTCTACACCAGCAGCTCATCTAAGGAAGCATCCTTACTGAAATGAAACCTTATTTTTTATTACAGATTTTAAGGGTAAAGTATGCATCCCTTAGATTTGGGCCAAAAAAAGAGTGTAAAAATGGCATATTATGACCTCTTTAAAAAAAAAATAAAAATTCGGGCTCTACTAGAACAGGTTTTTCACATATTCTCCATTGTTGCGGCTCCTCTCTCCCCAGTCTGTCAGTAACGCTCGGTTTAGTTCCTGTCTCTATGAAGCCCCTCCTTCTGAAAAGCACACTGTGCTCTGATTGGTCGGCTGGAGCAGTGTGTTGTGATTGGTCAATCGGAAATGACACGCCTCTTCCCATAACTGCGAGTTTCAAGCACACTGCTAACTAACTCAACCAGGCCCCGCCACTTTATTCTGTGTATGAATTATTTAAATGAGGAATATTGTGACGTGTTCGTTCCCGGAAGAAACTCAAGACTACAATGGAGCCGTTTCAGGGAGTTCAGAAACACTGACTCTGATATAGAGAAGAACTCCCGCTGGAGGGACTCTGTATCTTTGCAGATTTTTAAACAGCAACATTACAGACTAAAGAAAGATGAACATGTAAAATAAAGCATAATAGGACCTCTTTAGGCAGCATTATTTCCTACTCTCTTCTGTCTCTTTGCAGACTGAAGGATATCGGTCTGATGAAGTACATCCCCTCTGATCTGTTCACCCGTATCTTCATCCCCACGTCCTTCTTGCTGGTGTGTATCCTGCACCTGCATTACTTCCACGACCATTTTCTGCAGCTCACGGATCTCAAAGCAGTGGTCAGCAAACAGGAGAGCACCATTTACAGGTGAGAGCGCTTTCTCTGCTCAGGCTAAGGCCTTCGCTAGTTACAGCGGATGTGTGATGTCATTTAGGTGAGGTCATGGATCATAATATCTCAAATCTGATTAGACGAGCCACAGTTGAAGTCGTAACACAAATGTGACCCTGGACCACATAACTAGTCACATGGGTCATTTTTTTTACATTTAGATTTATAGTTCACTTGGAAGCTGAATAAATACGCTTTCCATTGATGTATGGTTTGTCAGGATATGACAATATTTGCCCGAGATACAACTACAGGTGAAACTCGAAAAATTAGAATATCGTGCAAAAGTTATAATTTTGATGATTACGGCTTACAGCTTATGAAAACCCCAAATTCAAAATCTCGGAAAATTTGAATATTACATGAAATCAATAAAAAAAGGATTTTAAATACAGAAATGTCAGCCCTCTGAAAAGTATAACCATGCATATGTATATAGTTATATATACTAAATATATTAGTTTCACCTTTTAATTCAAACTTTTGCACGATATTCAAATTCAGAGTTTCACCTGTATTTGAAAATCTTTAATCTGAGGGTGCAAAAAAATCGAAACATTGAGAAAATTGCCATTTATGTTCGCGATTCTGCTGCGTTCACTCACAAAAATAAATGTTTTATATATTTACGTTAGGAAATTTACTAAATATATTCATGGATCATGATCTTTACTTAATATCCTAATGATTTTTGTCATAAAAGAAAAATCAATAATTTTGACCCATGCAATGTATTGTTTATTATTTACCCGTGCGATTTGTGACTGGTTTTGTGATCCAGGGTCACAAATGTATACCTGTCCACATATTTGATTGAACATTCTCGTGTGGTGTATTGCTTTAATAATTAATTGTAAACAGAAAATTAGTAGCTGTAATTAACTTCTAAAGGTTTGCAGAGAGTGTTTGCTTCATTGTCTTGTTGAACTTCATTTCAGGCTCTGTTTACAGCTGGTATATAGATGTGTTTTGGTCTCGGATCACAAGTAGACGAGGGAGACACAAACCCGTTTACACCTGGTGTTTTAATCCGTCTCTTCTGTCCACTTTCAACCACTTCTGTCCTGGGGAGGGTCTATGGGGGGGTAAATGTCATTTTTTCAGATCTTTTGATCTAATGGCTAAAATAAGCTCACGCAATTTACATATGAACGCACTGAAGATGACGGAAAACCACACGGAGAGCATCAGCTTCAGTTCCTGCTCTGAGAGCCGCAAGACCAGCTGTGAGTGTGTGTTAGAAATCAGCAATGATGAGAGAACAGTGTGCTTGGTATGTTTTTCTTCTTAAAACCAAATTTGGGTCTCCAGCCGACAGTTTAACACCGTCTGGCTAGAGCGCTTCCTATAATGTTACGCATTAGCTCAGTAGACGGAGAGTAGAATTGAATTGAATTGAATTTTTATTTAATGACCACACAGCCAGGCTGGTGGAATTTGTTTCCAGTACAGCTTTTTGATACAGGTTCCGACATTTAGACAATAGACATTTAGACATTAAACATACACTCACCGGCCACTTTATTAGGTACCCCATGCTAGTAACGGGTTGGACCCCCTTTTGCCTTCAGAACTGCCTCAATTCTTCGTGGCATAGATTCAACAAGGTGCTGGAAGCATTCCTCAGGGAGTTTGGTCCATATTGACATGATGGCATCACACAGTTGCCGCAGATTTGTCGGCTGCACATCCATGATGCGAATCTCCCGTTCCACCACATCCCAAAGATGCTCTATTGGATTGAGATCTGGTGACTGTGGAGGCCATTTGAGTACAGCGAACTAATTGTCATGTTCAAGAAACCAGTCTGAGATGATTCCAGCTTTATGACATGGCGCATTATCCTGCTGAAAGTAGCCATCAGAAGTTGGGTACACTGTGGTCATAAAGGGATGGACATGGTCAGCAACAATACTCAGGTAGGCTGTGGCGTTGCAACGATGCTCAATTGGTACCAAGGGGCCCAAAGAGTGCCAAGAAAATATTCCCCACACCATGACACCACCACCACCAGCCTGAACCGTTGATACAAGGCAGGATGGATCCATGCTTTCATGTTGTAGACGCCAAATTCTGACCCTACCATCCGAATGTCGAAGCAGAAATCGAGACTCATCAGACCAGGCAACGTTTTTCCAATCTTCTATTGTCCAATTTCGATGAACTTGTGCAAATTGTAGCCTCAGTTTCCTGTTCTTAGCTGAAAGGAGTGGCACCCGGTGTGGTCTTCTGCTGCTGTAGCCCATCTGCCTCAAAGTTCGACGTACTGTGCGTTCAGAGATGCTCTTCTGCCCACCTTGGTTGTAACAGGTGGTTATTTGAGTCACTGTTGCCCTTCTATCAGCTCGAACCAGTCTGGCCATTCTCCTCTGACCTCTGGCATCAACAAGGCATTTCCGCCCACAGAACTGCCGCTCACTGGATGTTTTTTCTTTTTCGGACCATTCTCTGTAAACCCTAGAGATGGTTGTGCGTGAAAATTCCAGTAGATTAGCAGTTTCTGAAATACTCAGACCAGCCCTTCTGGCACCAACAATCATGCCACGTTCAAAGTCACTCAAATCACCTTTCTTCCCCATACTGATGCTCGGTTTGAACTGCAGGAGATTGTCTTGACCATGTCTACATGCCTAAATGCACTGAGTTGCCGCCATGTGATTGGCTGCTTAGAAATTAAGTGTTAAGGAGCAGTTGGACAGGTGTACCTAATAAAGTGGCCGGTGAGTGTATATTGCCCTATTTTAACGATCTGAAACGCAAGTGTCAAAGCGCAAGTAAATTTGTGGGCGGGTCTTGGGCGCTGTTGCTATTTTCCCGACGGGATAAATGCCTCTTGCGCCTGGCGCAAATCTAAAAGGGGTTGGTCTGAAGCAGCTTCATTATTCATAGGCGTGGTTTGGGCGTAACGTGAAATAAACCAATCAGAGCGTCATATCACATCCCCTTTAAGAGCATGATGAACGAGGTGCGCTTGTTCCATGGCGCAATACTATTATAACGGCGCATTTACCAGGAGCGCTTCAGAATCGGTTCACAGCCGAGGAGATCGATGTTCTCGTCAGGGCCGTAAAAGAAAGAGAAGTGACATTGGGGATGGGACAAACACACACAAATTAGCTTCGGTTATACATGCATATAATAATTTGGGTAAATATGTAAGCTTTATGCCTATTTTTCCCATCGTCATGGACACAACAATGATTTCCCTCGTGTTTTAATATTTTTCCTTATAATAATGTATCATTTGCAAAAAGGAAAATGCATCTGTGTAGATGAGAGAATCATCTACAGTGTATGCGCGTTGTTCACACTCTGTATTATGACCAAGCATGCACGCTTAAAATAGCATTATGAACAACGTGCAACGCGCCACTGACTTTAGACTAGGTTTTTTCTGGTCAGTGGCGCAATTGTTTTCTGGAACTGCAAAATAGCACCAGGGATTGTTTGCGCCGGAACAGGCCTCCTTTTTTGCGCTGACCCGCCCAGGGAGCGCAAGTTCATTCTCTAGTTTGCCGGCGTGTGTCTGTGGAGGGAAAAGCCCGCTTTGCGCGGGTGCAAAATAGGAATGATACATGCGTCAGTGCACAAAGTCATTTGCGCCGGGTGCAAGATAGGGCCCATAAAGTAACATGTACATACAGACACCACATTAATATATAATACATAAAACATAAAGGGTCATGCTTTCTCCACTGTCCTTAGCGTTCAGAGTTCATATGTAAATATTGCTATTGGAATAAACTGTTTTGAAAGCGAGTTGTTCTGCAGGCTGTTGTCCTGTAACGCCTCCCAGAGGACAGTAATTTGAAGGCGTAGTGTGCAGGGTGGGAGATATCAGAAATGATCTTGTGTGCTCTGCATAGTGTCCGTTTGTGATAGAGCGATTCAAGACGTGGTTTTGTGGCTGTTCAAACACATTCGATCACATGAACGTTTACACTACGAAAGCAATCTGGTCCAATGTGTTTTCAACTACCTCTGGAAGTGGTCGAAAGTGGACATGCCCAAAATGTTTTAGAGTCGTTCACTTGTGATCTAATCGACCAAAACGCATGTTTAATCCCAGGTGTAAACAGAGCCTTAGTTTCATCCTCATGCTTCATTTCCTCATTTCTCACTAGCTCCTTCATGATGGTTTGTCCTCTGTTAAATCTGTTGCAGTATAAACCTTGTTTTATCTCTGCCAATCATCTTACTTTATGCAAATTCACTTCTTTTTTAACCAATCATCTGCTCACATCTTTCCCCTGCCATCCCTCACATCACAGCTATACTAAAGTCAGTGGTCGTATCTATCTGATCGTGGATAGGTGGGTGACTGATTTTCTTTCTCTGGCATTTATGGAAACCACAACGAATGTTCACCTTTTCCCCAATTTCCCACAATCCCTCATTCTTCTCACTACTGTCAGCACACCGTTTTCTCACTTGATGATGTCACTTTTTAACGGCCTGCTAGATTCCTAGATAGTTGTAAAAATGTATGATGTCGCTCTATGAGTCTTTGTCACTGATTTGATTTTCTGTTTAGAACTTTAATTTTTGCTGTAAATGTTACATAATGTCAAAGTCAACGTGAAACTGCATTCAAACCCCGTTTTATTTCTATAGTTAGATGTTTTTCCATATAGGGGTGGGAGTCTTTAAGCACCTCACGATCCGATTCGCTTCAACCTTTTCGAAGTTTATGGAAGAATATTTTATTGATGGTTCGGGGGTTTTTGTGTGTGTGTGTGTGTGTGTGTGTGTGTGTGTGTGTGTGGAATTGCAAGTAAGCAGACTACGACTGTTTCTAAAGCGCAAATAGTGCCATTGCGCATTTGTGGTTAAAAACTGTAATTTTCAGAGAAACGGCACATTGGAGAATACATTTTTTCTCCCACCCCTAATCCCTAGTGGCCAATAAGCAAAATCGTTTCAGAGGCGTGGGAAGTTATTATAGTATTTTTTTGTTGTTGTTGTTTGCTTTTGAATAACATTTATGAACAGCAACACGTATCAAAAAGCTAAATAGGGACTTTTTTGGTTTCATGTTGACTTTAAACCTGCATCCCAGAAAAATGCATCCCAGAAAGTGTTACTGAAGTCAGCTTTATATCCTGACGATTAGTCCTCCTCATCCATGACTCTAACATCTCCTCGGCATGTCTCTGAAATGCACGGTCCTCTCCTCTTCAAAACATTTAAAAATCTATCTGTCCCTCTTTCTCCATCTCATCTTCTCTAGCTTATAGTAATGTTGACTGTTCTACATGTGAAACTTTTCTTGCTTTTGATTTCGTATATTTCCATTCTGTAAATTACTTCAACAGCATCAAGCAAAAAATATCTTCTCCTGAGAGCAAGTAAGTGTGGTATAAACAAGGTAAAACTTTGACATGAAACCTCATCATGCAAGCGTGTAAACCCTTCAGAGCAGCGAGAGCATTCGGACGAGGTCATTGACACTTTATTCTGACTGCTGAGTATTTCTTTGTTTTGGTTTGGTTTTACGGTCACATGATTCACATGCATTGCTTGTTTAAACAAAGGCCCTGACGCAATCCGGCTTGTTCCTTACGGATCTAATGCACACGGCATCCATGATTTCCACCCAAACCCTGCCTGTGGAAGCCAAGGTTTAGGCCACTTAAGGCACTAACATTTAATTCGCTGGGATCGTTTTATAACCCAAACTAAGCTAACTTGATCAGCATGTGATCTAAGTTTAGAGAAAGTATGGGTGATTCATCAATCAGAGGAACTTTTCTGTCGGATAGGATGAATTTGAAAGAAAAAATGATTTAAAAAAAAAAAAAAAAAAAAATTATGATTAATTCTAAAATATTATTTATTTTATTTGTGTTAAAAAAATGTTTGTTTTTTTTTGCCAGATTTTTTTATTTTGTTCCTGTTCCATAACCAGACATTTCCATGGAAAATCAGGACAATTCTTTGCGCATTAATTTAATTTAAATTAATTAAATTAATTTGTTTTAATGACAAATATATATATATTTATTTTTTCAATTATTTATCATATAATAGCTAATACATAGTGATGTTATTTACTGTCTTTTCAAGGATTAAAAAAAAAAACTATTACATTTAAAAAGAGTTTATATTTGGTTATGATGTAAATGAGAATCAGTTTTTAAAAAGCAGACATTTTTATTAATCTTTATTTGGCATTGACCAAACTAGTCAAATTTTAAGAATTTTTAATTAAGCAGCAATGCATTTATTTGTATAAATTAAAAATAAATATACAGCAAATGTGTTGTATTAGCATGCAATTCCAACTATTTTGTCATAATGTGACAAATGAAAATCCAGATTTATTTACAGGACATGTGATAAATGTTTTAACTTGAATATTTCAGGCTTTCAGGAGGTCAAAAGTGCCTGTAATTGAAGAATCACTCATATGTCACACATATAAATAGGTGATCTTTCTCTCCTAATGAAATATTCCTGATCTCCAGACTTGTTCATCCAGACGGGAGTCTGGCCGATCTGACAATGATGAGCACGTCTCCAGAGCCGCTGCTGAAGGAGGAGAAAGAGAAAGAGTCCGTGAATGAGGTGCTGGTCGTGAACTGTGTGGAGGAGAAGAAGAGGAAAGAGTCTTTATCCATCCATTCGGCTCATCTGTCCAGTCAGGAGGATATTCAGCAGTTCAGTGCCGCCACAGATCCTGAGCCGCCGTCAGAACAGAGCTCGGGTGCGCCACTCTACTCTATTATTGGCTAGTCTACTCTAGTCATTTCATTACAGCGTATTTTCTTTTCTATACACTTCTGTACACTTCTTAGATGGGGCTATATGGATTTTATCCTGCTGTAGATTAGTGTAGTTTACACATTTATGTACATCTTGTTGTTTTTTCTATATTTTCCATGTTCCATATATAGCCATATATATATATATATATATATATATACTTTTTTTTTTTTTTTTTTTTTTTTTTTTTAAATGTATTATTATTATTATTTTTTTTTACTAAACCTACCCACCACAGAAAACTTTCTGCATTTCTACATTTTCAAAAAAAACATCACTTTTAAAACTTATATAAGCTGTTTTCTTCATGGGGGAACAAAAAACGTCCTCAAAAGGACAAGAATTTCAGATGTTGTGGGAGCATTTTGTCAATAAAAAAAGTGGAAGTATAGCGTTGTTAAAGCAGTTAAAGGGTGCAGTATTGTAAATTGGATTAAAAACCCTCTAAAGCATGAAACCACCGGCTAGCTCTGCTGCTCTGTTGTTATTCCTTACATGATAAAAGATGAGCAGAGTTAAAAAGAGGCTTTGTATCTTTTTAAGTGCATTTATACGTACGTTCATTTGAAGGCAGCATTACATTTACTCTCATTTTATCAGTATCCTGCCTCATATATAGTTGCCTCTGTGTTTAGTTCAAGTATGATCTTTTACTTTACTCAGTTCTTCAGGTAATACACTCTAATCTGGTTTAAACTCTCCATTCACGACATGTAAATGGAAGAAAAACAGTCCGATTTCTCCCTCGCTTCTGTTTCAGACCTCAGGAATAAATGGCACTTGGTGGTGGACCGGCTCACGGTCCTGTTCCTCAAGTTCCTGGAGTATTTCCACAAGCTGAAGCTCTTCATCTGGTGGCTCCTCGAGATGCACATCATCAAGATCGTCTCCACCTACATCATCCTGCTGTCTGTCAAAGAGGTCGAAGCTCCGCCCACTTTTCCAAACGCAAACATGAATATCGTACAGTAATCTGAAGCTGTTTCTGTTTGTGGTGTGTCTGTTGCAGGTCTCGCTGTTGAACTATGTGTTTTTGATCTCGTGGGCGTTTGCGCTGCCATATAAGCAGTTTCGAGTTCTTGCGTCAAGCGTGTGCACCGTATGGACGTGTGTTATCATCATCTGCAAGATGTTTTACCAGCTAGAGACCATCAACCCCCAAAACTACTCAAGCAATTGTACTATGGTGGGTTTCTTTAACCCAGAGTGAACTCATCAAATGTGTTCGTCACTATGCAGATGGGATTTGGTTTCACATATAGTCATTAATGTAAAATACTTGTCATCCAAATTGAGTTTGTCTTTAGTGGTTTAGTAGATTTGCTGTTTAATCATGTGAACGTGCTTCTATAGCCCAACGAATACCCAAACGATAGGAAGATATACATGACTCAGTCCCTGCTGTACCGGGGGCCCGTGGATCCTGCCAACTGGGTCGGTCTGGAGAAGTTTGAACAAATACTACCCTACCTGAGGGTGAGGAGACACACTATCATATATTTTCAAAGAATTATGACTTTATCAATAGCTACAAAACAACATTTGGTCTCAGTTTACAATTTCTGTTTATTGCTAGAGAATCACACAAATCATTCATCCATCACCAACGTGCTCTTTTCCTTCTTTCCCAGAATAACTTGTTGATGTTGGCCATCTTGGCGTTCGAGGTCACCATTTACAGACATCAGGAGTTTTTCCGCCTGAGAAACAAACTCTCTCCTCCTCCCTCTCGAACCATCTTTCACGATATCACCCGACAACACCTCGACAACGGAATCATCAATTGTGCCAAATACTTCATAAACTATTTCTTCTACAAATTTGGTTTAGAGGTATATATTTATCTATCTATCTATCTATCTATCTATCTATCTATCTATCTATCTATCTATCTATCTATCTATCTATCTATCTATCTATCTATCTATCTGTCTGTCTGTCTGTCTGTCTGTCTGTCTGTCTGTCTATCTCTGTCTGTCTATATCTGTCTGTCTATCTATATATATTGGTCTATCTGTCTTTCTGTCTATCTATCTTTCTGTCTGTCTGTCTATATATATATATTGGTCTATCTGTTTGTATGTCTGTCTGTCTGTCTATATATATTGTTCTGTCTGTCTATCTGTCTGTCTGTCTATATATATTGGTCTATCTGTTTGTCTGTCTGTCTATATATTGGTCTATCTATATATATTGGTATCTGTCTTTCTGTCTATCTATCTGTCTATATATATTGGTCTGTCTATATATATTGGTCTATCTATCTGTCTTTCTGTCTGTCTATCTATCTGTCTGTCTGTCTATATATATTGGTCTATCTGTTTGTCTGTCTGTCTGTCTATATATATTGGTCTATCTGTCTGTCTGTCTGTCTATATATATATTGGTCTGTCTATATATATTGGTCTACCTGTTTGTCTGTCTATCTGTCTGTCTGTCTGTCTGTCTGTCTGTCTATATATATTGGTATATCTGTCTGTCTGTCTGTCTGTCTATATATATTGGTCTATCTGTGTTTCTGTCTGTCTGTCTATATATATTGGTCTATCTGTCTTTATGTCTGTCTATCTATCTGTCTGTCTGTCTGTCTATATATATTGGTATATCTGTCTATCTGTCTGTCTGTCTGTCTATCTACCTGTCTGTCTGTCTGTCTGTCTATGTATATTGGTCTATCTGTCTTTCTGTCTGTCTGTCTATCTACCTGTCTGTCTGTCTGTCTATATATATTGGTATATCTGTCTTTCTGTCTATCTCCCTGTCTGTCTACCTGTCTGTCTGTCTGTCTATATATATTGGTATATCTGTCTTTCTGTCTATCTACCTGTCTGTCTACCTGTCTGTCTGTCTGTCTGTCTATATATATATTGGTATATCTGTCTTTCTGTCTGTCAATCTGTCTGTCTGTCTGTCTATATATATTGGTATATCTGTCTTTCTGTCTGTCTGTCTATCTACCTGTCTGTCTGTCTGTCTGTCTATATATATTGGTATATCTGTCTTTCTGTCTGTCTGTCTATCTACCTGTCTGTCTGTCTATATATATTGGTCTGTCTATATATATATTGGTATATCTGTCTGTCTGTCTGTCTGTCTGTCTGTCTGTGTCTGTCTGTCTATATATATATATTGGTATATCTGTCTTTCTGTCTATCTACCTGTCTGTCTACCTGTCTGTCTGTCTGTCTATATATATATTGGTCTATTTGTCTGTCTGTCTGTCTGTCTGTCTGTGTGTGTGTGTGTGTATATATATATATATTGGTATATCTGTCTGTCTGTCTGTCTGTGTCTTTCTGTCTATCTACCTGTCTGTCTGTCTGTCTGTCTATATATATATTGGTATATCTGTCTTTCTGTCTGTCTGTCTATCTACCTATCTGTCTGTCTATATATATATTGGTCTATCTGTCTTTCTGTCTGTCTGTCTGTCTGTCTGTATGTCTGTCTATCTATCTATCTGTCTGTCTGTCTGTCTGTCTATATATATATATTGGTATATCTGTCTTTCTGTCTGTCTGTCTGTCTATCTACCTGTCTGTCTGTCTGTCTATATATATATATTGGTATATCTGTCTTTCTGTCTGTCTGTCTATGTACCTGTCTGTCTGTCTATATATATTGGTCTATCTGTTTGTCTGTCTGTATGTCTGTCTATATATATTGGTCTGTCTATATATATATTGGTATATCTGTCTGTCTGTCTGTCTGTGTCTGTCTGTCTATATATATATTGGTATGTCTGTCTTTCTGTCTGTCTGTCTATATATTTTGGTCTATCTTTCTGTCTGTCTATCTGTCTATATATATTGGTCTATCTATCTATCTGTCTGTCAATCATTTGATGTATTTTTCTCGTTCCATGTTCCTCCATTTCTTCTCTGAATGTCTGGTTTCAGGTGTGTTTCCTGTTGGCGATTAATGTGATGGGTCAGCGTATGGATTTCTACTCCATGCTGCACGGTTTCGCTCTGGCGTTGGTGATGTTCAGACGCCGGAGGAAAGCTATCGCTGAGATATGGCCCAAATACTGCTGCTTTCTGGCCTGCATGATCACCTTCCAGTATTTCATTTGCATTGGAATCCCACCGGCTGCTTGTACAGGTGTGTTGCTGTGGGCCTTTTCAAATTTTGCCTTTGATATTGATCCTGTAATTGCAGAATCTGCGAACATCTGTTGTTTTAGTGGCCGTTTACACAACACCTAAAAACATGAAACTTTTTATGCGTTGTGGCCGTTCATTTACTTGAGTCACGACAACAGTGTTTTGGGGGCCTGAAAAAGCGAACTTTTGAAAAAGTATTTTTCGATTTTTGGAAAAAATCTCTTTGTAAACTACAAAAACACAAATTTGTGAAAAGGGTGATGCATTACACATGCATGTTATATGTTTGGTCTATTGGCGCATAGTTGTTCTTTACAAAGTGACATCGCCAACTACTGGCCTGGAAACAGAAAACAGAATTTTTTGTCATTTTCGTGGATCCGTGTGAACGGGGATCAACTTTGTTGTCTGTACGTAAAAAACGCAAAGGAAAACCTTTAGTTTTTAGTGATCCATTCAATCACATTCATAGATTGCCACATCATTGTAGGATCACTATTGTAGTTTTTATTAATATTTTGAATTAGTTAGTATTTTTATATTTTCTTTTTACAATTAAATTTTTGTTTAATTTAAATTTAATTTAAATGTTTATTTTATTTACATTTATTACAGGTTTAATTATTTTAGCACATCAAGTTTTTCTAAATATATTATTTAATTTCAGTTAACAAATGTTTTTTTATGGGTTTAGATTTTTACCTTTTTTTTTTTAAAAAACCCAGATTTTTACCACCTGGGTTTAGACTTCAGTGCATTTGTATTGCAGAAGCATCATGAAAAACAGTGAATAACCACCTGTTCACCTAACATAGAATCAACACGATAAAATAACATTTTTATACTTTGTCTCTATGTATGCATTTCAAATAAAAAAATTCCTGAGAAACAAACGGAGAAACAAATTTCCATCTATTGAATGAAATTAGCTAAATATCCGTGCAAATGCGTGCATGAGACTTCAATATGCGTGACATTGTACAGTGACACAGATCATGTGAAGCACTCAATAGGTTGAGTTAATGTCTGTAAAAAAATATAAATTATAATATATAATGTCAAATAAAATAACAATGAGCACAGTGGTTCAACACTCTGCCGCCTTCTGTGATGTGATGTGACGTCTCTTATCCTCTTTCTCTGCACTGTGTATTTGTATGTCATTTCCTCGTGTTATCTGTTTCCAGTGATGTAGAATGTTTAATTCTTAAACTTCTCTTTGTTTCTAGATTATCCCTGGAGGTTTAATAACACCAAGATAGAGTCTAACGTCATCAAATGGCTTTATCTCCCGGATTTCCACACTCAACCCAACTCCCTGTTCCTCGTCTGTGAGTTCTGCCTCAGAAATATACAGCGTTAATGTTTGTGTGTTTCCATTTAACATTTGAGGTTCCGCTGTTGTGTTTTGCTGCTTAGCAGAACATGTAAATATGAAACTGTGTTCAAACTAAATCAACCCTCAATCCAAATCAACCCTCTTAGACTGTCCCAGATTTCTGTTTCGATAATACCACAATAACAGAGCACCACCAATCACAGTGTTTGCAGTCTCTGACAGACAAAACCAAAGAAATGTCTTAAAGTATTACAGTTTTTCTCAGTCGCTTTGGTACATTTCTCGAAGCATCCTCGTCATTTGCATAACAGTAAGTGCATTTCTCAAAACAATTTGTACAAATAGCAAAACATGGATTACCTGCAAAAGCCAGTCTCTTGCTCAAAATCCTTAGTTCATCTCTCAAAAGTAAATATCTGTGTCAATGAATATGTCAGTGCCACCAGAATGACATGTTGTTGTGTCATTGTGTACGGATAACACAGTGAAACTGCTCAGTCCTGTTGTCAGTATAACAGTGTCCTCTGGAGGATGTTCTGATGTAAACTATGGCTAAAGTTTTGATGATGATTATTGTAAATTGTAGGTTACATTAATGTCTGTGGGAGTTTGACTGCAAGAGACTGGACAAGATTCACATTTACGCTTTTACTGTTTGTACTGTCATTTGTTGACAGACCATGTCATTGCGATACAGAAAGGAAAAGACAATGCATAGCACAAAGAAAAAAAGTACCTGCAGTATAAAAAACTATTCAACAGAGACCCATTATAATACAGTTTGATCAACATGACATAAGCAATTGATAATGTAGGAAACAGCAGAGAATTGTACATAATCATTTGCATGGATGTACCAAAGCATTTGCAACTTGTTTCAAGAAATGAGAAACTGCTTTTCTGATGTGCACACGTGACACAATGATGTGAAGATTGAACAGGGAGTTTTAAGTATTTCAATTCTGATCTGAGAAATGTACCAAAGCGACTGAGAAAAACTGTAAATAAAGTATCAGCGGTCAATAGACATGCAAAAATGCCCTCAGCCTCTTTGTCCTCCATATCCGCCCTTAAACGTGTCTTCTCCTTCTCTCCGTCTCTGATGTAGATGATTTCATGCTGTTGCTGTGTGCGTCGCTGCAGAGACAGGTGTTTGACGAAGAAAACAAAGCGGCCGTTCGTCTGATGGCGGGAGATAACGTGGAGATCTGCCGAGATCTGGACGCTGCATCGTTCAGTGTTCACAATCCAGTACCAGACTTCATTCACTGCAGGTACAGTACACACTGCAACACACACAACACAACACACACCCTTACTGCCTTTCACTGCTAATACTGTGTGTTGTCAGAGATAGATAGATAGATAGCAGTTTATTCAGGTCTTTGCCTGTCACTCACTGTACGTGATCCTCTTTCTCTCACTTTCCAAGAATTTCCATGGATCATATTGCAGGAAAAATCCATAACGCACCATCACACGCTCTCTCTCTGTCTGCGCTCTAACCCAATAAGTAGCTTTTAAGTATGGACTGATCTTTTTTCTACAAGGTGATTGATTTAAGTGGAGGAAGCATCTTCTTGTTGTGGTCCATCAATGCAGGTCCATATCACAACATCTCATCTTTTCATCAAAGCTCTTAGCACAGGCCTGTGGCTGAACACAGCGTCCAGTGTCTACAAACACCGTGAACACAGGAGATGTGCTTTAACCTCTGGAGTGGCATAACAAGACATGTGCAAGCTTTTAGTGTGCGCCGCTTCCATATACATGTGAAGGAACTGCTCTGGGAATCGATCCGCTCATTAGAATGATGCCTGCCAGGATGTCTGAAATTATATAGGAAATGAAGCATAACCGGTTGTGACATCATCTCATTTAAATAAATGATGGCTGCAATAATGTTTGCACACCTCTACAGTGCACTTAAAATTTAAGTGTCTTTTTTTTTTTTTTTGCTGTTAAAATACTTTACAATTCATTCAACTCACAATATTTTTTTTGTGTTTTACTTTTTATTTTAATTTTATTTTCAACCATAATTGGTTTTATTTTCAACCATAAATATGGTTGTTTTTAAATATAATGTAGAAAAGATTATGATTAGGAGTCATTATATTTAAAGATTTTTATTATTTTATTTGATCATTCGTAATTATCATATGAAACAATGTTTTTAGTAACAGTTAAATTTATTGTTGTTCATTTTTCTCCTCTGCTAGTTTAAAATGCAGACATTTATAAAAGTTTAAAAACTGTTTTATGGCTCTGTGGCCCTTTCAAAACTTTATTCTATTCGAATGAACACAATTCTTTCATTACGCATATACACATTACCCCAAAATACACGCAGATTTGCACTGTACTGTGCAGTCTGAGCACCTTTGGCATGTTATTGCATGCTGTAATAGCCAGACAAACATTTAAACATTACCCTGCTGTGGTTCTCTCAGGTCGTACCTGGACATGCTGAAGGTGATCATGTTCAGCTACATGTTCTGGTTCGTCCTGACCATCATCTTCATCACGGGCACGACTCGGATCAGCATCTTCTGCATGGGTTACCTGGTGGCGTGCTTCTACTTCCTGCTCTTCGGGGGCGATCTCTTACTCAAGCCGATCAAGAAGATCCTCCGTTACTGGGACTTCCTCATCGCTTACAACGTGTTCGTCATCACTATGAAGAATGTCTTTGCTGTGAGTGCAATCTGATGTCTTATAGAAATATACATTTTCTGTTTGCAACCGTAGTGGAGTAAATACTAGGGCTGCTAGACTCATCATATTTAGTTATGAGGATATTTGATCTATTTAAGTACTAGCTAGTTTATTTACTTTATATGCCTTAGACATGTAAAACATCCACATTTCACATTATTCACGACGTCATTGCGTGATTACGCAAGCAAACCAGTGAATCAGTTCATTGAAACAAACTGTTCGAAAGAACCAGTTTACGAAAAGGAATCGGACTTCCCATCTCAACCGTAACCCTGAAAATGACATTTTAAAATATGTTACAAATGATCACAAACAAATGCTCAAATTAATAATTATATATTTTATCAACAATTTAATTATGTATTTAATCATTTATTTAGCACATTTTATTTTATTTTATTTTATTTTTCAAAGAAACAACTGGTGCGTTTTATGTTCTTTTGATAAAAAGTAATGATATGCTTTAAAATGAGATGCACTACATTTTTTAAAGCAATAAACATATTTTGAGGCGTATTTTAGCAAATTATCATGATTAATTATTTTTATCTTTTGAGGGGCTATTAAATGCATAAACAGAGAAAATAAGTATACAAAGAAATTAATAGATGAGTTTTGCTAATTAAATGCATTTTTCTGGTGTTGTATTTTTTCACAGATTTTGGCGTGTGGTTATATCAAAACTTTGATAAAGAACAACTGCTGGTTAATTCAGCTGCTCAGTCTTGCTTGCACCATAAAAGAATACAAAGATCCACAAGGTAAGGAACTGTGGGTTGAAGTTGGACAAACTTTTTGGTTTCTAGCCTTTGCTACATTAATGAATCACACAAAGTTAGCTGCCTACAAAGGCATTATTTTAAGGCATCATATTTACGTTAGTAGGCCGCCTCATTGTGTGCCTTCGAATACAGCATGACCTAACGATGAAAAATACTTTGTAAGCATTGTTAGTTTAAACAAAAGTTGCATTTGTTAATATTATTAATATTATTTAATGAACCGGGGCTGACATGAACTAACAATTGTATTTTAACAGTTTTAATGTAGATAGATTATAGACAGTAGATAGATAGTAGATAGTATTACTGTTAACAATAATTAATAATACTGTAACAAATGTATTTCTCATTGTTAAAGTTAGTCAATGCATTAACCAATGTGAACAAACTAATGGGACCTTAAGTTATTGTAAAGCGTTAACAAGACAGCGTCCGTTTCTCAATATGCGTTCTTGTCTGTACTTGTGTTCTTGTGGACTTGTGAAACGTCATCAGTCGCTGCCCAAGTACTGCCCCAATTCAAAGTTCACATCTAGCCAAGTCCAGTTCAAATCCCCGGATGTGTTCTTGATCCGCCCCTTTTACCGAGGATGCATCGAGAGGTGACTTGTGCGAACTTGAGACAGCCATGTATCCCAGAATGCATCTCGCACCAACCAGCAAGCGTCAATGCCAGAGGAGAAAACCCGCGTAATATCAAAATACTACTGTTATTGTGTCATGAAATGTAATTTTAAGAGTGTTTCAGGCGAGAATGTTGTTTTTTTAAAGCTCAAATCTGTGGTTTGTTTATAAAGATAGCGCCTATTTGAAAAATGTATCTGAGGCTTTCGGAGTTGTAAGATCCAGGCGAGCACCGGGTGTTCAACGCGCATTAACCCCGACTGGAACAGCTTTTCCTCGGCTAGTGCTTCTGGCGTGTGCCGCTGGTTCTGGTGTCTCTAGTCTAGTAGTGGATAAACATGACGTATATTCGTCTTGTGTCGATCTTTGTTCTCACTCATTAATCTATATTTGTTCCATGGCAAATCGTTTTGGCTGAGGGCAAAGTGAAGTTTTATAACTTTATATATTTAGGCTATTTAACTTTAACTTTGTAGCCTAATTGTTTGCGTAATTTCTCATTGTAAGTTAGCTTCTTATACCTTTATACTGGATATTATTGATCAGTAAAAATGACATTTAACAAAAAGAGACAGGGTTGTGTAATTTTATTTTATATAGGCTACTAGATATATATATTTTTTATATTTATTTTAACATTATCTTCACTATATGTAAAATAAAATGACACAACCCTGTCTCTCTTTGACAAATGTCAATAAAAATCAAGAATGTTTCATATTTTTAAAATGCAATAAAAAAGAAGCAGGTTTGTGTTTTAATATTTCATGTTGTTATAAATGTGCAGTGAAGATAATTAATGTAGAGTACGCGTTGCCTGAACCACAATTGTGTGGCCATTTAGTTTTAACATATGTTAAAGTTTTTAAAAAAAAAAATATGAAAAGAGGCAGAGTGGCGTTTTATAAATTATTTCGTTTTATTGTTGACGAAAAGAGGCAGAGTTGTAGCATATTTCGTTTGATTGTTGCCTAAAATATATACAATTTCGTATGCTATTTCATCACTAAATTCACTTCTGAGAACATTTGATGCGAGAAATCAACTGTGAAGATTTCAAATATTGGCATTTTTACGAAAATGTATGGCGAGTCGTAAATGTTTGGGTTCTGCAGACGGCGTTTGTGCGGGGGTATTATTGCGCAATACCCGCAAGAACACATCGACTCAAACTGTCAGCAGCGTTCTGTGAGCTCGTCACCTTGTAAGTTCATTCTTCCAAGAACAACTAGCAAGAGTGTTCTCCCCAAGAACACAAGTCCGTTCTTTGCATTCTTGGTTTTGAGAAACGGTGAGCATGTATCCTTCACTCCCAGAATGCATTGCACTAACGAGAGAATGTGGTGTCCACAAACTGTTGATTACAAATATTTTTCGATATAAAAAGTAATGATATTAAGTTAACTTATTTGCTAATGGAATGTTTTATCCAATATTTGTGTGTGCAGCATATTTTTATGCTTGTTTGCTCAGCAACATGCACATTTCCGAACTCTTCCTGATCAAAAACACCTGATTTAACTCGTCAGTTCATTATTAAAGACTCGCCCCCTATACCCTCACTCACTATTCCCTACATAACTCCAGTAATATAGTCCACTTAAACTTAGCAAACTGGCAGAATTATTGAATTCTAAAAATCAATCAAAAATTAATTTATATCTGTATGATATTATGCTGTATCCACATTGGACCAACTGTTTGGAAAATGGATGGATGATTCAGCTGCGGGTGCCATCTTCTGGTGCAATACGTGCCTCTCACAGTGCATTATGGGTATTCTCTAGCTGTTGAGCTACATTGGTTGTACATTCGTTATTGCAGGGCATTATGGGATTAAATGTGTGAACTCAATAACGTCCGCTATGGTTTCGGACACCTACAAATGACAAATAGTGCCCTATTTAAGGGTATAGGGGGCAATTTTAGACACAGCCCAAGGCTTGAAATGGATGGGTCAGATAAGAGATGCATCCAAAATGTGCCTCCAGGATCAAGGTTTAGAAACACTGCTCTAATGGCTTTATGTGTTTTCTGTTTGTCTTCAGGCCCGGCTTCAACCTCTTCTCCTACTACATGTGTGCTCCCGCAGGATGAGGCCGGGATCATCTGGGACAGTATCTGCTTTACGTTCCTCCTGCTGCAGAGACGTGTCTTCATGAGCTACTACTTCCTCCATGTGGTCGCAGACATCCGCGCCGGACAGATCCTCGCATCTCGGTATGACATGTAAACAGATTTGTTTGCATTGACATTTTTGCATGAGGTTTATTTTTGTATCTGCAGTTGTTACATAAATGTAACCTTTGTAGTATGTAATAAGCAAGGTTGGGAATCTAATATTCAAGGAATCAGATACTTGTTTTAAAAATTAAACATGCGATTCCTCTTATCGATTCCATTGTGTGCATTTCAATATGTTAAACCATTCATGCACAAGAAGACCCACACACTGTTTTCTGTGCTGCACACACACATCCTAAGTGTCTTTTTGCACTTGAATAGACACATACGCACAAAAATATCAAAATATCCTTGCAAACACAGTCAGTTATGTTAAATGAATGTAAACTGTTGACAAAGAAAATGCATGTGTTTCAGTATATTGGATCCGTGCATCTCTTAAAGTGACAGCAGCCTAATATTCCTGCTGCCGTCTCTATAATAACGATAATCAATCAACAAAAGACAAAGAGAACTCTCTCTCTCACTCGCTGTTCTTGACTAAATGTAACTTTGTAACTATATTTGTAGTGTATATTTCATTTAAAAAGTGCAGTGTTATTTTACAGTTTCTGTACCTGAATCTTAAAACACATTAAAACACAATTCAATCATATTTTTGTTCAGTTGTATTTATTTGTGCGATTGCTAATTTGTTGATTTGTTCTTTTCAATTACTGAGTGTTTACATGTCTTTAATAATGCTTGAAATTTATATCAGTTAGGCTAGTTGTTTTTTAAACCAAAGGCAAAAGTTTCTTGTGTAAGCGTTTTTACCCTGTTCATTTTTGTTCATGGTTTTCGGCTTCAATTAAATGTTTTGAAAAAAGTGATTTCTAAAATGATATCTTTTTTTTTTACCTTATTGGAATCAAAATTAGGAATCGAAATTAGGAATCGATAAGAATTGGAATCGCTAAGCTGAATCGTAAACATTCAAATTCAAATGATACCCAACCCTAGTAATGAGTGTAAGTACAGTATAGTTGAGTGTTGTCGTGTGTCTGTCTGTCAGAGGAGCCGAGTTGTTCCAGGCCAGTATCGTGAAGGCCGTGAGAGCTCGTCTGGAGGAGGAGAAGAGATCCATGGAGCAACTGAAGAGACAGTGAGAAACATCCTTTCTTTTCTGTTCCATGATCTTTGTGTTTTTATTGTTCCACATGCCTGTAATGTCCACAGTAGAGCTCAACTACATGTTTCCGCTTTGTTTTCTCCATGAGCAATTTGGAATATTCTTCACTAAGAGCTCTTGGACCAAACCAACCAGTTGTGTGTCAATTTAGGGTGTGTTCACACTTGGCATGTTTGGTTTGATTAAAACGAACCCTGGTGCGATTGCTCTGTTAGTGCGGTTCATTCGAATAAATGTGAACACCATCTGAACCCTGGAGACACCAAACAAGCTGAAGAGAGTCTCAGTCCGCTTCCAAACTCACTCTGGCACGGCTCGACTGATATATGAACACAACACGGACCAAAGACATGTAAACAAACCAAAAACAGGAAGATGAGACCCTAAAAAGCACAAAATGCATATAATAATACTAATAATAAGTAGTTTATTTTATATAGCGCCTTTCTCAAACCCAAGGTCGCTTTACATAGTGGGAAGGCAAGTATACACAACAGCAACAACCAAAACAATACAACAAAGACAAGTTATGTGTATGAAGCTTTGAGTTTGGTGTGGAGAAATGATCATCAAACAAAAAGGTCTTGAGATGAGCTTTAAAGAGGGGAAGTGAAGGACAGTCACGATGAGGTTGTTGGAGGCTGTTCCAGAGTTTGGGGGCCAAGGCACTGAAGGATCTGCCACCCAGGGTGGAAAGTCTGGAGCGGGGGATAGCCAAGAGATTTCACGAGTTCTCAGCGGGTCAGAAAACCACATGTAATACATGTAATAAAAGCCGACCAATCAGATTGTGAACAAATCCTTCAGTATCTTCAGGTTCAGTGTCTTTAGGTTCAGTATCTTTACTATGAGCTATTTTTGGGTTGATATGATCTTGTATTGTCTTGGCCTTTTATATTATGTGTATATTATTGTTTATTCTGATGTAAATTTTCTGTTGTGAAACACTTTGTGGCCCTCTGTCTGTGAAAGATGCTATAGAAATAAAGCTTACCGGTACTTACTTTAGGTTCAGTGTCTTTAGGTTCAGTGTCTTTAGGTTCAGTGTCTTTAGGTTCAGTGTCTTTAGGTTCAGTATCTTTAGGTTCAGTATCTTTAGGTTCAGTGTCTTCTTTAGGTTCAGTATCTTTAGGTTCAGTATCTTTAGGTTCAGTATCTTTAGGTTCAGTATCTTTAGGTTCAGTGTCTTTAGGTTCAGTATCTTTAGGTTCAGTGTCTTCTTTAGGTTCAGTGTCTTCTTTAGGTTCAGTATCTTTAGGTTCAGTATCTTTAGGTTCAGTATCTTTAGGTTCAGTGTCTTTAGGTTCAGTATCTTTAGGTTCAGTATCTTTAGGTTCAGTATCTTTAGGTTCAGTGTCTTTAGGTTCAGTGTCTTTAGGTTCAGTGTCTTTAGGTTCAGTGTCTTTAGGTTCAGTATCTTTAGGTTCAGTGTCTTCTTTAGGTTCAGTGTCTTCTTTAGGTTCAGTGTCTTTAGGTTCAGTGTCTTTAGGTTCAGTATCTTTAGGTTCAGTGTCTTTAGGTTCAGTGTCTTTAGGTTCAGTGTCTTTAGGTTCAGTGTCTTCTTTAGGTTCAGTGTCTTTAGGTTCAGTGTCTTTAGGTTCAGTGTCTTTAGGTTCAGTGTCTTTAGGTTCAGTGTCTTCTTTAGGTTCAGTGTCTTTAGGTTCAGTGTCTTTAGGTTCAGTATCTTTAGGTTCAGTGTCTTTAGGTTCAGTGTCTTTAGGTTCAGTGTCTTTAGGTTCAGTGTCTTTAGGTTCAGTGTCTTTAGGTTCAGTGTCTTTAGGTTCAGTGTCTTCTTTAGGTTCAGTGTCTTTAGGTTCAGTATCTTTAGGTTCAGTATCTTTAGGTTCAGTGTCTTTAGGTTCAGCGTCTTTAGGTTCAGTGTCTTTCAGCGTCTTTATGTTCAGTGTCTTTAGGTTCAGTGTCTTTAGGTTCAGTGTCTTTAGGTTCAGTTTCTTTAGGTTCAGTGTCTTTAGGTTCAGTGTCTTTAGGTTCAGTGTCTTTAGGTTCAGTGTCTTTAGGTTCAGTGTCTTTAGGTTCAGTATCTTTAGGTTCAGTATCTTTAGGTTCAGTGTCTTTAGGTTCAGTGTCTTTAGGTTCAGTATCTTTAGGTTCAGTGTCTTTAGGTTCAGTGTCTTTAGGTTCAGTGTCTTTAGGTTCAGTATCTTTAGGTTCAGTATCTTTAGGTTCAGTGTCTTTAGGTTCAGTGTCTTTAGGTTCAGTATCTTTAGGTTCAGTATCTTTAGGTTCAGTATCTTTAGGTTCAGTGTCTTTAGGTTCAGTATCTTTAGGTTCAGTGTCTTTAGGTTCAGTGTCTTTAGGTTCAGTGTCTTTAGGTTCAGTATCTTTAGGTTCAGTGTCTTCTTTAGGTTCAGTGTCTTTAGGTTCAGTGTCTTTAGGTTCAGTGTCTTTAGGTTCAGTGTCTTTAGGTTCAGTGTCTTCTTTAGGTTCAGTGTCTTTAGGTTCAGTGTCTTTAGGTTCAGTATCTTTAGGTTCAGTATCTTTAGGTTCAGTGTCTTCTTTAGGTTCAGTGTCTTTAGGTTCAGTGTCTTTAGGTTCAGTATCTTTAGGTTCGATGTTAAAATGCCAATGTGAACGCTAAGTGGACCAGAACTAAATGTTTTTTTTTTTGGTCTGGATCAAACAAACCAAGCGAAAGTGTGGAGACACCCTTAAAGTTATTTTCTAATCAGAAAACGCCACTATTATGAAATTAGTACTTTTATTCAGTAAAGATGCATTTAATTGATCAAAAGTGTCACTTAATACATTTGTAATGTTTCAAAAGATTTCTGTTAAACTAAATGCTGTTTTTTTAACTTTCTATTCATCAAAGAATCCTGACAAAATGTATCAGGGTTTCCACTAAAATATGAAGCAACACAACTGTTTTCAAAGTTGATAATAATGAGAATTGTTTCTTGAGCAGCAATTTAGCATATTCTAATTTCTAATAAATATTCTGATTTCCTGAAGACTGGAGTAATGATGCTGAAACTTCAGCTTTGATCACAGGAATAAATTACAGTTTATAATATATCCACATAAAAAACAGTTATTTGAAATAGTAATAATATTTCACAATAGTACTGTTTTTACTGTATTTTTGATCAAACAAATGCAGCCTTGGTGAGCATGAGACTTCTTTAAAAAAACATTTTAGTCATCCCAAAACTTTTACAGTGTAGTAGTGTAGGCTATATTACAACAGTGTACATGTGTTACTTGATTTTATTATTAAGTGTCAGTAAGAGTGTTGCCGCTATGAATGCATTAATTTAGGATGGATCGTATTAAGACGCGTCAGCAGAAGTTCAAGAGAGGGAAGGAGAAGATGCTCAGCCTTGCTCAGGTGTCCGGAGACGAGCCGAAACTCATCCCACCCGACGACAACAATGATGAGGATGAAGATGGTATGATGTACATCATGACAGCAGGAGAGTGTAATTAGGATAAAATCAGATAAAAATGTATTTCTTAGAAACTTTAAATGGTAAAAAAAAACAAGTTAGCATTCTTATACAAGTGTTGTGTATGTATTTAACTGCATATTATTCACGTTTTCCATAGAGCAACAAAGAAAAGGTTTAATTTCCAATTTCACCGTCACTTCTGACGTGCTTTCATTAATGCTCTGACATTTCATTTGCAGAGAGAAAGAAAAACAAGGTGCAAAAAAAGCAGTGGTGGAGGCCTTGGGTTGATCATGCGTCCAGTAGGTTCCTCATACCTTCCTCTGATCCTCCTTGTGTCCTTGACCAGAAGTCAGAGGATTCCCATACTGCACTGGGGCTCTGGCAGACTTCAGACACAACAAACACACCCTCCAGACCTTTGACTTTTCTACATCTATTTAAGGCTCTGAGGCTGAGGTTTTGATTGGTACAGATATATATCAATACATTTTTTAAAGCGGTCGTATCAAAAGGAATGATATTATGTACACAGTCAAACCAAAATTTATAAAAATTTAGACACCTCCAACATTATCACAGTTTATTCTCTATAGTTTAGAAAATGGTAATAATATATGACAAGAACTCAGAGTTTTTCTCGGTTTTCTCCATCCTTCTGTAAAACTGTCTCACAAATGAATTGTTGAATATCTGTCAGCTGTTAAATTTAACCACACAATCAGATGATACCAATTTAAGTCAGCAAATTACCAATTTTTAATTTTGTTCAGTCTGTGGTGTAAAAATGTCGCAATAGCAATTAAAGAAAAAACACTAAAGTCAAAGTGTCTGAATAATTTTTGGTCTTTTATAACATTTGTAAGAATTTTACGGTATAACATGTCACCGTTTATTTTATTTTGCCATCCTCACTTACATAAATGAACTATAGTGTCCTGCACCCACTAGTGGAAAAATATCCAAAATGATATCTGGTGTCTGAATCATTTTTGGTTTGACTGTATGTTGTGTATGATATGACCACTTTAATTACTTCATGAAATACATACATAATAGTGTTTAAGGATATATGAAGATGAAGTTAATTAATGACATCCATTTGATGCCTTAAATAGATCTACACAACTGCTGAAGGAAAAGTTGAGCGTCTGGATGGTTCTGGCTTGTTGTTATGTGACTGAGCAGATGAGTGTCAGTGGAGCCGTACAGTAGAGAATCACTCTGCTTTGTTCAATCCACCAGAAACTCTGTTGTGGAAAAGAGAGAGATTTTTCCTTATCTCACACTTAGATCAATGTGAGCCGTCTTTATGTTATAGGAATAATTCATCCATAAATGAAAATTCAGTTATTATCTTTTCACCCTTGTTTTTTTCCCTCCATGGACTGTTTTAAGGAGCTATGTCGAATGCTCTTTTCTGTACAATGAAACAATATATATATATATATATATATATATACAACTAACAAAGCCTAGCAACTATCTTAGGACATGCTAGCAACATGCTAATTAATGCTAGTAATATGTTTAATCCAAGTGGCAACCTTCCAGTCTCTCTTGAATCCAACACTGAAGTGACTTAAACTGCAGTTCATCGACTGGCCGCTAGAGACCGGCTCCAAAACAGAGTCAATCCCATATATCCCCATGTTAATATGCCCAGCGTTACAGGTGGCCACTTGAGTGACAGGTGGATTGCCGCTGCTGTCACTACTAGTCATCGTTTGTCTTTTAGCCGTTACGTCACCTCAGCCTGCCTCAGCTAATTCGCTTTGGGCTTCAAAAACGCTCTTACGAAAACTGACAGGTGGCGCCACAGACACAATGTCCATTGTTTTATACAGTCTATGGTTAAAACATGCTATGGTAGCAAAATGTTAACATGCTAATTCATGTTAGCAATGTTTAAAAAAAAACATGCTAGAAACATGCTAATTCATGTAAATACCGTGCTAAGACATGTTCATTCATGCTAACAATCTGCATGAAAAAAAATTATAGTAACATGTAAATTCATGTTAGCAATGTATTGAAATCTGTTGCGAACATGCTAGAAAAATTTTTAAATAATGCTAGACATGCTAACAACATAAAACATGCTAGGAAGCTTATAAAACATACAAGTTTGTCCCTACGAACTTTACTTTCTAGTTTTAAATTGTAATAATATTTCACGATATTACTGTTTTTTTTTTTTTTTTTTTGTTCCTTGGTGAGCATAATTCGTAAATATATATTTTTTTAAAAACACCTTACCAACCCCAAACTTTGGAATGTCAGAATATACCAGCAAAATACAAAGCTGAATGTAGTTATGTTCGTGGACATCTTCATTACTTTGCCTCAAACGAAGCAAAAATAAATTTAGTCAGCTAAAAAACTTTTGGCAAATCATCTTTCATTTATTGTATGTAAAAGAGCTTGACATCACCTTTTGATTTCCGTGGAGAGAAAAAATCTGTTGAGCTTTCGAGCGACAGAATTGTTAGTAAGTTTTCATTTTTGGGTGAATAACTAACTTTGTTAAACCAAAGGTTTATGGTCCCTCTCTTTATATCCTCTTCAAAAAAAGAAAGTGCTCAACAGAAAACCATCAAAAAGCAAAAGCAATACCTTCAAACTCAGTTTTGGTGCTTTTCAGCGTGTGAAATGGGTGAGATGGTATTTACTTTGTTTTGGTTGATGTGCTGATCTCAGTTATCAGCGTGATTCTGTATTTCACTATAAACCTGCGACTACTTCATTAATGTTACTATTTGTTTTATAGTGATTAGAATGTTGATTGTTATTAAGGAAAACGCATTAAGGTACAGTCATGGTATCAGACAATAATACCATGGTACATGATTGAATATGGTTGCTATATTCACATACTATGGTATTTACATGCGCTCAATTTACTGCAAACACTACCATAGTATTACTATCATGATCCTGTCCAAAAAGCCATGGTATTACTGTTGTACCATGTTTTTTTAAATGAGAGACCCTCTAATCACTATAGAAAATGTATCTTATTTTAGAGCTTTATAGGGCCAATATTTGGTTTTGCCAAATACTCAAATAAAGTTTATAATTGTTTTCCCAGCATCCTCCCCTGCCCTCCCTCTCCATTGTGGCTCTTCTGTTCAAGGACACAAGGCAGTTTCCTTATTCCAATTACTGTTTTTCAATGCATCTGTGAAACTGCAGACACAGCTGTGTTTCCGAGGTGTTAGATGACTGACTAACCCAACTAGAGATTTTTCTCTCTCAATTTTAATGGATTCATTTTATTGGTAATGCTGTTTTATTAAAATGTATAAAATGGGATATGCAAGATTTAATCTTCTACAGTTATTTTTCCACTTCTATTTGTTATGCCTGATAAACTAAGTTTGACTGTATGGTTTTCAGATGTAGAGATTCAGGTAAGTTTAAGGAAGAGATTTAATGGTATTTTCTCATGTGCTCTGATGAGCAAAACTTTAAAAAAAAAATATTGAACAAGTATTTTATTACTGTATACTCATTATAAAGTGTTACCATATGTGTGCGGGCGTGCGTGTGTGTGTGTGTGTGTGTGTGTGTGTATATGAATCATCAAAAGCATGTTATTCTCCTGTTTGCTGATTTTATGATTGCGTTGGCTAAACGTTCTCCTCCGTTCCTCTCTCAGTGGTTAGAAGTGGTGATTATTACCTGTTTGAAACTGACAGTGACGAGGAAGAGGAAGATGACGAGAAAAAAGACGAAGAACCACCCAAGAGATCAGCCTTTCAGGTGAGTGAACCACATTTACACAACTTTTTGTGTAAATGAAGAAACTTTCATTTCAACCCGGTAAAGCCTGACATTTGAAGTAATAGTCCGAAAAATCTATATTTTTTGCAACAGTCTATTGAACCTTTAGACAAAATATAAAATAAATCATATGTGTTTTCTGAGTATCATATCAGGCTTTTTATGGCTCATATATGATATAGTGAGAATATAGTGCTCAATATAGAGAGTTTATGAACTTAGCAAAAATATTTTGTCTTATTAAGCTGATATTTAAATGCTTAGTTTTATGATCAAAGCTCTGTAGTTTTAAAACATATAATGCAATGCAATACAATAATGATTGAGAGATGGACAAAAACCTTCCTCAAAAGCCTGATGATCATATTTGAGACTCACTTTTTAACACATTGATTATGGATAATCAGTTAAACCTAAGTTGCTTCAGTTTAGGAAGTGTTTATCTTGAAATATGATGTTACTAACAATAAAAAAATTTACTTACATTTACTTGATAAAAATCAAAGCAGATTTCACAGCAAAAAGACACGTGAACCACAAGGTGGACGTTTTTACAATTATAGTAAAATATATTTTATTGCTAAAAAAGAATAAAACTATCAATCAGACGACTGTGTGCAACATGTTTATCAGCAACGTTTAAATCATGTTGATCATTTACAGGCCATAAATTGTGCATATCAAATATGATACAGTGGGCTTTATAGGGTTGATTTGTTATAGCTCAGAAGAAGACGTAGTCAAGATTAAACAATGTTCACAAACACCATTTTACTTCAGAGTTTAAAAGGATATTCAGGAAGAAAAAAAAGAATTTGAATGAAATTGGGCAGTCGCAGATGTTTTGCCTATTCCATCTTAGAAATAAAAATGAACACAAACCAAGTCAATAGTTGTCATTCAGTAAGAGTATAGAGCTATAAAATGAATGAGTTTAGATCATTTTGATGAGACTTGTGCGAGTTCATATTGAGCTGCCTGACTTTTGATTGCGGCCGTTGGTATCTTCACAAATCTGAGCAGGTTGAGACATTGTTGAGATCTTCTGAAACTCTACAAGGAGACATGTGTGAGATTACTGAGGACTTTTTCTCACGAGAAACATCTGAGAAGTCTCTAGTTAATCTATATTAAAGGAACCGTATGTAAGAAATGTTTTTCACTTAAAGGATTAGTTCACTTTTAAAAAAACTTTTGCTGATAATTTACTCCCCCCATGTCATCCAAGATGTCCATGTCTTTCTTTCTTCAGTCGAAAAGAAATGAAGGTTTTTGATGAAAACATTCCAGGATTTTTCTCCATATAATGGACTTCAACAGGACCCAAACGGTTCAAGGTCCAAATGACAGTTTCAGTGCAGCTTACCAGACGATAAACGACACCAGACGATGAAAAGGGTCTTATCTAGTGAAACCATCGGCATTTCAAAAATAAATAAAAAAGTTCACGTTTTATAAGCAAAAATGCTGGCCTTGCTCTGTTCTGTGATGCGCGTTCGTGACTCACGTAATACTCAATAACGTTGAAAAGGTCACGCTTCTGTCCTGACGAAAGTTTTCTTTTAGCCTTTTTAATATTAAAACACCCAGGATACGCACACGAAATGGGCATTTTAAACGATAAACTGACACAAAGACATTTGAATATGTGTATATGGTCCTCCTTCCTCACATTTGTAAACACTGACTCGGTACTTCTGCCTACGCGTGCCGTGACCTTTTCAACGTAATTGCGTATTACGTGAGTCGCTAACGCGCATCACAGAGCAAGGCGAGCATTTGTGCTTATAAAACTTAAACTTTTTTATTTATTTTTGAAATGACGATGGTTTGTCTAGATAAGACCCTTATTCATCGTCTGGTGTCGTTTAAAGCCCTTTGAAGCTGCACTGAAACTGTCATTTGGACCTTGAACCGTTTGGGTCCTGTTGAAGTCCATTATATGGAGAAAAATCCTGGAATGTTTTCATCAAAAACCTTCATTTCTTTTCGACTGAAGAAAGAAAGACATGGACATCTTGGATGACATGGGGGTGAGTAAATTATCAGCAAAAGTTTTTTTAAAAGTGAACTAATCCTTTAATCATAAAATGGCCCTGATATGTCACTAGACATTAAGAAATCATGTTCATTTCAAATACTTATATCACTGACAACAGTAGTCCGGCCAGGATATTGTCATTTAAAAAGTGAAGTTGCAGCCCTCAACTGATGTTGATGTTGTCATGTTGTGTTTTGGTCTGATGCGCCACCCTCCACCGATCGACCAATCACGGAGTCAGTAGTGTTGCAGCGTCCGGGTTGCCAGCTCTAGTTCCCACAGCTGCAGATACAAACGTGTCGGATAAGAAAATGTCTAACGTTACGAATAAAAAAAAACCTCATTATGATTCCGAAATACTTAGTGACAAAGTCCGAAATAAAACAAGGATTTGTATAGGAGATGCCTTTGAAAGATGGAGACGGCTGAAAACGGCGAAGAATTTGAAGACAGACGCCAATGTTGCTAATTTTTTCCAGCCTGTCTGGCAACCTCGAGTCAGGGGAAGGGAGAGGGGATCCACCGCTCTATAGTAATTTGAAAGTGATTGAAGTACCAGTTTTGGCCACAATCTTACATACGGTTCCTTTAAAGTCCCCCGTTGTCAATAATTGTACCTTAAATCACCAAAATGACATATTTAAAAGTTAAAAATTCTTCATGCCTTAAAATAGCTTAAATGTAACTCTACACTCTTGCTTCATTTAGTATACGCAGTTCTATGAATATGCAAATGAGCCCCGCCTCCACTCACTCACTCACTCACTCAGAGATCCATGGTTGGCGATCACACGTTGATCTGATTGGTTACAAGGTAGTTTGTGACGTCAGAAACACCAGCGATTTCACACCGTGTTTTTGGTTCACTGCAGTTTTAAAGAGAAAATACTCAGCAATGGTGTTGACTTATGCATTTGCACATGTTTTGTCTTAAAGCATATTAAAAACACCACATAGACATAATCAACATTAAAAGCTGGATTTTCACCACAGGGGGACTTTAAAATGCAGTTTTAATGAGATCTCTGTGGTTTTTCTTTCAATCCTCAATCTAATAGCCCAACATCCATCATCTGTACATCAGCTCCTCTTATTTCCATGAGATGGTTCCTCCATCTTTTTCGTTACAAACCTATGTATTAATTGTTCATCTGTTGTTTTAGTGTTGTAACTGTTTGAAGGGTTTCAGGACACTGATGCTGTGACTTTCTCCTGGTTCTTTCTCCTCTCAGCGAGCGATCAGAAAGTTTGCTTCGGCCCTCGTGGCTTTACCCAGATCAGTCATTAAACTGCCCAAAACTGTTCTGCAGTATTTAATCAGAGCGGCCAAGGTACCACCGCAGGGAACGGCTCATCTGTGTTTATCTGTGTTTGCTGATGGTGTTTTACTGGAAGATTTCCATTCCATGTTGTTCCAGCTATGATATATATATTTGTAATTATAATGAGATTGTAAATAATGTGAAATATCCTTCAAGGATGCGTGGAATGGAAATGGTTTAGAGGTGTTGTTCAATGTGAATGTTGTGTTTTTTGGGTTTATTTTATTCATTTCATTGGTAACACTTTACAATGAGGTCCCATAAGTAAATTAACATTAGTTGATGAGCAATGCATTTGGTACAGTATTTATGAATCGTTGTTAACAGTAGTAAAAATACAACTCTTCATATGTTAGCTCAGGTCCATTTAAATAATATTAACAGATACAAATTTGATTTTAATAATGTATTAGTAAATGCTGAAATTAACATGCTTAATGTAATAAATGCTTAATTGTTAACTAATGTAGTTAACAAAGGTTAACAAATGGAACCTTGTTTTAAAATGTTATCATTTAATGTTGTTGCTAGTAAATGGTGTGATTTGCTCCATTGCATCTAAGAAATAGCGTTCACACTGAACGTGGATCATTCTGATAATAATGGAGCAAAAAAACACTTTCTGTCTTTGAATTTTCCATTTTCTTGTGCAACCTGGATTCAAACAACTACATTCTCATTAATATCCATGTATATGCAATTCAAAAATAGAAGTGGGGTGTCAAAGATTTGGGATATTCGGATGGGAAACAGTTGTTTGTATGCAGTGTGTGGATGTGCTTGTCAAATTCAGCCTTTTCAGGGAATAAAATGCACATTCATGATCAAAATGAAAAATGCATTGCATTGAAACTTGAATCATGGGTTAAATTTCAACTGGTTTCCTGAAATGGCTGAACATGTTTGTGTGTTTATGTCCTTGTGCAACACTTTATTCAAACACTTCATTAATGGATGATTTTCTATTGCTGTTGCTCTGTAGTTTGTGTATCATACCTGGATCACTGACTCTAAAGCAGTCCTGAAGGAAAGAGGCAAAGGCAGGCGTTATTTCTGGAAGCGCAGACACAGAAAAGAAAAGAAAGAAGGTACGGCGCTCTTTAACATCTGAAAATGTGTGTCCATAATTGTAAAGTTGGTTTCAATGGACAAGCAACTTCTTGTGTGTAGTTCATGTGGCGATAGAGGTCGGTGAAGAAGAACGACAGAGTTCAGAGGAAGAGAAAAGTGACGGACCAGGTGTGTTCATTCATGGCACACGTTCGTTTTACCAGTTCATACAAACTTTAGAAAAACCTCACAACTTAAATGTAACTTTCCCCTTCCTGTAGACAACATCATCAAGAGGGTGTTCAACATCATCAAGTTCACGTGGGTCTTGTTTCTGACCACCGTCGAGGGCATCACCAAGTGGCTGAACTCCGTCTGCAGGGAATACATCGACATCTCCACCGTCCTGCGCATCGAGCGCTGCATGCTGACCAGAGAAGTCAAAAAGGTGCTCTACAGATGCTTATATATACAGATAGTTGTGCATTAAACCATTTTAATCACGACATTGAGGCAAAGAACCGCCCAATGCAAAGCGAAGCATTCAAATGGTTTAATGCTCTGCTAGCCGTGGATTATCCCGCTTATACCATGGTCATTTTCCAGCATTAACAAGTTAAAGCTGTTATTGATGTTTGCAGTGCAATATTTGACTGGAAGGGTCAAAATTATGGTTATTTTCATCAGTTAAAGCAGTTATCGTTAGATCTAGCATTCTGCCCGCTTTAAATCAAACAGAGATAAAGACCATGGTATATGTGTGTGTTTGTGTGATAAAGTTTACATACAAATTTGTATTATTGTAGAAAAACATTATTTAGGTATTATTTTGTCAAAAATACAGTCAAATAATTGGTTCTACTTATAAGTTATTGGACATTTTGGAAGTATCAGACATCAGCTAACTTCAAAAAATGTATTAAATCCTAAAAAAGCAAGGATATTTCAGTGGTAAATATACATTTTGGGAAGACAAAGTAAATGTTTATGCATTTTTATACATTTTAATAATAAATTTTATTATTTAAAACTAATAGTAATATAATGATGATTATAAAAAAGTGTGTGCGTTTATATGATTTACAAGGACTCAAATTTGTATAATGACATGGGTATTACACTCGTATTACAACATGTACGTTGTTTATGAGGACATTTTCTTGTGGCTATATTTTTTGGCTACCATGATGAAAACAGTTTAGGGTTAGGAAAAAGAATATACAGTTAAAAAAAATCTGGAATGTCTCCATAAAACATGAAAGGCCAACCAAATGAGAAATACTCTGTCTTTAAATTACACGTGAATAATTTAATATTGATGTAATGTAAAATGTTGTCATCTGCAGTGTCGTCACAAACATCATCAGATGACACATCAGTTTGCCATTATTTACAGGGATCCTTGTTGTTAAATGTAGAAAAAACTAAAAATGATCAGCCAATATATCAGTGTGTCACTATATACTTTATGTAATATAATTTAATGATGGAAATTGATTGCAGAAAAAGTAATTTAACTTTAAAATGGAAATTGTAATTAAAATGCATTGGTACCTTTTGGGATCGGACAGATTTTTGAGAATAATCCAAAAATGTAATGAATCAGCCTAGCTGCTATGGGTCTAGAACTGATCCTGTGTTGTTTGTCCTGCAGGGAAACGTGCCGTCCCGTGAGAGCATCCATGTGTACTACCAGAAGCAGATGAAACTCAATGGATCTCGTGAATCTGGACTGGACCGGATCAGTGAGGAGGATTCGGGCTCAATCAGAGCCCGCCGCAGACGGGTCGGACACAGTCTGGATTCCTTCCAGTCTGGGTTCGCCTCCAGAGACAGCCTCTCCAGGTGCTCGTCCTCGACTGTAGCATTTCAGTTTGAATCTGTAAGACCCGCCCAATCAGATCAACGACTGAAAGTTTCTGGTGCTTTTCAGTGTGACAAAGTCATTTAATTACCTCTTTATTTCATCTGACTCCAAAAATGAATAAGGTTTAATTGATGTTTGTTAATCTTTAAAGTCCCCCTGTAGTCAATAATTTTAATGTAAAAAAAAAATGTCATGCCTTAAAATAGCTTGAATGTAACTCTACACCATTGCCTCATTTAGTATACGTGGTTCTATGAATATGCAAATGAGCCCCGCCTCCACTCACTCAGAGATCCACTGGTTGACGATCACACGTTGATCTGATTGGTTACAAGGTCGTTTGTGACGTCAGAAACACCCGCGATTTCACACCGTGTTTGTGAGACTGTCTTTGGTTCACTGCAGTTTTAAGGAGGAAATACTCAGCAATGCTGTCGACTTATGAACTTACACATGTTTTGTCTTGAAGCATATTAAAAACACCACATAGACATATAAACAACATTAAAAGCTGGATTTTCACCACAGGGGACTTTAAATGTTGGTGATTGTTTGATTATTCTATTTAACTCTTTTCTTTACATTTTACACTCGTTCACCCAACAATTTGAGTCTCGCACCGGCCGGGTATATGATCTAATAATCACAAACTCTCATTAGAGTCATTAATAATATCCTAGATGGCTGTACTCTACTTGTTCATTCTAGAATATATTATTTAGTCCCCATAGATATGAGCACACTTACTATTTCTAACCAACTTCACTCTGTGGAGCTGGAGACAAATGACAGTATGTGTTTGTGTTGGAGATCAAAGTATCTGAGGTTCTGTTTGTCTTCAAAATCACATAACTTTAAAAATATATAGGTTGATTTTTTGCATTGTGACATTTTCATGACAAGCACAATTCAAGTTTTTTTTATTTTTCTCAGGAGCAACATCTGAGAACCAGGAGACTTTTTCCCTCATGATTTCTTGTCATCTTTTTCATTGCATTATATTTCCACTCATCTGTGCATCTTTCCATCTATCAGCGCATACACCGAAGCCACCATGCTGTTTTCCCGCCAGTCCACCTTGGATGACTTGGACGACATGCCTCAGAATATTCCCAAAACCAGCGAACGCCCTCGTCCCAAACTGCGCAAAATGTACGGCTTGGACATGTCCAACTCCTCGGCGGACAGCGGGAGCAGCGTCATGTCCAGGTGCTCATAATAAATAACTCATAAACCTCTTCATCACACTCATCCTCACCCTCCACACTCTATTTATTTATTTTATTATATTTTTTTATTTTTTTATTTGGTTTATTTACATATTATTTATAATGTAAACAGGTTTGCCATGCTAATGGAAAACCTGAGAAATAAAGCAAAACAAATTAAAATATGAACTGATATTTTCACATTTCTGTTTTATCTGGCTGACTATATATATATACACACATATATTAGGGCTGTCAGTGTTAAGACATTAATGCATGCGATTGATTCAAAAACCTTAATGCGTTAAAATGATTAAAAATAACCACCCTTCAATCTGATCGTTAACTTTGCTGGATATGGAAAATGATGACAAAATGAACGTGTTATGAAGATAAATGATGTATGCGATTAATTGTGATTAAAAAATGTAATCTATTGACGGTTCTAATATATATATATATATATATATATATATATATATATATATATATATATATTTATATATATACATAAAAAAATATCAGCACATGTATTATTAATATAATACAAATTTCATTAGTAATATATAATATATTATTTTATATATATATATATATAAAATATTGTATTATATATTACTAATGAATTTTTTATTATATTAATAATACATGTGCTGATATTAGTGTAGTATTAATATTGTAAATGTCATCCATTACATTTTTTCTTCATTTTAATAATACATTTTATTATTTTAAACTAATAGTAATATAATGATAATTATAAAAAATGTGTGTGTGTATATGTATGTATGTATGTATATGTATATATATATACATATATATATTCAATATATATATATATATAAGCAAGGATATTTCAGTGGTAAATATACATTTTGGGAAGACAAAGTAAATGTTTAAGTTAATCCATTTGTGTATTTTTTTAGGGCTGTCAAATGATTAATCGCGATTAATCGCATCCAAAATAAAAGTTTGTGTTTACATAATAAATGTGTGTGTACTGTGTATAATTATTTTATATATATATAAATACATACACATGCTTGTATATATTTAAGAAATATTTGCATGTATATACTATATATAGATTTATATATCATTTATATTATATATAAATATAAATATTTTATATATAAATAACAAATTTTTCTTAAATATATAAATGCACGTGTGTGTACTTATATATACAAAATAATTTTACACAGTACAAACACATTTATTATGTAAACACAAACTTTTATTTTGGATGCAATTAATCGTGATTAATCATTTGACAGCCCTATTTTTTCATTATACAGCACTACAGGAAATGTTGTTTCTCAAACCCAATACGTTAAAACGTCTTCTGAAAATGTTCCACAATTCATCCGTTGATATGTTTATAGTGATTGTAATATGACGCTGTTTCCTGCTTGTGTTGTGTTTTCCAGTGAAGCCACTCAGTGCGTAACATTGTTCTCTCGACAAGGCACCAACGACACTATAGACGAGGCTGAGGACGAGCGAGACCAGCTGGAGGACAAGAAGAAAACAGCAGAGGCGGAGAGCAGAGCCAGTGAGGACAAGCCTGAGGAGGAAGTGATGCGGGAAGAGGAAGAGGAAGTGGAAGAGGAAGAGGAAGTGGAAGAGGAAGTCCAATGGGATTTGGTAGATCCAGAGGAAGCCGTGAAAGATGTTCAGGATCCTCAGCTTGAGTGTGAGGAGCACAAAGAGGAAGAGCAGTGTGTTACTGATGATGAGGAGGGTGAAGAGTGTATCCATCAGGATGAAGGTGAATCATCAGGACCGGAGATCTTGCAAACGGATCCTGTCAGCGGGCAGCTTTTCACTCCAGACACAGACGCGCCAAACACCTCAGACGCTGACGTGCCGCCCAGCTACAGCAAAGCCGTGAGCTTCGACCGTCTCTCTGTGAGCGACGAAAGTGACAGCGATAAACATCTGATGGTGATGACACCCGAAAGCAGATCCGATCTGGACGACCCTCTGCTGCCCTCCACGACCACCGATCTGACCGCCAGCGAACTGCTGCTCAACAAGTCAGTCTTTTTGCATGACGGGTTATTGAAATGGGTCTGTTGTATCAAGAAGTGGCATATATGTGGTAGAAAATCCCAATACTGATATAACGTCTCACTACATATAAAATAGTGTATACTATTTGTAACATGGGTTGGTTCAGAAACGAGGGAGAGTAGAATCCAAATGCAGTTAAAAGACATTCAACAAAACATAACTAAAGTAAATCCAGGCAAAACTGAGTAAACCAGAACTGGTCCACACCAGACCAAGAACATAGGAAACACTGGGGCTTAAATACACAAGATAACAAGGAACAGGCGTGAGTAATGAGTTGCTATAGAGACTAACGGGGGTAACTGTGGAAACAAACAAGGCAGCAAGGGAAACAAAGAAAACAGGAACTAATCACAGGAAGTCAAACAGCAGGAACAATAGGAACAAAAATACACTTTCAAAATAAGATTCCAAAAATTCCATAAGATTCCAAAATGTCCTTAAACACAAAACAGGAGAAACGAGACAGGAATTGTAACACTATTATAGTTTATTTTTATATTTTCAGTTTTCTTTTTATTTGTAGTTTAATGTGTAGAAATTTTGCTATGTGCTTTTTGTCATATTTATTAGTTTAAAAAATAAAAAAATTCCAGAAAGATGTGTGAGTTATGTGAGCTTTTGTTTTTTCAGCGAGTATATAACAGTTTTGAAATGTTGCCTTTGCAACTTACTGAAATAAGTCTGTTTGTATACTATATTTCTTCTAGTATAAGAAATACTGTATAAAAACTTATACTTATTCAGTAAGTAGCAAAGGCAACATTTAAAATATTTTATTTAAAGTTGTATGTGTATATATATATATATATATATAGAGAGAGAGAGAGAGAGAGAGTAGTATAGAGTAGATAGTATAGGTAAAGTGTATATAATAAAGTTTTTCTATATATTAGTTAGTCTAATATATATATTCACATATCTTTGATATCCTTAAAATGTATTCTAATATTCAATATGTCATTTTCATATATATGTTTTATTATTAGCTTTATTTCAATTAACAATTAAAAAAAAATAGATTTAGTTTCTATGCTACACTGCTACAGTACATACTCAAGTATGCACTTTCCCCTTTATCAGCAAAACTAATACACAGTAGGTATTGTAGGTATAATCGTTGATATGTGACCGGCTTCATGCAGTCATTTAATGTGATCTGTTTTCCCACTGTTCTCCAGAATGTTCTACGACGAGGAGCTGGAGAACTCCGAGGGTTTCTATAAGTCCCAACCGCTGGGCCTGCAGCTGTGCTACTCTCTCTATAACCTGCTGGTGGCGCACTCTGAGATGGTCTGTTACCTTGTCATCATCCTCAACCACATGATCTCGGCTTCCATGGCGACACTGGTGCTGCCCATCCTCATCTTTCTGTGGGCGATGCTCTCCGTTCCTCGACCCAGCAAGCGTTTCTGGATGACGGCCATCGTTTACACAGAGGTCAGGGTTTGTTTTGGGTGAAATGACTTGTGTATTGATTTTTTTTGGGGGCACCGATTCTTTTCAGGCCCATTTATTTATGTAGTATGTGCAAATGAAATTATACATATAAATCAGAGATGCACCGATTACAATTTTCTAGGCCGATTCCGATTTCCGATTTTCATTGAGTTTGACCTGCCGATACCGATTTTAGCCGATTCCGATTTCATTTTTTCTAACCACTTTACAGCACACATAAATATTTATTTTCTATCTTTTCTTTAATAGAACATTTTACAATTTGCATAGAACATAATGTTTTTAACAGATAATCGCTATAAAATAGAACTATATAAATTACCCCTGGTGTGGAAACTCACACACATCTAAAGTGCAGAGTTATGGAAGAACCATTTCCTTTTCACATCCAATATCCAATATGTTTTTTACATATATATTTAGCAAACTAAACATCTGTATGATAACAGGTGATGCAATAAAATAATATATAAATCTTTTTTTTTATATATAAATATAGCCTTGCAGTATAAAGATATTTCTCAAAACACACACACAGGCCTATTGCAATCACTTGTACAAACTGAATAATGGGTTTAAAGTTTAAATGGGTTCATGTTCTATAAATATGTTTGAGTCTACGTTTTCTTTTCTGACATAGCCTACTCCAGTTCTTGATAAAACACGTAAATTCTGTGCATTTTGTGCACTTTTTGTGTGAAATCATATTTAGGCTATTTTGTCCATCAAAAGTGTGCTTTCACTTTAATTGAGCGTGAGCTGTGCAGCAAATACTAGACTCGCCGCGGAAACGTTTCACTGCTGCTCACGCGACGCTCCTGCTCGACGCTCCCGCGCTGCTACCGCTCCCGGTGTGAATGCACTCATTGATTAACATACACACCGACAAAAAAATACGCGCTTGCGGTCTGAACGGCCCTAATTCACGAGGTTTCCTACATGTGCGTTCCGTGTGCACGTGTGATGCTGATGTTGCGCAGTGTTAATCATGCGGCGCCCGAGTGCATTTGACCGGCATAAAATCGGCATATGTCAGACTGACCGGCCGATCGCCGGTCATGGCCGATCACGTGAAAATCGTCCGGTTCCGGTCACGCGCCGGTCAATCGGTGCATCTCTAATATAAATGCATTTTTTGTTGTTTTTTTCAAACATAACATCAGGCAAAAAAAATTTTAACAAGTGACTTGATTTGAACCCATAACAAAACATAATCATCACCCCACAAACCACCCCCCACACGTTCATATATGCTATATTTGACATGAGTTCCATCATGATATGAGGAAGGCGTGAATGACTTCCAATGTCTGATAGCTAGACGGCACCATAGCATCTGTTGTCGAGATATATATCCTCCAGTATAATATCCAACATACACAAGGCAGGGTTCTTATATATAATGTTGCCTTTGGCTTGCTCAGTTGGGGATATTCAAATTAATTAACCAATCATTAATACCATTGATCAGCCCTACCAAACGTGGATTTTTTCCACTAAGAAACAAACATTATATTATGTTGTTTTGATTGATACTGTGAAGCTGCTTTGATACAATCTGTATTGTGAAAAGCGCTATATAAATATACTTGACTTGACATGACTTGACCGACTTAAAGTATTATTAACAAACTGTACAATTCAGTTCCTCCACCTTGTCACATTCATATCACATATTAACCATTCCTATATCTTTGTTACAGCGCAAGCATAGTGCAGTATCTTTTAGTTTAAGTCTAGCCAATCTGCTTGGAGTCCAGAAGCATCTGTTCAAATTTTTATATATGAATTAATTTGAAATCATTTGTAAATATATGTTTTTATTTCCTCCAGGTCACCATCGTCGTCAAGTACTTCTTCCAGTTCAGCTTTTTCCCATTCAACCAGAACGTGGACGTCAACAAGTTAAAGCCGTACCATCCGCCCAACATCCTCGGGATAGAGAAGAAGGAAGGATACGTGCACTATGACCTGGTGCAGCTGCTGATTCTGTTTTTCCACAGATCCATACTAAAGGTTCTTACTCTTATTTGTAAATCTAAAAGTAGTGATGCTAAACTTGATAAAGTCAGTAGAACTAATAAACCTTGTCATTAAAGCACATTTCATGCATTTTCATGCTTTATTAAAAAAACTATTCTTGTGTACTGGGCGAAATAGGTATGGTTAGCATATGCAAATATAAATGCAGAATGCATGCAAATAAAAAAACGAAATTAGTGTATATGGGAACACTTTATTTTAGGGTTCAGTTCTCACTATAAACTAGTTGCTTATTAGCATGCATATTACTAAGATATTGGCTGTTTATTAGTACTTATAAAGCACATATTAATGTCTTATTATGCATGACCTTATTCTACATCACTTAATCCTTTCCAATACCTAAACTTACCAACTACCTTATTAACTATTAATAAGCAGTAAATTAGGAGTATATTGAGGCAAAAGTCGTAGTTAAAAGTGAATGTGTTCCCCATACTAAATTGTTACCGTATATTTTATTAGTACCGTATATTAATATATGTCAGAGGTAATCCACTGCCAATTTTAATGCACGAAGTGAAGGCGAAGAGCATTCAAATGGTTTAATGCACAGCTAGCGGTGGATTATTCTGCTTATACCATGGTCATTTGCCAGCTTTGACAATTTAAAGCTGTTATTGATGATTGCAGCGCAATATTACGTTTTTTTGATAGTTAGTGCATACGATTACATTTAAATGAATGAATTATAGAATATATTTGAATTGATTATCGAGATACAGAGACAGAGAGATGCGTGTGTGAATTACCTGCGTCTGTGCAGCGTCTCTCTATTAACAATGAAGCAGCGAGTTTCAAACATTGGGATGCAACTCCCTCATTGAGAAATATAATGTAGCTATTCAGTAGTGAAGCTTATTTATTAATACAAGTCATGTAACAAGTTTCTTTGCTCTTGAATGCTTCTGTGATCTCATTTCTCTCTGTTTGTGTGTGCTTCAATGAAAATGGTGCATCAGTGATTAAACTGACTAGAACTACCTGTGCATTGAACATTTTCATTACACACCATCCAGCTAATCATAATTGAGAATTTAGACAGATCATGGCATAATCTTTAAGATCTGCACACTGTTTGATATCCATAGTCCAAAGTCTTGTTGGGAATAAATAACTCTTGCTTCGCCTGTTTTCTGCTTTAGCTTTGAGATATTTAGCAGCTTGGTGCCAAGGTACAGCTGGAAACATAATTCATCAGACATTATGAGATCAAAACGAAGCCACTAGACTGTTGAGAGCTTTGAACCATAAAATGGATTTTAAAATCAATTCTTAAAGTTCCTCTCCTCTCAAGGTTTCAGATTATTTCATAAAATCGAAGCTTCAGCATGACATTGCACTTTTCACCAAGGTAAACTAATATCACAAAAAAAACGGTGCCTGGAGAGGGGAATATTAAACATTTTATAATTATCTCATTTTAATTATGTTTTTTATTCTTTTTTAGTAAAATGTGCCCTGATAAATCTTTCACAACAAGGGACATTTATTTAATTCCATTTTAATTCTTAAAAGCAAAGGTTTTATGCGAACATATGCGTGATTTTTCAAATGCAACCCAAAAAGAGAAGCTGTTTAGCCTTCAGAAAATTGTGTTTGTACACCTCTCGGCGGGTCAAACTAAATGTTGTAAGCATTTTAGATAACATTTTTTAGATGAGGTTTGCAATTATTTTTGCAAGCCTTGATTTTGGTTGTAAAGCATTTAAGACGAAGACGGTTCATAAGTTTAAGATCACGACAAAAACTAATTCAGTCAAGTATGTCCAAACTTTCCACTAGTAGATTAGTTTAGATGGAAAATGTGGGATTTCTACTTTTATTGCTTAAAGAAATGGTACATGAATTTTTATCCCACTTGTGGAAAGTGCCTTTTATTTTTTACTTTACAACTTTGATTATACAGTCAATAAATGGGTCTCGGATGAAGCACTATTTTCAATTTCCAGTTTGTTTTCCTAACCAAAGACCATCACAATGGCTTCAATGCGTCCAGTTAATCTCATTTAGTGTACCTGCTTTCTCTCTCTCTCTTTGTCTTAGTGTCATGGTCTCTGGGATGAAGACGACCCTAAAATGTCCCGAAAAGATTCGTGTCTTCATGAGGACGAGTCTGTGGATGAGGAGAAGATGGCGGTCGTGATCCCAGCTGAGGAAGAGAAGAAGAGTTCACCAGCGTACTCGCTGAAGACCGTGAACCTCGGCATGTCCATGGACTCGTCCCAGGTGCTCATGCATGTGCGTCATCCTGAGCATCGGCCTTATCTGCGACGGCAGAGCACCAGCGGCGGACCTCACGTCTCCCGACGCTCCTCTGTGCGCTCCAAACGTGGTGAGACTTACAGAAATCACTTCACTTTTTTAAGAGACTTATGGAATAATCTGCCCAACTCAACCCGAGCTGCTGAGTCCGTGGCCATTTTCAAGAAACGGCTGAAGACGCATCTTTTTCGGCGACACTTGATCCATTAATACTAACACTTTGTTTTCTCTTCTCTTCTATTCTATATATATATAGAATAGAAGAGAAGAGAAAACAAAGTGTTAGTATTGAAGGATTAGTTCACTTAAAAAAAAAACTTTTGCTGATAATTTACTCACCCCCATGTCATGCAAGATGTCCATGTCTTTCTTTCTTCAGTCGAAAAGAAATAAAGGTTTTTGATCATAATTACGTTTACGTGACGTCACGAACGCGCATCACAGAACAGAGCAAGGCGAGCATTTGTGCTTATAAAACTTTTTTTATTTATTTTTGAAATGGCCGATGGTTTGGCTAGATAAGACCCTTATTCATCGTCTGGTGTCGTTTAAAGCCCTTTGAAGCTGCACTGTAAGTCGCTTTGGATAAAAGCGTCTGCTAAATGATTAAATGTTAATGTCAAAACCATTTCCTTGTTCTGAACCAACTGAAGTTTATAGAGAAGACCAGTGAGGAGAGCATTACAGTAATTAATACGTGTACAGTAGTAACCCGTGCATGAATAAGAATTGCAGTGCTATTGTGTCATTGTGTGAGAGAGACTGACTAGGACGATTATTATGACGTAGATGAAAGTATGCAGTGCACGTGATATTATTAACATGAGCTCTGAAGGATACAGTGATATCGAGGACGACACCCAGATTCTTAACAAGGGAAATCAGCAATCAGATTTTTCTATCAGAATAGTTTTTGTACCTACAAGGAGGGTAAGTAATTTTGTACCTATAAATAATGAATAGAAGAGGGCCCAAGACAGAACCCTGAGGAACACCAGTGGTGACTTAAACATATTTTACATTTGTATGACTTAAATATAATAAATGCTATCAATATGGTACAAAACAGACCTGTTAAAATTTATGTGATAGTTAAAAGTAATCAAAAAGCCAAATAATTTGTAATCAGTAATGGACTTGTAAGTAATCTACACATCATGAATCTGGTTGGTCAAGGTCATTTAACTGAACAGACCAGTGGAAATTACAGGCTATTTTGTTAGATTATTATTTATTTATTGTCATTGCAATGATACAACGAGATTACATCAGAGCAACAATCGACAGTGACTTTTCATAAAGTGCAAGAGATCGATAATAAAACATTTTGTTACAGGGCACAGCGACAGACAACAACCGAGGAAGAAAGGAATATCAAGTAGATGATGTGATCTTTCTGTTTATTCTGGGGTTAAGCATTGCTGTGTGTTTAATTGTGGTGACGTTTGGTACTGGTTTGATTCACAGGCAGCACAAGCACACGGAACAGCTTTCGTAGAGAAAACAGTGAGCCAGAAGTACCGCAGAAGAGCCGTAAAGAAATGATAATGGAGAAGATCCGAGAGCAGCTCATCAAAGCAAAGGTTTACGTGCTCAAAAAGTGAGTGTGTGTGGGAAAAGAATTCAGATGGACCTGGTTTTCTCCACCTCTGAAGCAACTTTTACTTTCTGTTCCTTTCTTCGTATTGATCAAATTTCATTTGATTTACATTCTAAAAGATTAATTAAATTGTTGAAGTTGTATGCGTTCATTTGATTACCAAACCTGACAACACCACAAAAAATAAAACGCATTTCATAGGGCACTATTGTGGTTAAAATTTCATTAATTATTAAATTGTTATAGTTTTATCAATTCAATTGATTCATTAGACACCCTTTTTGGTTATCTAAATTTAATCAAACCATTAAAACGGAATCCAGAAAAATAAAATGGAAAACACGGAATTTGGGTAAAAAACTAAATGGAATTTAGATAAAAATTAAAATGAATTTCATAGGGCCCTACACTTTAAACAATCAAGTCAATTCCCAATGGATAAAAATGAAATGCCGGTCTAGATCTTTCAGATTATGGAAGTAAAATGGGTTATGAATGCCATTTCATACAGTTTTGGCTGATTGATGTGCACTCTTTCATCCTCATATTTGTAATATATTTTATTAGTCTATATTTTCAGTCTCTGTTTCTCTTCTTTCTTCAGATTGGTTATGATCTATCAGCCCATCCGTCAGTTCTTCTATAACCTGATCCATCCCGAGTACAACGCCGTGACGGATGTTTACGTCTTCATGTTTCTAGCAGACACCGTTGATTTCATAATTATTGTCTTTGGCTTCTCGGCATTTGGGGTAAATTTTAAATTATGTTATTAAATAGAAATTGAAAAAAATAGTATTGAGAGCAATTTTTTTTGAGAAATTTAAATATGGATGCAGTTTGCCTATGCAGGAATTAGATAAGAATTTTACTCAAAATAACCAATCCTCAGTTCTTCTTCTTGACATGTTGTTGTGTGGCTCTGTGTTCTCCGGCTCACAGAAACATCAGGGAGGAGCTGATATCACGTCCTCGCTGTCAGAAGACCAAGTTCCCGGGCCGTTCCTCGTCATGGTTCTCATCCAGTTCAGCACGATGGTGGTGGATCGCGCTCTGTACCTCCGCAAGACGGTGATGGGAAAAGTGATTTTCCAGGTCCTCCTGGTGTTCGGCATCCATTTCTGGATGTTTTTTATCCTACCAGGAATCACAGACAGGTAAAGGGATGCTAGGAATTCCAAGTTTGAATTCAAATGAAATAAATTAGTAAGGCTGTGGATAGATAGATAGACAGACAGACAGACAGACAGACAGACCACAGCGCGATGATCCCGGCAAATTCCCAGAACGCCTTCTGTGTGAACGCAAACACGACCCGGGATTGATACCGGCATTGATGCCAGGTTGGGGACCGAGTAACGTTGCCAGGATCAGTCCCGGAACGCGTCCTGTGTGAACAAAAGCCAGGACCAATGCCGTGTTATAGTGATGATGCACGTGCCATCGCGTGACTCTGTTGCTCTTATGAGAAAGTTTGTGTTCGTCATCAACAAAGAAAGAACGGAAAAATGTCTGCAAACTGGAAACTGAGCTCCTTACTATCCGCGCTGAAGCTGAGATCGTTCGCCAGCTTTGTGGAACGGTACGCGTGTGTACATGTTTTCGACGCGTACGTTACACGTCACGTGTCTTAACGGGATCTTTACGGGATGTGTGTGAACGCACTCACAGATCCCGGCAAATCACTGGCAGTGTGAATGAACCGAAATCAAACAATCCCGGGACAAATGCCGGGTCACATTATCCGTGTATTTTCCGGAATCTCTGTGTGAAAGGGGCTTTAGAGAGATAGATAGATTTTAACTTCCTGGCCAATTCAAATTCACACTCTTGAATTGAAAGTTTGTGAGTTCTGCAAGAAATGCTGTCAGTGTCCTTAAACACGTTTCATCTTCTCTGCAGGCGTTTCAGTCAGAACACTATCGCTCAGTTGTGGTACTTTGTGAAATGCATTTACTTCGGCCTATCAGCGTATCAGATCCGATGTGGATATCCGACTCGCATACTGGGAAACTTCCTCACCAAGAGCTACAACTACCTCAACCTCTTCCTCTTCCAGGGGTGAGAAACATGTTTCTGGGTGATGTCGTATGTCATTTATGTTTATATTTATGTGGACTTAGACAGAATCTGTAAAAAAAATTTAGTGTTCAAACATAGAAACCTTTTGTTTCCTTTTACTTACAATAAATTGCCAAGGTTGATATATCGGCCGATATTTGGCATCTTGGTTTCACTTTATTTTGATGGTCCCTTTAACACATTCTGTTGACTATAAGTAACGTTGCTCCTACATGTCTACTAACTCTCATTAGAGTGTTAGTTGAGTATTAAAGGGGCTATATGGAACTTTTTCCCCAAAATAAACGTAACAATAGCCTTTTCATTTTACCATTTATGACTCAAACATCTCCTGTTGAGCATACTGAGACCTTGTCCGCTCACAATGGGTGCACCTATAAGCCTGTATCCTATTTTTCCTATTTTCTGTCGGGTCGGATTTTTCCCGCGCTGTCAGCGGATGTGACGTCAAGCGCGTTCATGTTAAACGTTTCAGATCACTCTGCCACCACCGCTAGTCAGCAAGTAGCCTACACTCGCAAGCAGTGCAATGGATTTGGTAAGGTAACACGTGATAAAACTGTTCATTGAAATAGCACTGTGTTGTTTTCAGTTCACTTGTAAATGCTGTTAGATCGAGCACGCGCTGCAAGAGCGAGCAGAATGGAAGAGCAGTTCTGTTTTTTGGCCACAGGTGTCAGTCGCGAGTTTAAATTTCAGAAAAACGCATATAGCCGCTTTAATAGACTGGTAGGGTTAGGGTTCGATTAAGTTGACATGTAGTTGGAAAATTACTTATAGTCAGTGTTGTGTCTGTTGGAGGAGCATCAAAATAAAGAGTTTGCAAATATTAAGCAGAGAGTCTACTAATACTCCAATGAGAGTTCATTGACATGTACAGTAGTTGCAAAGGTACTTCTAGTCAACAGAATGTTCAAAAGGGACCATCAAAATAAAGTGTTACCGGAATCTTTTAAATTATAGGCGTCTCGTGTTTTAAAGAAAACCAGTCGGTCTCTATGCATAATGGATACGCCTGCTTAGTAAGTGTTGTACGTCCAAGGTTTCGCCTGATCCCGTTCTTGACGGAGTTGCGAGCCGTGATGGACTGGGTGTGGACGGACACGACGCTCAGTTTGTCCAGCTGGATCTGTGTGGAGGACATCTACGCACACATCTTCATCCTCAAATGCTGGAGGGAATCGGAGAAGGTAAGAGAGTTTATATATAATTTACTTATTCTTTCAATAAACCGGCTCAGTCCAAAATCCATTCATTTCATTACTTCTGTATAGAAATATACATCAAGTTACTCAAACGACATTTAAACCAGGCTTGTGCAAAATTCAGAATTTCAGAATTGGCCTGCATTCAATTGATGAATTGGAATTTGAATCGAATTGACTCCGCCCCACAGGAAGTTGAATTTGAATGACAGGAAGTTGAATTAAATTCATGGCAATTCAAGGAAATTCCACACTGTCACACAACAGAAGGAATGTGATGAATCTCACATTAAGGTTTAGTAAGGTTACTTTGGAAATGTAATTGCTTACTGTTATTAGTTACCCATTATAAATGTGGATCTTTTATTTGGATTACTTTATCAATGCAAAGCAATTTCCTTTTAATTTGATTATTTGATTAATAAAAATAAATACAATTACCTTAATTTTGTAATTTAATAACATAATTGCATTACCACGTGACTAGTCACTCCTCCCTGCATACATTTTGTTCTAAAATCTAGATAATGATAAAATTCTTGAAATAAATTACCCCCTCAATGTTTAATTAGTTTTGTTCCAATTTTCATTTCAAAGTATCAAATAACACAAAGTGTATAATGCAATCATATCTGACATATACTGTAAAGCTTCATTGTTAAACACTTCATTTAAAATATGTATATGAATTTCTTAGAATTTTTATTGAATTGCAATTCTAGATCCTGTTTTTGACATCAATTCAAATTCACGAATTAAATTGGAATTAAGGAGTCATTCTCAATTCAATTCTGAATTGTGCACAAGCCTGATTTAAACATATGGTACTTTCTCTTACGTGAAAGGGTAGTATCACAAACATTTTCATTTAACCGTACCCTTCACAGAAGCAGCAGAGGAAACTGCCTTTTCTTTTACGTTTAAATCTTCATTCTGTGGGTCGTACATAACCTTGTTTTTCTGCCTCCTCGATGAGAAGAGTTTTATCCATTATGTTGCTTTGTTTTTCCAAATGTGTAATTTAACTAAGGTGTACTAAAATCAGGGTTCGTACGGGTGCTTGAAATCCTTGAAAATGCTTGAATTTTGATGTTGTGTTTTCAAGGTTTGAAAAGTGCTTAAATTTTGGATAAAATGCTTGAAAGTGCTTGAAATTGTAACGGTTTCTTTCACAACAAATACTAGGCCTATCTGACTGAATATTTCGTTTATTAAATGGTGAAATAAATCGTTTGCTGCGGCCCGAGCGCGCTTGTTCCCGGCGCCCCCCGCAGCGTTGGCCTGGTTTCACACTCAACTTGATTCTATCGAATCCTGGTGCGTCCGCGTGCCTGTCTGTTTGTTGGCCTGAGTCCACGCGCTATGTGTGTGCGAATACACTGCAGGCTCACACTCTCGCTCGTATCCAAGGTAAATCATCAACACTATCATCCCTTACATGTGTTTTATTTAACTTAATACATCATAATCAGCTAAAACGCATGCGCAGGTCACTTTACTAAGTGCGCACCCGAGTCCGTGATTCTTTCACATTAAGGCGAACCGCGGCCGAATCAGAGCACCTCCTCCAGGTAGTCTCGGATTCGGTACCTGAGGCAAAATTACTAAATATGCAGCGCGAATTATGTATTTCTAACTCCAAACAATTGGCCTCTGAACCAGCTGATAAAATCTTCATTTGATTCGATCCGTGAACTTGACACTCAAATGAACCGATCGCATCTTACTGATGCAAAAGACGCGCGCGCGCACACACTGAGAGGGAGCGCGGTGTGTCAGTGTGTACCGGCTGTGGTAAAATAATGACGCAGTTACAATGTGTGTATAATTTAAACTACTTAGTCAACATTAACAGTAGCTGCTGTTCGGTTTTCATATTGCTGTTCTCCTTCTAGTCACTTCTGAACTTGACACAACTGAACGTCTCTTGATTAAAGCTCCAGGTGACGGGTTGCCAGATATCACAAAAAGAGCAAAACAAGCCCCTTAAAAATGCAGTATAATAAGCAGACATGGCAAAAAATTTACCGGGGAACACATTTAAACATAATAGTATTGCTAATATTATCCTACCAAATTAAAAGGTAACTCATTTATTATGAATAGAATAGTTCAATATAAAATATTTAGATATTATAAACTGATTGATGAGGTAAAGCAATAACATGAGATTGAAAAATTATCCAGCAACACTTTATTTAAAGTTTAATAGCACCTATGAGTTGTATTTAATGTCAGTCAGTTGGGGGAAGTTCTTCTAAAAGTTGATGAGTGGGTTTTGTTCACTATATTTAGCTATCAAAATAGTTTACCAAATAAATTATTTGCCAAATAAAAGAAAGTCAAACAAGGAGAAGAACTTTTCATTTCTGAAGTATTTGGGTTTATTTAGTATACAAAGCCCTTTATGACGATTTTTCGAGAATAACTACATATATAAATAACTATATCGTGAAATATATCGTTACCGTGAAATAAAATTAGTCATACCATGAAACAGAATTTTGGTCATAGCGCCCACCCCTACATGTCATTTGGATCAAATCCTCCAACAACATTTTGAAAAATAAAACCTGTGTTTTGCTTCAATTTCTGATCCATCTGCTATTACGAAACACAATTTTGGCTGTTTATTGCATATTATCTCTTTTAATGTGGAAAAAACGCGAAATAATAATTTTTACTATGTATTGGTATGTAATTTACGGTGGTGTAAGCTGCTGGAAAAAGCTTTAAAAAGGACCTTGAAAGTGCTTGAAAAGTGCTTGAATTTGACCTTGGAAAAGGTGTACGAACCCTGTAAAATGTGATTCCAATTTTTTTTCTCATATCACAATATAATATCGATATCGTCTGGACAGTGAAAAATATCGTCATATGAATTTTAGCTCATATCGCCCACCCCTAATGTGAAGTAGGGTGTATTTTTATTTCCTTTACCCAGTCATATGCTGACTGTTGTAAGGGGATTTACAGTCTCAGACCCAGATATGATGAATGAAGACCCGGGTGGGAATTATAATAAATTAAACGTTTTACTGAAGCTAGCTTGCAGTTTCATCAGCAGAAGTCTTCAAGACTCATAAGGAGTGTGTAGGCCGCCCCGCTTACAGTTTCAAAGATCACAACAATTATACCCATTTGTATGATTCTGATTGGCTAAGATAAACATAGTAATTTTCCACACATATACAGATACACTCACCGGCCACTTTATTAGGTACCCCATGCTAGTAACGGGTTGGACCCCCTTTTGCCTTCAGAACTGCCTCAATTCTTCGTGGCATAGATTCAACAAGGTGCTGGAAGCATTCCTCAGGGAGTTTGGTCCATATTGACATGATGGCATCACACAGTTGCCGCAGATTTGTCGGCTGCACATCCATGATGCGAATCTCCCGTTCCACCACATCCCAAAGATGCTCTATTGGATTGAGATCTGGTGACTGTGGAGGCCATTTGAGTACAGCGAACTCATTGTCATGTTCAAGAAACCAGTCTGAGATGATTCCAGCTTTATGACATGGCGCATTATCCTGCTGAAAGTAGCCATCAGAAGTTGGGTACATTGTGGTCATAAAGGGATGGACATGGTCAGCAACAATACTCAGGTAGGCTGTGGCGTTGCAACGATGCTCAATTGGTACCAAGGGGCCCAAAGAGTGCCAAGAAAATATTCCCCACACCATGACACCACCACCACCAGCCTGAACCGTTGATACAAGGCAGGATGGATCCATGCTTTCATGTTGTAGACGCCAAATTCTGACCCTACCATCCGAATGTCGCAGCAGAAATCGAGACTCATCAGACCAGGCAACGTTTTTCCAATCTTCTATTATCCATTTCGATGAGCTTGTGCAAATTGTAGCCTCAGTTTCCTGTTCTTAGCTGAAAGGAGTGGCACCCGGTGTGGTCTTCTGCTGCTGTAGCCCATCTGCCTCAAAGTTCGACGTACTGTGCGTTCAGAGATGCTCTTCTGCCCACCTTGGTTGTAACGGGTGGTTATTTGAGTCACTGTTGCCCTTCTATCAGCTCGAACCAGTCTGGCCATTCTCCTCTGACCTCTGGCATCAACAAGGCATTTCCGCCCACAGAACTGCCGCTCACTGGATGTTTTTTCTTTTTCGGACCATTCTCTGTAAACCCTAGAGATGGTTGTGCGTGAAAATCCCAGTAGATTAGCAGTTTCTGAAATACTCAGACCAGCCCTTCTGGCACCAACAATCATGCCACGTTCAAAGTCACTCAAATCACCTTTCTTCCCCATACTGATGCTCGGTTTGAACTGCAGGAGATTGTCTTGACCATGTCTACATGCCTAAATGCACTGGTTGCCGCCATGTGATTGGCTGCTTAGAAATTAAGTGTTAACGAGCAGTTGGACAGGTGTACCTAATAAAGTGGCCGGTGAGTGTAGACTGAAGCATATCTCCATCGATTATGCAGCTGACACTCGGACCCTGAAGTTAGGCACGTCGTGACCCTCCAGGTCGCAGATTTATATTGCTGGGCGCCAGCGTCTCAGGAAAGTACAAGAAAGTAAGGCTTTAACTGAGAAATGGTCCCTTAAATTATAGACTTCAATGACCATAGTTGTCAGGGTACCCTAGAAAAACAGATGTATGTTTTGACACGTTAAAGAAGTCAATACTTCATTTCTGGAAGCCGGGCTAAATGAGCAAGCACTGTTACGGCATTCAAATAACAAATATTAGCCCCCTACCGAGGCAATTTGCCTATCAAATATCAAGTTGTTATCAATTACCACACCTAAGTTACGAATTTTTGCTGAGATAGTAAGGTTCAAAGGGCTTTAAACGACACCAGACGATGAATAAGGGTCTTATCTAGTAAAACGCGCATTACAGAACAGAGCAAGGCGAGCATTTGTGCTTATAAAACTTCAACTTTTTTATTTATTTGTGAAATGCCGATGGTTTGTCTAGATAAGACCCTTATTCATCGTCTGGTGTCGTTTAAAGCCCTTTGAAGCTGCACTGAAACTGTCATTTGGACCTTGAACCGTTTGGGTCCTGTTGAAGTCCATTATATGGAGAAAAATCCTGGGATGTTTTCATCAAAAACCTTCATTTCTTTTCGACTGAAGAAAGAAAGACATGGACATCTTGGATGACATGGGGGGGGGAGTAAATTATCAGCAAAAGTTTTTTTTAAAGTGAACTAAGGTGAACTTCATTGCTACGCACTCTACACCTTTAACTCTAACTTTAAAAACGCGAACCTGTGAGAACACTGATGGCGTGTCATGCGTATTAAGAGTTCATTCTATAGGGATGCGCGTTTGAATATATGAGCTCAGGCATGTAGTTCTTCCCTAAAAAACCAACCCTCACCAATTAACCAATTACAGCAGTGCATTGCCGGACCGCGTCTGTGTGCAGTGTGTACGCTCTTAATTTAGGACCTGAAAAAATACACACCGCAAGCAGATCATGTGGGCGTAAAGCAACATCCTAACCAGTTGTGTGTGTCATGTCTCAGCGAAACCCTCAGCCTCGCGGGCAGAAGAAGAAGAAGGTTGTGAAGTATGGAATGGGCGGCATGATCGTGATGCTTCTGATCTGCATCGTGTGGTTCCCGCTGCTCTTCATGTCTCTGGTCAAGTCTGTGGCAGGAGTGGTCAACAGTCCACTGGACGTGTCCATCACACTCACGCTCGGAGGACTTCAGGTGCACCTTACATTTCATGCTCAGTTTCTACATACAGTAAAAACAGTGTATTGTTTCAGATGTTTCTCCGAAGAAATCAAATGAGCCATAGTTTTCATCCAGTATAGAATTAAATGAAAATGGAAAGAATCTCAGATCATTTAATGAGAAATGTTTGCGTTTATATTGAGGTCTCTGCAGTGTTATTTTATTATTCATATACTATTTAATAATATTTTGAATAAGCTTAGATTTTTTTTATGTTTTAGTTTTAGTCATTTTTATTTTCTATTTAGCTTTAATTATTTTTTCTAATTATAACTTATTGTTATAATGTATTATTGTTGTTTTAATTTTAGTGTAAGATTTTGTCTTTTTATGTTTTTGTCATTTTTATTGATAATATTTTTTTCTGTGGTGTTTGCTTTTTATTATCATTTATTGTTATTATTGTTTTCATTTTAGAGTAAGATTCTGTCATTTTTATTAGTTTTAGTTTTTTTTTGCCATGTTTTTTCAATTTAGTTTCAATTTATATATTATATTTATATAATATATTTTTCTTTCTGTTTTAGTAATTGTACTACTTTTTTAAAACTTACACTTATCTCAGTTAGTCAGCAAGACAAAGTTGTAATCTATTATTTTTATTTCAGCTTAATTTTAATGGCAAATAGTTCTGGTTAACAATAACAACACTGGATCTCTGACTTTTAATTGCTGACTTCGGTATCTACATATTTAGTCTTTTCTCAGATCTTAGTCTGCTTATCATTTGATAATCATCATGGCTTTCTTTTTTCCACTCTTGCGTTCTGTTTTCCAGCCGATCTTCACAATGAGCGCCCAGCAGAACCATATAAAAGATGTCGATTCCGCCCAGTTTCAAGAGTTCTTGAAGGAATACAAGACTAATGCAGTAAGGAACTATGTTTCTGTTAACAAATCACAGTGGCTCCTTTGTATTTTTATGACATGAACATGTTTTTTGTGATGCACCTGATATACAAAAATTATTTCAGATAGCTGATTGTTGAGGCCCATTATAAACATTCACATTTCACTGCATAATCAACATAAGAAATTATATTTTATATAAAATGAAGCTTATTTTGTAGGACTATAAAGATATTTTGCATTGTGACAAAAAGCTAATAAATGTATGTGCCTGCTGCTGATGAACTGTGAAAGTAGATGCTTGCGTCTCCTGCAGAATGCCATGCTGTTCCTGGAGTCGTATACTCACGAGGATTTGAAAATAGCTCAACTAGAAGGAAGTTCAAACTCGCTCTGGACCATCAGCCCCCCGAGCAAGAGCAACCTCATCGAAATGCTCAATGGAGAGAAATTGCCTCTCACCATGACCTGGTCCATACAGAGGTAGAGTTCAACATCACAGCTCTTATAATAGCCTGGTCTGCTAGTGCCTGATGGGTAAATCTCACAGCAACATGTGCTATATTATATTTCAATCAATATTATTTATATAAATGTAAATTTATTTTATACTTTATTAAAATGTAGTGCTGAAAAGGTGGTGGGGCCTACAGGTCTACAGACACTGCCTGGTGTAGAACATGTACCGAAGTGACAATGTTTAGTTCTCATTCTTCCCATGTATTACATACCCATGTAAATACTGTAATGAAGTATTTTTTATTAATGTATTGATTTATTTTATTTTCTTTATTTTTTTACCATCATCAGCATAAATTAAAGGCAGTACAACAGATAAAATCATTATATATATATAAACTCTTATTTCAGTCGACATTTTTTTTATTTTAATTTTCATCGAATGCTGACACACTAAAAGATTTTTTAAAAATCATAATATTTTCAAAAGTTGAGAGACCACAAACATGAGGACAAAAAATTAAACCGTTTTGCTCCTAACAGATTTTCAACCAGTCATCTTGTCATAAAAAAAAAAGTCTAACTGTAGTAGTTCTTTGGTTATACAAATGTTAAATACGCCTATAATAAAACCATGGTTAATTTTCGGTCTATCTCTCTCTGTCACACACACAAATTATGTCTACTGGTACACCTATCCTTATGTGGACGTCCTATATTAGGCGTAATGGTTTTTGTACTGAGCTAATTACATTTTCTAGCCCCTTTCCCCAACCTACCCAACACAGAAAACTATGCATTTTTACATTGAATAAATATGGGTCCTAATAATGTAGATCAAACCTGTACACACACACACACACACACACACACAAAAAGACATACACACACACACACAAATCTATGCTATTGATATTTGGTTGGCTACCTAGTACATCCATTGCAGAAGTTATTTCTGACCCTAACTCTTCTCCTTGTCAAGTGTATTGTGGGATGTTTTACATGACACGTTTTATAAACTCGTGATCTGTTGCTACAAATCATCCTCCATCTCTTCTGTCCAAATCCATTTAACGTTGTCCTGCGCCATGACGGCGTTTGTTATGCGTCCGTCTTCTCTCAACTTGCTTTCTGATTGGATATTGTTTCATTTCACGTGATATAAAATCGGTCCAAAATCAGCTTGATTATCTTGTGGTGTTTCATTTAACGATAATAACCCTGATGAGAATCCGTTCTGCATATAATGCACATGACAGACTGAGGTTTTCAGCGGATTAACTTCAGTTGTGTATTGCTGTTTTTGTCCACTAGGAACCTCAGTTTAGGTGCCAAAGCTGAAACAGCAATAGGAAAACACCACATTGATCTGGATGAAGAAACCCGACAAAAGCTAAGGAGTCTACTGAGCGAAGGCAACAAACCTGAGCCTGTGTGAGTTAGAGCATCTCAATACTAATATGGAACAATCACAGTCTGTATATTTTTCTTTTCTTTTTCTCTTGGCTGAATGGTAAATTGCAATGTTTTTTTCAAGGCTCATCAAAAATATTTTTCCAAGATTCATCAGAGCACCAAGCGACTCCAATGCCAAGCCTATTGAACAGCTTTACATCGATAATACAGAAGGTCTCCGCATTATCTACGCCTTTGCTATATTGATATGCTTTTCTACAGCCATCAACATGTCTATTTCTCTTCACTCTCCCATCATGTGATCTCTAAGGTGAATACATGAACATCAGGCTCTCTTTACACAAGGCAAATACCAGCCAAACCAGCTCGGAGAGCGTTCAGGAGTGGTGGATCGTGAATCAGACAGATCGAGGCCCGTTAAAAAAAAATCACTTCAAGAATATAAATGAATCCGGTCTGGAGATCTACATCTTCAGTGACCAAGTCAGTCCGCCCAGTCTGGGCTTTCTGGCTGGTTATGGGTAAGTGACAATCGGGAAGTGACACATTACCAGTCGCAAGTTATCTTTCTGTCCTCCCTAATGGGAAAAAACTGTGCGGAGCTGGTTCTAGAAGTCCTTTTTCCAATAGGTATTTTTAAAAAACTCTTCATTAAAGAGTTATAAGCCATAAATCAAGCCAATCAGCTACGAGGTGAATTACAACACTTCAAACTTTGATTTGAAGCAAAACAAATGTTGAAAACACAAAGATACAAGACTCTGTGAGGGAAAGAACTACAATCCCATAAAGCTGTGAGAACAGCATAATCGAATTAAAAAACGATGGAGAAATATAAAACTACTAATTTATAAATGTGTATATATATATATATATATATATATATATATATAGATCGACTCGATTACGTCATTCGCAGTGTTTCTTGGGAGTGGGCGGAGCTAAAGAGCTCTTTTTTACGACTCTCTGATTAGTGTAATTTTCTGTACGGCATCATGGGTAATGTAGTTTTTCACCAGGAATTCCACTGTTAAACATGATTATTTTAAAAATAAGCTGAAATAGTTTGGACTGACGGCTTCGACAGAAGCAAATACCATCGATTGACAAACTAGTAGCTCACGGCATTTCTGTCTTTAAAGATTAATAAGTTATCGTTCAAAATCAATTTCCCTTGGAGAAAATGAATGGAGGTTTTACTGTCAGAACCCGACTCTTGTTCTGAATTATACATGGTCATGTTACAAATAAAACTCACAATACTAACATTAAAAACATTTATAGTGTGTTGCCCCTGTTTAAGAATACTTTCTTAGCTGAGTGAGTTCAATTGAATACAGGGATGAAAATAAAATCACTAATAATATTGTGAATCCATAACTGGTGGTTTTCAGTCACGTGATTGTGATGACGCGCGGAATTCAGATGGAGGGCAGGAAGTGAAGAGCGTAATGGACGAGATGGAGGAAAGTCCGTACTGTACTAGTTTAGACGCTATTACAAGAGAAATATACATAAAAAAAATCTAAACATATGTTGGGCGTGATCCTTACGTTATAAAGAGGAACGATTTTTCAACTGAATTGAAAGATTTGCCATGTTTGTCTTCAGTTACAGGGTTAACTTACAAACTCAAAGAAAAGAAGAAACAATTACTTTGACTTTACAAAGTTTGGAAACTGGTACTTTACACAAACATAGCCACATAAGGCGTATTAACTCACCTTTGACGAAGTGATCACTGCACACACGGGCATTTTCCGATTCGGCTCCTCCCAACCTTTTATTTTTCCCCCTTATGAACAACAACTTTTGGTACACAATGATAACTCCTTGGGCCCTATCTTGCACCCGGCGCAAATGACTTTGTACACTGACGCATGTATCATTCCTATTTTGCACCCGCGCAAAGCGGACTTTTCCCTCCACAGACGCACGCCGGCAAACTAGAGAATGAACTTGCGCTCCCTGGGCGGGTCAGCGCAAAAAAGGAGGCGTGTTCCGGCGCAAACAATCCCTGGTGCTATTTTGCAGTTCCAGAAAACAATTGCGCCACTGACCAGAAAAAACTAGTCTAAAGTCAGTGGCGCGTTGAGCGTTGTTCATAATGCTATTTTAAGCGTGCATGCTTGGTCATAATACAGAGTGTGAACAACGCGCATACACTGTAGATGATTCTCTCATCTACACAGATGCATTTTCCTTTTTGCAAATGATACATTATTATAAGGAAAAATATTAAAACACGAGGCAAATCATTGTTGTGTCCATGACGATGGGAAAAATAGGCATAAAGCTTACATATTTACCCAAATTATTATATGCATGTATAACCGAAGCTAATTTGTGTGTGTTTGTCCCATCCCCAATGTCACTTCTCTTTCTTTTACGGCCCTGACGAGAACATCGATCTCCTCGGCTGTGAACCGATTCTGAAGCGCTCCTGGTAAATGCGCCGTTATAATAGTATTGCGCCATGGAACAAGCGCACCTCGTTCATCATGCTCTTAAAGGGAATGTTGGATGACGCTCTGATTGGTTTATTTCCCATTACGCCCAAACCACACCTATGAATAATGAAGCTGCTTCAGACCAACCCCTTTTAAACTTGCGTCGGGCGCAAGAGTCATTTATCCCGCCGGTAAAATAGCAACAGCGCCCAAGACCCGCCCACAAAGATACTTGTGCTTCGCGCTTGATACTTGCGTTTCAGATCGTTAAAATAGGGCCCCTTGTGTTTCTCGGTTTGATCAATTTGAGCAACCATAAACGACGCAAAACATAGGCATTTTGAGTTTGTTCCATAGTGCTTCCTAAATGTAGCAAATCACTTCCTGCCCTCCATCTGCATTTCGCGCCATGGCAACGCAGTGATGTCATATGAAAACAAGCTATTAAATCCATCTGAGCCAAATCGAACATGATTTTATCAATCTGACAGGAACTTGATGAAACTGTATGTAATTCACGTTGAGTTAAACGTAACCTGCGTGTGCACAGGATCATGGGTCTCTACATGTCGGTGGTTCTGGTTATCGGAAAGTTCGTGCGAGAGTTCTTCAGCGGGATCTCGCACACCATCATGTTCGAAGAGCTTCCCAACGTGGACCGAATCCTCAAGCTCTGCACAGACATCTTCCTGGTCCGAGAGACGGGAGAACTGGACCTGGAGGAAGACCTGTACGCCAAGCTCATCTTCCTCTACCGCTCTCCAGAGACCATGATCAAGTGGACCAGAGAGAAGAGCGAGTGAGGGGGAGCTTCCGAGTAACTAACCGTGGGAAAAGCACAAAGCAGGAATTGCGCTTCGGTTGGGTTGAACCGGAGAACAGTTGTTCTTCATGCTAACTGATGAAACATTAGCGGTTTCCCACTCGCTAGTGTTTTAAAGGGCTTGACAAGTGATGAACTTCAGGGCTTCCAGGCATGCGCCACTTTGAATACGACTTTGACCTTTGGGAGTGCATGCGACATGAGGGCCGACATAGACGGGAAATACTGAACCTGCTTTAGACTTCGGTCTTGGACAAAACCGGTTTTGCAGGAAGCAGAACCGAAGCCCTGTAGGCGGCGCTGTGAATTATGTGACAATCTCTATTTGCCTTATTTCATTTGTACAATCAACTAAACACATCATTATTCACTACCTTTCTCAGGAATACATACGGATCATTTCACATTTCGACGGGATATCAACCATTTTTTTTCTCATGTACAACAAAGTAATGAAGAGGAATGTACACAACTGTAATAGCTTTTCTCCTTCGGGACTTTAAGGAGATCATCCATAATTTATGAACACAGATTTGGGATGTTTAGTGTTTAAGGCTTGAGGTCTAAGGGAGATTATCACATTACATTACAATGAATCGGTTTCAACAACTCTCAGTTTATTGTTCGATTACTGTCTCATTCAAACGAATTTTGAATGTTTTTGAATTTTGAAGTGATTTTATGAATTTTTTTACACAGAAATCTGTTCAGAACGAATTTTGAATGTAACTCTGTGTAAATTTCTTCATAAATCGAAGTGATTTTATGAATTATTTACACAAATTTGTTCAGAGCTAAGTTTTAATGTAATTCTGTGTACATTTCTTTATAAATCCAAGTGATTTTATAAAGTATGTACACAGAAATTTGTTCTGAACTAATTTTGAATGTGTTTGTGTACATTTCTTCATAAATCCAAGTGATTTTATGAATTATTTACACATAAAATGTATATACGAATTGTGAATTTGAATTAGAATTTATTCATAAATCCATTTTTTTTTATGATTTACAGATATTTGTTCAGAAGTTCTGTGCAAATTGTTTGCTTAAACCATTGTTACTTTTTCACAATGCAACAATTAACAGAAATGTGTTCGGGTCATTGGGTTTCAGTCAGGAAACATGATCGTTTTAGGTTAGTTCTGCTTTTAGTTAAAACATTTGACTTGTGGTGAAAGTGAATCATGAATATTAGTTATTAACAGGTACACTAAATCCTTGAAGGCATGAGAGATTTGCAGATCGCTCCAGTAGATATTACGCTTCGCCAGGCCTGGGAGTTGTGCTCATCAGAAAGTTGTTTGTACATGGGGAATAACTTGACTCACATTTGTACTACGTACTTTGAGCAATACGACAGGCGGGGTGACCGTAAAGGACATGAAATCCATTTTTATTGTACATCTTTGGCAGCCATACTCAGGAAAGAGCTTTCTATGGATCAGGGTCTCATGGATATACCGCTGGAGTCTCCGCTAGGCTGTAGATTTACAATCGGATCATGTTCAATATGACTATCAACGTGAGCTCCACGCTATGGATCGTGTTGTGGTGATGCTTGAGGAGAATATTGTTTTGAGTCCATCTATGAACTATGCATTAAAGACAATGTAGCATGAATGAAAAAAATAATGTTTGACATGAAACGCTTTCATTACCTTGTGTGTGCACAACTTTTACAGCAACGTCAAAAAAGGGGGAAAAAAAGAAAACTGTACCTGGATGAAACAGGAGTTTATTGACTTCAAATAAAGCACACGATTAAACACACGGCTTTTGTTGTCTGTATTTCTCTTCTGTACACACTACCATTCAAAAGATTGGGGTTTGTAAGATTTTTCAACAAAATATGAAGCAGCACAACTGTTTTCTACATTGATGATAATAATAAATTGAATGATTTCTGAAGGATCATGTGACACTGAAGACTGGAGTAATGATGCTGAAAATTCAATTAATTTAATGAAAATTCATTAAATTAATTAAATTCATCAAATTTTAAACGTTAATAATATTTCACTGTTTTTACTGTATTTTTTAATCAAATAAATACAGCCTTGGTGAGTATGAGACTTCTTTCAAGAATATTTAAAAACCTGACTGACCCCAAACTTTTGATATTACTTCCAACTAAACAAATACAATCATTTTAATAAATGCAATGTAAAACAGGGATTTTGTCAGAGTACTGAAGTCCTTTAACCTTTCACCTCAAAGAATGAATCAACATACCACTGGATTTAATATAAATGTTTATACTTTTATATTAGACGTATATAAGTTTATATACATCCTACTGCACGTCCTTTATATAAAGGATGATGATATTGTGCACCAGGAGAGCTGGTTATTGCTGTGTACAATAAATAAAACATGTTCAGAGACAAATAATATTTTATAAAAAGTAATAAAAATGTTATTTTGTGGTTTTGGTTCTGGTCAACAATAATAACCATGGCTTGGAATTATTCTCTTTCCTAATTTTTCCATAAAGCATGGGTTGTAGATTCACAAGAAAACACCTTTAGCAGTACACAGTCAAACAGCATATAGATTGTGATTTTTATTATGTATTTTTTGCATTATTATGTCTGCCAGGTTGTTTATTTGAAAACGTGACATGACACCTCACACGACAGCGACAATTTCAACAACACTTAAAATAAGTTACTGCACATAATGGACAATTACATAATATTTTACAAATTGTATCAATCACTTTGACATCACAGACTGTTCACAAATTAAAATTATTAACAGATTCTGTACACACGACTACACATTTTTCTTACCAAATTTAAAGAAAACATTTCTAAACATATATTGTACAACAATATGATCACACAGATACATCAGTGCTTATTATCTAAGACTGGCTTTACATTTCTGCACCACTAAGCAGCATCGAAATCATATTTCAATCGGTTCAACTGAGTGGAACACCGGTTCAACCAATGGTGGGAGTTTTTTTGTGAGCCAAAACAAGAAAACAAGCTTTTTTGGTTTAGGGGTCATGAATTGAGAAATCAAATTTTCCTTGATCTTGACCTTTTGACATGTAAGAGGTCATTGCACTATTAAAAACATTCTGTAAGATTCTGAACTCAAAACTTTCTTGTTAGTCCAAAAACAGAAATAAATAAATCCAAGGTCAGAAAACTACTCGTCATAGTGTGACGAAAGACCTCTTTACAACTTAAACCAGTGCCTACTTCAACATCCCGAAGGATCCTAATGCTGGGAATGTGCTTATTTCTTTTCAATTATGTGAATGTCTCAGTAGAGCATTATTGGTTTGTTCGGTACATTTCACTGTGGATTCTTTGGTAAATCAGTCGCAATTTCGGCGCAGGCTTTGCAAACACACCTTTACTGTGAGATATGGACCCGACAGTAATAGTGTTGTACCTGTGTTAATTCTAATGCCTGATCTCTGATCAGTGATTTGTGATATGTGATGATTCATGTACAGTCAGACGTTCTGTCTCAAAATCATTTATTGCTGTGTATGCATCAGTAAATCAAACCAGTGACTAAATGATCAACTTCACATTGTTTCTCTTACCGTAGTAACATGAAAATTTTAATTTTGATTATATACAGAAAGCGATCAAATAATGCTCCCTTTATAATCGCTGGAGCTGTCAATCACACAGTGCAGGTTTATCAGTGACTGGGTTCTGGACTCTTGCCAAAACTCCTGTTATAGTCAATGACGCTGTCTACACAGTGTTTACATCATGTTTGAACAATGATGAGATCACTGCATTCATGAGCTGAACAGATACTGTATGTGTCATCGGCTACAATGCTCAATATAATGCTATAATCAACACTTCACGATTAGTTAATCCTGACAGCTGTAATAGTAAAAATGTTGTAAAAGATAAAGATATTTTCACAAGCAATACTTATTTCATATGCAAAGATGTTAGCCAATCACAGCAGTGGGCGTTTACACTGAAGTCTCACAGCAGACACGCCCCTTAATACAGTGTTCGAATCAGAGGCCTGAAATCATGGCCTTATATTTCTAAATTATAATTTTTTATGTAAAAATCATAGTATCATAAGTGCACCTTAGGAAACATAAATATAAAAAAAATGCAGTTCATGACCCCTTTAGATGCCTGAAATAAGGTCTGTGATGAACACGATATTTCACATTTTATTCTAAGAGATAAAACACACACTTGTGATTTTTTTTTTAAAGCTTTTACTTGCTAACAAGTGTCTCAGTGAGACTACAGAGGTTGTCAGGGACATTAAACATCATCACTGGTGTAAACTCATCTACTAGTCACTTTCATTGTTTATATAATCGCAATCTTGCACATTATTCAAACTCATACTTTCAGGCAGGGGCGTAGAATTTAGTAGGGCCCAATATCCAGTGACACTGATATATCCCTAGCAATAATTTCGATTAAAACTTAAAATATATTTATATATTGATGTCCCCGTCCCCACCAATTTCAAGATAAAAAACCTACTACGCCACCGTTTTCATTTTTTATATGTTTTTAAATAAAGAAAGCTTAGTGATGGTGACGCTGAAGTCATGTGACTGTGGGGTAGTTCATTTAGCTTTTTACTTCTGGTGATTGTGTTTAGGCTTCAAAATTAATAAATGTTTATCATTTGTGAAAATTACCATGATGAAAAAAAGGTGTAAGAATCAAAAACTTTTGTTAATCACAGAGTTTATTCTGCTTAATCCAAAAGGAAAATCCGTTTAGGTTTTTGTCAAGCTCCAATGTTAAGTTAGTTGTCGAGCTAACTCCAAAAATTCATCATCACAGCTTTACTCTGTTCCTATTCTATATGTTGAACCGATGTCCACACTCACAGCCTGTGCTTGTAAGCTTTCAGTGTGTCTGATGTGTAAACGCACAGAAGACCGGACCCTCCCACAGGAAGAGAATTCCTAAGGAATGACTCCACTTTGCACAAAGGGAGGAAACACTAAGATACTCGTTAACTCTCTCTCTCTCTCTCTCTCACACACACACACACACACACACACACACAGATAGTCGGGCTGTTCCCTCAGTTAACACAAACCTCCCTCGTAATCGTCGTCTTGCTCCGCTGGTCCAGCACTGCCCCCTTGAGGAGCGGCAGGAGCTTTCTTCTTCTTCCCGCTGACTCCACCCGGCACCTTCAGAGAGATGGCCAGCTTGGCATACTGCATGAACACAGGCCAGGAGAGAGATGTTTATTACTGGACTGAACACAGGCCAGGAGAGAGATGTTTATTACTGGACTGAACACAGGCCAGGAGAGAGATACTTATTACTGGACTGAACACAGGCCAGACTGAACACAGCCCAGGAGAGAGATACTTATTACTGGACTGAACACAGGCCAGACTGAACACAGCCCAGGAGAGAGATACTTATTACTGGACTGAACACAGGCCAGGAGAGAGATACTTATTACTGGACTGAACACAGGCCAGGAGAGAGACAGTTATTACTGGACTGAACACAGCCCAGACTGAACACAGGCCAGGAGAGAGATAGTTATTACTACTGGACTGATATGTCAGACATGCTGATGATTATTTCATTTTTTTGATTTTTTTGGAACAACAGTAAATCCCATCTAAAAGTTTTGGTTCATCAACAACTGTTGAAATGTTTGGGGTCAGTAAAATAATTTTTTTAAAGAAATTAATAATTTTATTGAGCATGGATGCATTAAATTGATCAAAAATGACAAATACATTTATAATGTTACAGAATATTTCTATTTCAAATAAATGAAATGTAATGGCTGCTGAAAATTCAGATTTTCATCAGAGGAATACATTACATTGTAAAATGAATCTAAAATTCTATATGTTATCCTTTATAATATTTAACAATACTACTGATGTGATTTTACTTGGAAAGCATAAGCGACGACTTCTAAACTTAAAGTTAATATTAATTATATATATATATATATATATATTAATATATTATTGTTATTTTTATTCCTTTATATTTTAATTGTAATATTGAATATATTTCATTATGTTAAATATGGTTTTCACAAACACTGAGCTGTAGTGAGCGTGATGTTTTGGTTTGTGTTGAATGAGGTCTGCCACTCACATCATTGTCCATGTACTTGAGTAAAGGCGAGTGGCACACGCGTGACACCTCGTCCTCGTCCTGCTCGTCGTACGCCGCCAGTAACGTCTCCATAGACACGCAGTCCTCGCTCACACTGAACCCTGGGAGACTGAAGAGAGGGAACACAACATTTCACACTGATCTTAGATAACGCAGTGGATCTGCGGGACGGCGTCACTCATCTGTACCTGTAACTTTCTCTGACACACTTGTCTGCAGCAACAAAGTCAACTCGGTGAAGATGGACCAGCACTTGAGCGATGGTTTTCTGCAGGGAACAACATCTATATCAAAAACCTCTACTCAAACTACTGCAACATTAGGACACAAATGCAAACGTTCATGATAAAAGATGAATTTCTCAATGGGAAGAAGACCGATGCCAATGACGTGTTACAAATTTATCAAATGTTTAATTTAGGTTTCCAATAGTATAAACTGATAAAGTTTAGTAGACTGATTTCTCCAACAAGAGTATCCTTTCCTGCTAGCTCTATTGTATTTTAAATGAGTAAAATTACTGAGACTCAACCCCTTTGTCTCTATGATAATGTTAATGTTTGAGCAATCCAGGCTGATGGGATTAGCATCTCAAGGATCCGAATGCTGATGAGATCAGGGCTGGGGAATTTCCGGTAACGAGCGGACTTCCGTACTACATTTGCATGCTTTGTTTGAATTTGTCTCCACCTCCAGAAGTCCCTCCTCTTAAAATGCCTATAATATACCATGTAAAGTTACTTTAATTTAGACGAGTTTGAGATGCCTACAGCGACGAAATAAAGAACTTCTGCTTGAAAAGATACCTCACCGTCTCCTGGTCTCTCTTCTGAGTTTCTAAACTTTAGAAGAAATAAGTTTACTACACCAACATGGACTGGTGTGTGACATGAGCTCATCCTGAAGAACTATGACTAAAACACAAGATCGGTTTCAGGTGAATGTCAGTATTTGCACCTTAAAGCAGGTTGGGTAGTTCTCAATTTCCTTGTACATGTTCTTCTCTTTTTGGAGGGACACAGCGGCCTCGTCCAACCTGAGGACAGTAAAACACAGACTGTCACACATTGGGTCTTTCGTGAACCATGAACCGCTGGAGTTGAACATTACCAGTATGGCGGTGCGGTGGCTTCTCTTTCATGAGCAATCCAGCTCTATATACAGGTGAAACTCGAAAAATTGTAATATCCTGCTAAAGTTATCATTTTGATGATTATAGTTTACATCTTATGAAAACCCCAAATTCAAAATCTCTAAACATGAAATCAGGATTTTAAATACAGAAATGTCGGCCCTCTGAAAAGTATAATCATGCATATGTATATATAGTTATATATACTAAATATATTAGTTTCACCTTTTAATTTAAATTACTGAAATACATGAACTTTTGCACGATATTCTAATTTTTCGAGTATCACCTGTATATACCAGTGCTAATGGTCAATGTTTTCTAATAACGGCCCGTCGTCAATTATTCCTTGCATAAAAACTTTAATTCAAGTCCATGTCTCACACAAAGTTTTCGCATGACTTCAGAAGACTTGTAATATACACTTAATTCATCCAGACTGAGGTTCTTTTATTTAATTCTTTGTTGTTTTCACAGATGCACAGCTCACTATATTATTTCATTAAATACACAATTTAAAAAAAAAACTCCTTTTCTGTTCCACAGGCACAAGTCACACCGGTTTGAAAGGTGAGGAAATGATGTTATAAGCAACACTCCAGGCCATGCATCAGTGATTTCACCACAGTATTAATGCTTAAAGGGCATTTAACCTTTCCTTTAGTGTGTAATATAGCTGTTTGTGCATGTAAAATGTACAGTATGAGAAAGACATGAACTTTAAATCATGTAAATATATTCTAGCAGACCCTAAAAGTAAAACTTGTAATGAGAATAATATGCTTTAGGACGCACCTGCGCAGTCTCACCAGGAGTCTGGAGGATTTACCCAGAAGCTCTGCGGCCTGTCTGAGACGATCTTCATTCTGAACACATCACGGGTTATGCATGAGTATACACTACAAACTGATTTCTGATAGGATTCTGTAATGTCACAGTGCTAAACATATCAATCATGTTGGCGTTTCCTCACCTCAAACACAGATGCGGCCTTCTGGTACAAGTCCACGGCTTTCTCCAGGTCAATGGGCTCGATGAGTCTGAAGAAGTTAAGCGCTAGTTAACGCTGGTAATGATGAGAGAACTCTCACATGCATACAGTTGTTCACACACTTCAGAGAATACAAAGAAATGAAATGAACTTTCCCAGCTAACAGGAATGTTAATGAACTAAGATTATTCCAGTAATAGTATGTTAATAGAATGTTTGTTCAGCGTTTTCTGGTCTTTAATGATGTTCTCAAAATGTTAGCAGCACAAAAACATTATTTCTACATCGTTCATGGAAAGTTAAATTTTTAAATGTTACTACTACTGGAGAATATTGAAAAGTAACGTTCCCATAATGTTTGCAAAATTATCCTCTCAATGTTCGTATAACCACAAAAAAGTTTTTTGAAACATTTAATGAACTACTACGTTTTGAACGTTCAGAAATAAAATTTTCATAACTTAATGGGAATGTTTTTAGAACATATTTTTGTTAGCTAACATTTGCCCACTGGAAGTTTTCACCTTTGTAAAAGGATATTTTTATAATTATCTAAGATAATTCATATTAATAAAATTCAATTATAATTAAACATATATTCACTAAATATATCTGTGTTGTTGTTTTTAAGTCAGATATTAAAATTTAATCAATTAATTCAAACAATCAGAATCAATCAGAAGCTGATCTTGTAATGATGATGTCAATTAACAGAATACATTACAAACGTGTGTTTTTGTGTGTGAAAACAGCAAACTCTTTTAGCCTTCAGACGTTTGTTAGTTTTGTTTATAGATTAGAAAATATTTTTTTTACATTGGCTATTTTATTAGCATCCACAGTATGGATTCTGATTTGCTGTCATTGTTTTTATTATTTTTTTATTTTATTTTCACAACAAACATTAAAAACAGTGTTATATGTTTCACAAAAAGATGTGATGGACAATTGCCAAAAAACCCTCATGGGGCTTAATTAGTGGCAATCTCCATAGAAACAATAATATTTAACTAATTAAATAAATGTATAAAACAATTTAAAATTGGATTTAGAGCACAAACGCATATGGAAAATTCAGACGACTTAGTAGCAACAACTTTACTCTCTTGTTTAAAATGTTTTTTTAGAAACCTGACTAAAAAACCTCAATCATTCATCAGCTGTAGTAAAAAAAATAAAACTAAAAATCGTTCTGAAAGTGATTAAAATGATATTGTTTCTCTGTGCTGTTATCTCTACAGTTGTAGTGTGGAATACTCTTTTATATTTTTAGAACTACATCTTTATCGTTATAGTTATCATCCTTGGTGTGAACAGGCCTTTACTTTTTCAATAAGGTGGAAACACAATAAAAATGACAAATGTAATAATTTCCGTGGTTCTAGTCTTGCACCTGTTTAAATCAGGTCTCCTCTGATGGGTTAAATTGGCTATGTCACAGAAAACGAGGGTCCTAGAAATGCGGTCCTGAAACCACAGCCTCCAATATTGCAAGATTATATTCCAGGTTGATCTCCGCCCCTGGTTTTGATCAGTCATCGCTGTGTATACTCACTTCCCAGCCCTGTCCAAGGCCATCCCAGCGGTGCCAGAGGTCCCGTTCTCCATGTACATGATGCTGGCCTTCTCTATCAGCTGGATGGCTTCTGGCATCCTCTTCATGTCCTGCGGGAGCGCAACAGTCCTTCAGACACCGACTCAAACCTACAGGCCATCCATAACAACAACCACTGTACGGACAGACTCACCTTCAACATCATACCGGCCTGTTCATACGCCCTGAGAAGAAGAGAAGAAGAGTATCGTACAGACAGGTAATGATGCATACTCCAAGATAGTTACTATTGTAGTATGTTGTTAACTATGAAATTAGTAAACTAAATTAAATTAGTTTAGCATAGATAGGTAAACTAAAGATTTTGAGTTATTTGAATTATAAACATTTACTTACTTTGCTGCATGGAAGAGTCTGTGAGTTTTCGTTAAGTTAAATATAAGGAACGAATGAGATAATAAAAACCAAAGCTTAAAAATTACTACATACACAAGTGTTCAGAATTTGACTGCATTTATTTGATCAAAAATACAGTAAAAACAGTAATATTTCAAAATAGTATCACAATTTAAAATAACGGTTTTAAATAATAAAATATTATTTATTCCTGTGATGCAAAGCTTAATTTTTAGCATTATTACTCCAGTCTTCAGTGTCACATGATCCTTCAGAAATCAGTATAATATGATGATTTGCTGCTCAAGAAACATTTATGATTATTATCAGTTAATACAGTTGTGCTGCTTCATATTTTTTAGGAAACCCTTTGATGAATTTTATTTATCAGGATTCTTTAATGAATAGAAAGTTCAAAAGAACAACATTTATTAAACATTTCTTTTGAATGGTAGTGTACATACAGTACCTGCATATATGGTGTAGTTCTTCCTATAAATTTTACTATTTAATATTTTATCAGAAAAAAACATTAGGGTAATTAAATCATATAGTGCAGCATCTTCATCTCAGCAGAAACACCTACAGTAAAGTCCTAGTGCACTGCACAATATTTCGTGTTATTTGGTGTATTATTTTTGCAGTTCATGAAGGATACGTTTTGTTTTCTGTGTGATACTCGGCCTCTTTCAGGTACGCGTCCTTCGCTTGTTCAAACTGCTTCGCATTTTTGAAAGCCACAGCTAATAGAACACAAACAGACATTGTTAAAAGTTATAATCGTGATGGGCATTGTAGTTCAGATCAATTCAATTTCCTTCATCAATAAATTTTCCAGCACAAAAATTTCTAGCTTAACCAACTCATTTTCCTTCATTTTTATAACATTCAAAAATTATTTCTATAAAACAATTCAGGAAAAGATTTAAAGAAATTATTTTTTAATGTTATAAAAATGAAGGATAATTAGTTGGTTAAGCTAGAATTTTTTGTTGCTAGAATATTGTAAGAAGATATATGTGCTTGAGTTTTGGAAAAAAGTGGATAATATCAAAGGAAGTAAACTAATGTATTAAGAGGTTAAAAGAGGAGGTGGGAATTAATAAGTGTTAAACTTCATCCCACTCCTTTTCAAGTAGCGGTGAATTTTTATGTTTGATCATCAGTGTTCTTTCGATTATATTGTACATATTGTACACTTTTTCATTGTATGCTTAAAATAATAATAATAATATCTTTATTTAAGGTTTCCATCACCTGCTTTTGCCATCTCTGAAGCGGCTTCATCATAGTCAGGTTTCCACTTGGTCATGCTGGTCTTTAAGCTGCAAAACAGCATCAGTTCATGCTTTTACTGCAAAAACAACACTGGTGAGAAAGAACTGTGCTTGAAGAATGCATTGAATGTGCACTTTGAATGTGTAGTGTATTTCAAATCTTAAACGTATATTTTTAAAAACTGTACTTGCAGATAACACAATAACAATTAAATAAAAGGCCACCTATTGTGCACTTTCAGGTGCACAATTAAAAAGCGCACTTTGTAATAATGTCAAATTAAAAGTTTGGTCAAACTTTATATTAGGGTTCAATTCTCACTATTAACTGTGACATTTGCCTCAATAAACTCCTAATTACTGCTTATTAATAGTTAATAAGGTAGTTGTTAAGTTTAGGTATTATTGGGAGGATTAAGGGATGTAGAATATGGTCATGCAGAATAAGGCATTAATATGTACTTAATGCTTTAAAAGTACTAATAAACAGACAATATCCTAGTAATATGCAAGCTAATAAGCAACTAGTTAATAGTGAGAATTGGACCCTAAAATAAAGTGTTACCAAAAGTTTTACTTTAAAGTACAGTTGAAATCATTCATTGTTTGCTGAATTGTACTTTCACAGGGTAACAGATACAAAAAATGTACCATAATATATAATGCACAAAATTGAACACTAGTTTTTGAACTGGTTGTAACACATATTACAAAAAAGTCCCATAATATAATATAAAGCACATAATTGACCTAGTTTTTGAACTAGGTGTAACAGATATTACAAAGATGACCCATAATATAATATAATATAATGTATATAATTTAACATTTAGTTTTTGAACCAGGTGTTTGTAAACAACCTTTGGAACAAACACATTTGTGTAATAGGAATTGGACTCCGAAATCTACTGCGATGTAGAGTGTGTGACAACTTGCCCCTGTGTCTCCTACATGATGTGCACATAAACATCATCAGTAGTGTTTCGGAAGCCTCATAAATAATAATGAGGATGGAACATTATGACCAATGCAGACAGCTGTCGTCAAGGTAACCTCCAGCACTGATTACGCAATCAGTCTCGCGGTGTAACAACATTCATCCTTCAGCATCTCATGTGACGATCTGGACGGACTTCACTGTTACATTAGTTCAAACCAAACGCATCCCGTTATCTAGCAGCAGAATTAGGCTATAGTCAGTTTCCCTGTGGGCGACAGCAGGCCGAGGTCTGTCCTGTCCTGTCCTGACCTGTCCTGTCCGCTTATTCTGTGTCTACATGAGAATAATCTCATAAATCTCACCATTTCTCGGCTTTGGCGATGTGCTCGTGCGCCTCGTTGATCTTCTGTGCGGCCATGGCTCAGTGTTTCGCGGATGAAGAGCAAACACACACACACACAGACACACACTGATCAGGAGGAGGAGGATGATGATGATGATGATGATGATGGACTGTTACGTAGATTATCCAGATTTTCTTTAGAGCTCATCCACGTCACGGTGTTTTTCTACGGGAGCCCGAGTGTGATGCTGCAATCCACCCTTCACCATCTGCGATTTACAATTGCCTTATTTTTATTATGTATATATCAATTTATAAATAGAATCTAGTTATTTATGCATGTGTTTACGAATAGAATATATTTGTTTTTTTTTATAATTATATAGAATAATAAGCCTATGTTGTTGTTGTTTGCCTTATTTTTTATTGTTCATAAAAAAATTAAATAAGTAGCCTATATTTATTATTACTTATTTATTTATTTATTTATTTATTTATTTATGTGTTTACGGATAAAATATATTTGTTATTTGTATAATTATATAGAATAATATATTGTTTGCCTTTATTTGTATTATTATGTAGCCTACTAATTTATGTATAAGTATAATTTATTTATTTTCTTATTTATTAGTTTGTTTACGGATAGAATATATTTGTTATTTTTATAATTATACAGAATACGATATTGTTTGCCTTATTTTTATTATTCATATATTCACTTATGTAAGTATAAATTGAGTATAAGTAATTAAGTATAATTTATTATTATTAGTATTATTAGTATTAGTAGTACATGTGTACTACATGTGTGTTATGTGTTTACAAATATAATATATTTGTTTTTTATAATTATGCACTGTAGAATAATATATTATTTTGTCTTATTTTTTTAATATACATCTTAATTTATGTGTAAGTGTTATTTATTTATTTATTTAGGCTACTCATAGAATATATTTGTTATTTTTATGGTTATATAGAATATACATAATATATTTGTAAATGTATTTATAGATCAACTTTTTATAGAATCTTTTTAGAATCAACATTCATAAAAATTTTGTATCGATTAAAATCATAGGCCTACTCTTAGTTTTCATATTACATGTGCGATATTTAGATTGTATTAGTACCAAAAAAATGTTTTACTGTTAAAGAATAAAGAAAAGGTCGGTGTAACTGGTATCATAATATTTAGATTATCGGGAGAAAACGACTAAGGTTACTCCCAAGGTTTTTTTTTTTTTTCTTTCTCTCCATTCTGTCTCCTGATGTAGTTTTGGTAAACTAAATTAATAACGTTTTTCTAAAAAAAAAATGAATCACTGATCTTACTTAGCTGGACTATGACGCTATTTCTTCTAAATCTGCTGTACAGCAGAAACAAACTTTGTTGCATTAGTTTCCTGTTAACACTGTAAAGTTGATTTGAAACTATCTGTATTGTAAAAATTGCTTTATAAATAAAGGTGACTTGATAATAAAATAAAATATAGTTTAATAGTAGCTGAAATATCAGGTAGAATTATGGTGCTTTTATAGTAAATAACTATTGAAAAGCAACATACGTCTTCTATTTATTCTTCCACGTTATATGAAATATTATTTCTAAGTGATGAATCTTCCAAGTGTGTTTATTCTAAAAGGGAACTTTGCTCCTCTCTTCCTTTGGAATGCGTCGGAACCGGAAGTGCGGGTGACGTCACGGCCGCTCTCGAATTCCCAGTGCTGGACAACAACTGACGGACTGACTGAAAACTTTGACAAAGTCTTCCGAAAAGCCGCTTTAAAGTGTTTTAAAGTTCCCCTCCGTGATGCGCGGGTGTGTTTGAAGCGGGCTGGTCGTGTGGCAGATGTGGCCTGGCCGTTAGTGGTGGATGGAGTCGGGCTTCGGTGTCCAGCGGAGGGCCGGTGGAGGCTCACCCGCTGTGGGAGCGTCGCAGCGCCGCAGGAAGATGCCGCCCAGAGCCGCTGATTATAAACTACAGGTGATCATCATCGGCTCCCGCGGTGTGGGAAAGACCAGCCTTATGGAGAGATTCACGGATGACACCTTCTGCGAGGCGTGCAAGTCCACTGTGGGTAAGACAGACAAACTATACAGAAATAGAGGCTGGAGCAGCTGTCACTCAGTCTGGATGGTAAACAACAAGGACTGTCAGTTTATTTGTGTAACATACTACTAGTAACGTTACCTATTATCTTTATGCTTCGTTATTATAACAATACATATTATCACATTATTGTGTTTACCTGCTCACAAAACAAATAGATTCCAGATCAACTGTCCCAAGTTATTAATAGTTCACTATAGATAGATAATAAGGGGAAAATATCCATTTTAGTATAAATGGTGAACTATTAATGATTACTCAACTAGACTGCTAACTATGGGCAATTAATAAACTCTATATTATTGGTTTAGTATAGCTAGTTAGCTAATTATTTCCCGTATAGCTATATACAGGTGAAAGTCGAAAATTTTGAATATCGTGCAAAAGTTATCATTTTGATGATTATGGCTTACAGCTTATGAAAACGCCAAATTCAAAATCTCAGAAAATTAGAATATACATGAAATCAATCAACAACAAAAAAAAGGATTTAAAATACTGAAATGTCAGCCCTCTGAAAAGTATCATGCATATATATATATATATATATACATACTAAATATTTAGTTTCACCTTTTAATTTGAATTACTGAAATACATGAACTTTTACACGATATTCTAGTTTTTCGAGTTTCATCTGTATATAACTATGGACAGTATGATGTAATGAATAATTTGTAAACTGCAGATGGTTATCATAGTGTAAAGTTACTTAGTAAACCATAGATGGTTGTTAAAGATTATAGCTAACTTAACATACTAGTTTGGTGTTGGTGTTGGTGTTTTGGTGTTGTTGTGTGTAAAATAAATGAAATGTAAAATGGATCGGCGCAATAAACATGAGCTTCAGCCGATACCTTTTTACTTGTTTTACTTTTAAAAATATTGTTTACACCGTAATTCAATTTTCGTTTCTATGTTTGCTTGTAAATTGTTTTTCTTTCTTTTTTTGTTCTTTTATTTTTAAGTTGACCGAAATAAACGTAACTAACTAACTAGTTTAGTATAGATTGATAACTATAGCTAGTTTGGATTGCCTTGGTAGTTAACAGTGATTCATTTGTAAACTACAGATGGTTAGCATTTGAGGGATATTATTTAATTGTGGGTAATATTGTGGAGGTGTGTGTAAATTATATAATATACATTTATACACACACACACACACGCACACACAGAGAGAGAGAGAGAAAACCATTATCTGAAAATCACTTCTGTCAAATCATGAAAATCAAATCATGGCCTGTGACCATGTAAATCAGAGAACATTTAATTTGATTTAATATTAATAATAATAATAGTAACACATATGGATGAAAGCAATTCAGATAATTTAAGGGTTTTATGTTAACATGAATGTCAGATAATTTAAGGGTTTTATGTTAACATGAATGTCATTAAAGTTTTTGTCTAAACTGTTTTCATCCCTCATTCTCGTGCCTAGTTCTTCTGTAATGTCATTACACGAGAGATCTGCCAAGCGCTGAATCTGCATCAGTCATGTTAAGAGAACGCACAAAATTAATACAATTTTATTAAAAATAATAAAGCCCTTTGATACAAAATCTGTGATTTTTAGCCATTAACTACATGAAACTGTTATGCCAGGGTTATCACTCACTCATGACAGGCTTTCACATCAGATTATTTGCATGCTGTTATCTAAGTAACCCAGTATCCCAGAATAGCCAGACACAGGTTCACACAGCTGACGCTACATGCCGGACCCAAATATGTACATTAAATATGAATGATTTCAATTATGTGTTTGATAAGCATGAATTTTAAAGGTACTTTAAAGCTTGAAGTATGACTGATCTTATGTCTTCTCATTTTGTGTGTGGTTTTGAAGGTGTGGATTTTAAAATCAAGACCGTGGAGCTGAGAGGAAAGAAGATCAGGTTACAGATCTGGTGAGTGGAGAGGAAGTGCTGTGTCCTTATCATTGACTCAGCCAGCCATGTCACTTCCTGTGTCTCAGAAGCACATGAGATCAAGTCGCAAATTCCAGACCGGAGTCTCTGAGACCCAGTCAAACATCTTTCATGTGTAGCTTTTGAGATTGCTTACAGTTAACCAGCCATTAACTAACACTGAGGCCTTGAGTATACTAAACTCACTGCTAGATTTGCAATTATGTCAGAAAGCATATCTGGGGTTATTAAAGCATTACAATAAACTCATCAAATCTGTGATTACACACTCGCAGCATCCCCAGAATTCAACAGTGAATGTAAATATGTGCATTTACAGTGTGATATCACTAATATCATCTCACTAACTGAAATGTATGTCCGTGTACGTCCCTTCTCACCTTCTCCTTATCAGTCCCGCCGACCGCTGGCTGTTAATTCTATTCTATTTCTAATTCAGGTTGATTCTTTCAGATTCTATTCTATTCAGTTTGATTCTTTCAGATTCTATTCTATTCAGTTTGATTCTTTCCAATTCTATTCTATTCAGTTTGATTCTTTCAGATTCTATTCTATTCAGTTTGATTCTTTCAGATTCTATTCTATTCAGTTTGATTCTTTCCAATTCTATTCTATTCAGTTTGATTCTTTCATATTCTATTCTATTCAGTTTGATTCTTTCCAATTCTATTCTTTTCAGTTTGATTCTTTCAGATTCTATTCTATTCAGTTTGATTCTTTCTGATTCAATTCTATTCAGTTTGATTCTTTCCAATTCTATTCTATTCAGTTTGAGTCTTCCAGATTCTATTCAGTTTGATTCTTTCCGATTCTATTCTATTCAGTTTGATTCTTCCAGATTCTATGTAGTTTGATTCTTTCAGATTCTATTCTATTCAGTTTGATTCTTTCCGGTTTGATTATTGTGTCCAGTTCTCTTGTGGTTTGGTTCTATTGTATACTATTCTGTTTCTTCTATTTGACTGCTCTGATCTAGATTAGATTCTACTTGTTTCGGTTTTGTTTGAATTAATTTGTCTATTCTGTACATTTCTATTCAGATAGAGTTTACTTCATTCAGTTCTATGTTGGGATGCCAATTTTCAGGAATTTTGAATTGCCATGGTTGATTTGTGATTTAAAATGAATTCAGAAAATCACATGTGGAGGTCGGACTCCAAATAATACAAAATATAAATATCTGAGTATCTGCATTTTCCCTTTTAATACATTTAGGCTGTTTAAGTTTAATTTGTTTAAATCACCATTCATTTATGACTGATAATGTGGCGCCTATAGAAAATACAGATTGAGTCTGCTTCATTTTTTTTTTTTTTTAGACAAGCCAAATCACAAAATAGATTAATCAATTAAATTAACAACAACAATGAATCAATCGTATTAATCATGAACGTCCCTAGTTCTGTTCTATGTAATTTTATAAGTTCTATTCTACTCTATTCTCTTCTGTATTAGTGTAAACTAATCTTTGTTGTTCCATAACTTGTTTGTTCCAGTGGAGTCTGGGTCAGTCATCTACTAACTAACCACAAACTAATACTAACTAACCCACCCACTTCCCTTCGCCGGCTTCTCTCACAACACACTTCTGCAGATGTCTGCTTTTGAACTGTGTCTGTAACACATGTCCGCTCACGTCCAGCTTCCCAGCATCCACGGCTCCTTCACTGTCCGTCTTAACCGCTCATTGACATGTGACGCCTCACCGGTCCTCTTTGTGACATCATATCCTGTTTTGGAAAAATGCAGCCAGACTAGGGTGGATAAGGTACAGTAAAAACGAGGAGATAAACATCTGTCATGTGCAGTAATGTTTTTTTCTTTTTCCTTTGAATCACGATGTGAAAAATCTTCACAGATATATGAATGCTTCTTAATAATTAAAAGCACTTTAAATCAAATGATATGCTGATCATTTACACGATGCACCTTCCTGTTCTTATTTTGAGTGATTCATTTGGTGCATGTTTGTCTTTCTAATCTGTTATAAAAATGACATAAATTGACTTTCTTTTTCAGCTCCACAAATCCCTCTTACCTTTTCAACTTCTCCCCTCCAACCGCTGTGATCATAGAGACACGTTTCACTGTTAAATCAATGCTCTTTCTTTTGTAGTCTAGCGTATGATTTATTCCCCACTCTGAATGTTACGTGAGTGTAATAACGTTGAATAATTGCAGGGACACGGCAGGTCAGGAGAGGTTTAACAGCATCACGTCGGCGTATTATCGTGGCGCTAAAGGCATCGTGCTGGTCTACGACATCACCAAGCAGGAAACCTTTGAAGACCTTCCTAAATGGATGAAGATGATAGACAAGGTGCTCAAACATCTAAAACACTGATTCATTTTCCGTTCTGCAGCCATTATCTAATGTTTGGTTGTGTTTCTGTGCAGTATGCGTCAGACGATGCTGAGCTCTTATTGGTTGGGAACAAACTGGACTGCGAGTCTGATCGCGCCATCTCACGACAACAAGCTGAGAGGGTGAGGCCGCCGTCATCTCAGTGTTATTCATATACCGTTATAGATTTGCTGAATATTTTGAATTCGTTTTTATTTTTATTAGGGCTGTCAAATGATTAATCGCATCCAAAATAAAAGTTTGTGTTTAAATGTGTGTGTACTGTGTATAATTATTTTATATATATAAATACATACACATGCTTGTATATATTTAAGAAATATTTGCATGTATATACTATATATAGATTTATATATCATTTATATTATATATAAATATAAATATTTTATATATAAATAACAAATTTTTCTTAAATATATAAATGCACGTGTGTGTACTTATATATACAAAATAATTTTACACAGTACAAACACATTTATTATGTAAACACAAACTTTTATTTTGGATGCGATTAATCGTGATTAATCATTTTGACAGCCCTAATTTTTATATTTTGTAAATTTTAGAAATGTTCTCATGTGCTTTTGTGATTTATACACATATATTTATGAAATACATATTTCTATTTAGCGTTACTTTGGTTTTGTTTTTAGTACATTTCAGTTAGTTATCAAGGCAACATTTCTGTTCTTTTTTAATCTAAAGTGGTCATATGATGTTATTTTAAAAGTTCATTATTTTGAGTATCGAGTGTATTTAAATCATGCTTTAAAAAATACATTGTTTTACAAATACTGTACATTATTGCAGCTCCTCTATATGAAACGCACAGATTTCTACAAAGAAATCTTAGAAACTTAGTCAACATAATATTCAAAAGTGACCATCAAAATAAAGAGAAACCGCGACTTTTAATAGTTTTAGATAAGTTATCAGTAACAACACTGGGTGAGACCAATGGTGCGGTAAATGTTTCTAGCTAATGACTTTTTCCTATGAGACACAAAGAGCTCCTATTTTTATTCTGATACCTGTTTATTTGTTGTTATTTATGTAGTATAGCCTAAATTTAGCATTTTGAATTCAGCTGTATAATGCCGTCTCAGGTTTACCTTGACATTTTGTTTGGTGGAGGAAAATGCTAAATTAAAACTCAGTGTCTAACAGTCTGTGCAAAGCCCTGGACAGGGACATTATTATCCTGAGTTCTCCACAAAGAAATTCTTTGAATGCTCTAAATAATGCCTCCACCAACCTTTCCAAACCCACTGAGACTAAAACTTACTCTATTAGTGTGTGAGAACACACTTTAAAGGGTTAGTTCACCCAAAAATGAAAATTCTGTCAGTAATTACTCTCCCTCATGTTGTTCCAACCCCGTAAGACTTTCGTTCATCTTCGGAACACAAATTAAGATATTTTTTATTAAATCTGAGAGCTGGATCACTCCTCCATAGGCTTCTAAGGGACTGAAACTTGTTCCCCCGAAAAGTTATTAAAGACATCGTTAAAATAGTCCAAGTGACTACAGTGGCTCAATCTTAAGATTATCAAGCGACGAGAATACTTTTTGTGTGCAAAAAAAACAAAAATATCGACTTTATTCAACTATTAAATTCCTTCTCGGTCGGCCTCTCGTAGTAAAACTGTGTATCGCTTCTGTGGTGGACGTCACAGGTCACACGCATCACACACATGACCAGCGTCGGCCAATAGGGACCCTACGTGTGACATAGCCCTACGCTATCACACTACGGTATCACGCGCTATCACACTACGCTAACTGACGAGGCCCACAGAGAAGGAAATTAGTAATTTTTGTTTGTTTTTGCGCACAAAAAGTATTCTTGTCGCTTGATAATCTTAAGATTGAGCCACTGTAGTCACTTGGACTATTTTAACGATGTCTTTAATAACTTTTCGGGGGAACAAGTTTCAGTCCCTTAGAAGCCTATGGAGGAGTGATCCAGCTCTCAGATTTAATCAAAAATATCTTAATTTGTGTTCCGAAGATGAACGAAAGTCTTACGGGGTTGGAACAACATGAGGGAGAGTAATTACTGACAGAATTTTCATTTTTGGGTGAACTAACCCTTTAATTCACTCAAATATGATTTACTCAATCCAGTGTCATTCATAAAAGTATCATAAAAGCAGTCCATTTATCTTCTGAAGTTATATACAATAGCTAGGTGTGTTACTGTTGTAGAAGAGAACTGATTGCATTTGAAAAGTTACAAGTATTAAATTATTTGAATATTTAACCCATGCAGGAGAACCGTCACACTGAAATAAAGTACTTTGTTTTTTCTTCTCTGATGGCAGTTTGCTTCACGGATATCAGGGATGCGTTTCTGTGAGGCCAGTGCCAAGGATAACTTTAACGTGGATGAGATTTTCCTTAAACTAGTTGATGATATTTTGAGTAAGGTAAGTGGAGCTGTTTTGATGAATTCTTTGCCCACCACAATGTTAACTTTAAAACATTTGATAAAGTATCATGAGTTTGACTGAGAATGTGGTGTTCATCAGCTATCATGGGTGTTTCTGGCTCAAATAGTTTTTCTCAAATAGAGTTTTTAGGACGTCAAAAGCCAGAATTTGACTATTAGCATAAAGTCAGACCCACTTTCCAGTTTATTATGGCCAAGAACCGCCCACTTAGACAGGAAGGACCAGCATGTAATCAACTGAAGTTTTGGCTGAAAACCACAGGGAGCCTTTAAAAGCTTTTTAACAACAGCTGCTTAATAAGTGCTTCTCATTACAAGGAAGATGGTCGGTGCATTTTGCGTAAAAAAATGCACATTTTAACCGACCCAACATTTTGTTTTATTTTGATTAATTTTGCAGACCTGACTGGCTTCTCTTTTGAGCAAGATCTTTGTGTGCAATGTGCATCAAACAGTCAGTGAAGAGTCTATAACATCTTATGTAGTGCTGTCAAACTATTAAAATATTTAATCGCGATTAATGTCATAGTTAATTAATCGCACATTTTTATCTATTCTAAATGTCTCTTGATTTCTTTTTGTCCCGTTATTTTTTTCTCATTTTAATGCTCTTATCAACATGGAAAAATGGATCGGCTTGCTTTGCGCAAATGTTGTTGTTTTTTTTTAAACAACATTGGCAATACTGTGTTCAATTTCACACTAAAACATTCTCACTTGGAGCAAATAATCTCTCACACAATGTAACACTGTCCATCAATAGAAGCGTGAAATAAATACTGTGACGAGGTCCTGATATTGACGAGGGGGCGGAGAATGCGCATCAGGTGTGTGTGTGTGTGTGTGTTTGTGTGTGTGTGTGTGTGTGTGTGTGTGTGTGTGTGTGTGTGTGTGTGTGTGTGTGTTTGGCCATCAAGTGGTATTTCAGACTGGACGTGCTGCGATGATGATAGCTTAGTTCACAACGACAAAACACACAGATCACTTTGGTCTTGTCAATGGGACCATTTGGCAACTTTTTAAAAGTAAACTTTCAATTCAGAATCTTATTGGCATCCATTTCGGCGTCTCGCGCTCGTCATCCACTCAAAACGTAACGTTAACCTAACCTATTATTTGGCCGGGTCGCAAGCCCAAACAAGTGTGTGGTTTCCGGTCTAGCTAGATCCAGTGCTTTCACACAGGACGCGGAATGCCTGTTCTCAAAACTTTTTGCATGCCGCGCTGGTAATTGTCACAGCTGCAAAAGTTTAACTATTTTGAATTTTGACCGCGGTGTGTGCGGTCAAATGAACGAAATGAATGGGTTTCATAGCGCAGCGCCGCATCCTTTTGCAAAAGCATGAAAAAAAAACTACAAAGTTTGCTAGGCCAAAAAGAACGTTAATCTCGCGATAAGAAAATGTATCGCGTTAAAATGGGTTTGCGTTAACGCCGTTAATAACGCGTTTAACTGACAGCCCTAATCTTATGTTGTGTTTTTCCACAGATGCCACTTGAAGTCCCCAGTAGAGAGCTGTCCAACAGTGTCCTGTCCCTTCAGCCCGAACCTGAATTCCCACCAGAGCTGCCTCCACCTCGCATGCGCTGCTGTTGAGACTCGGTTCATGCTTTATTTAGAAACCCAACACCTCCTTCCCTCTTATAACCCAACACATGCTGTTACAGACTCCCGCCACCAGGGGTCCACGTCCTGATGCCCTCACGCCTCGAGCCCGTATGCTTGAGCCCGATAGCCTGTCATTACCAGAGAAGATGAGAGACAAAACGACTTTAATCATCCCTCGCTATAGATTTTACACACATCATAGACTGTGCAATTAATTAAGTCCATATTTTGGTACTTCTAGATGCCAATAAAGAACATCCGTATCATCACACACACAAAGATGCATTTATTTTTGACGGCCCATACATACACTACCTCGTTTCTGGGAAGCACACGATTGCGTTGATCTGACACGTGCCTTTCCTATCGGATACCGCTGCACACACACGCCACAAACACGCATCATATGTGTACAAACGTGTGTCATAACCCATCAACTCCTATTAATGTAGTTTACATTATCACTTACTCTTAGCTGAAACTACGTTTATATTGGACGACGGATACTTTCGCTTCTCTTCACGTTTCAAGCACTCGTTCAGTGTTTCTTATGGAAAACGTTCCCGGTCTCAAATTAAGAAGCTCTTTTTCAAATCGATTTGGCATTAAAAGTGGATCTACATTTCCTTCCTAGTGGAATTAATTTCTTCCGGCTGTGTGTTTGCGAGGTGGTTTGTTCGGCCCATTATTAATCACCAGCATGGTTGGGGTTGAAGTTTATAATGTCTTTATGCCTTGCGTTCTATCATTGTTACTGTTTTTGAGGTTGGGTTTTGTGTTATCCGTTGTGTTTTGCACTACAATCCATTCATAGCTAGTTTACGAACGTTAGTGAAGGACCTGTGTACAGAAGATTAACCTTATTATTCAGTTTTGTTATTTAGTAGCCCTCTTTCAGTGTCATTTCACTTGAGTAGAATAAAGGAAGGTTATTAATTGTCACACAGACTGAGTTCATTGCTTTATGCGCCGATCTGGATGGCAGAACTGAAACGCTCTCGCTGAAAGGGCTATTTCTCCGTGGAGAGCAGATGGAGAGTTAAAAGGGACATTTAAGAGGATCGGTTTGATACTCGGACAGCGTCACTAACTGAAGGACACTTGTTCTCTTCAATTAAAATCACCATGCCTCTGCGTTCCTGGAAAAAACACTGATTTATGTTGAATTGAGTTATTTGCCTGTGTTAGAAGAAGGACTAGGGATTATTTAGTTGTGTAATATAACAAAACTTAATAACTGGTGTTAGATTGAAAACACTATTTGAACTGAACTGACTAGCTGGCACCAGATATGCAGTAGCAACTGGTTTTGGGGAATATGATGCCTTTTTCATAGCAACTGTCCTTAAATATAGAGGAATGACAGTGCTACTGTGCGCCTGAAAAAAAAACGTGTTTCTTATTGGGTGAATCTCATGAAAATATGTTTAAGATCAAATATTTAGCTTAAAACAGTCAGCCCCCCCACCCTAAACGAAACGTTTTCACCTTTAAATAATGGCAGTGCAACAAATATTACCAAATATTGTTTAATTGTTTTTACAAATAATTAAAAAGCAGAAATGTCTTTCTCATTACAGTGATATGAGTGGAAATGTGCTTCATTTTCTTTAAAATAATGTCATGAATTTCATTATCTTTATGCAAAATTATTTTTTCCTGTAAATGTTGTCATGTTATTCACTGTACATCAATAATAGAAAGATGTGTGTGTGTAGTGGAAGTGTGTTTACGTTGTGTGTAATGCGTCAGAAACCAGTGTCGTACTAAACAACCCAAACCTTGAGTCTGTTTTTGAGAGATGAATGTCTGCTGCTGCTGAGGTGAAAAATTGCTTTTTGCTGTAGCTTTTTTGTTTTGTATTATTATAATAACTTTTTCAAATTTAACTTCTTTTAACTTTGAACGTTTATAACCAACTTAACCCTGTGGATTTTGTGTTAGCAGTGTTAGAGAGTGTAGTACTAACCTCAAAATGTTCATGTTTGGAGAATTGTGCCATATTGTAACCGTATGAGATACTCTTAATGATCCTTCTCACTAAGTGCTTTTTACTTTCTTTCTCTGCAGGAGAAATTGATCATTTATTTTGGATTGTAGTTGAATCTAGAGTCAGATTTACTCTACTTTTATCAATATTTACAGCTAACCCCCCCTGGTAATTTTTACATTTGCTTTAACCTTTCACCTTTTTCTTTTTCTTGTTTGTATTTATATTTTATTTTGTTTGAGTGTATGATTCTTAGTTGGTCTTCCCCAGAGAAACTAACTTCATGTTCTGCAGAAAAAGTTAAACCCAACACGCTCTTAAAACTACTCCATTAGTTGCAATACTTGTTGTCTTTCTGAAGCTTGAGTTTTAAGTCTTGGTTTAGTCTCTCAGCCAATCGCTGTATTTACTACATTACAAAAACAAACATTTAAACAGATCCTCATGACATTGCAAAATAGAAGAGTACTTTGTACGAATTAATACATTGATATTCGTTATTTGAAACGGTTTGGCATGTTTAAGCAGTTTTGTGGTATTTATAACTTGTGGCATTTTTAAACTAATGAAGTGCAAATAAAGATATATATTTATTACATAGATGTGTGTTAGCATTCTGATGCTTTTCCTCCTGTTTACTCAAGCATAAACTTACTTTTGCAACATTTTATTCTGTCCATTCTTACAAAATGTTTCTTGTTTGGGATCTCACTTTTATTTTCAGAGATGTACTGCCTCCTTTTCACAATATGATGGCGCTATTGGATAAACAAGTTAATTGAATAACTACTGCAAGCTAGCAAGTTTTGGTAAATGCATGCATAAAGTTTTACTTTCTGGGAATTCTTGAAATATGAGTGTAAACTGAAAGGTAGGCCTATCAGATGATAATTTTTGTGTGTGCATGTATGTATGTGTGTATGGGCATACAGTATACAATATGTCACAATGTAGCTTGTTTTTTTTTTAAAGAAAAGTTTCACTGATGATAATATTGTCTGTGCATGTATGTAATATATATATAATATATACACATACATACAGTACCATGCAAGAGTCTTAGGCCACCACCAGCTTTGTTGTTTACAAATTTTTTAATGACCATCCAAAAAAAATTTTTTTTTAAAGATACAAACACAGTATGTGTAAATACAGGACATATGTAGTACACAAAGTGTAACAACAAAAAAAATCTAAACAAGATGACTTCTTTAAGCAAAAATCATTATTTAGTGTGACCTGGACTTCTTAAAGTTTCTTAAAGAGGAAATTCTTAAAAACGTATCATATTTTCTCATCATAAAGTTTTCTTGTCCTTCCAGTCCGTTTCCATTCCGTTCAGGTTTAAGAAAGTCAGTTCCTGCTATTGCTCAAGTGTACGAGTCTATTGCTATTGCTCGTAGACGAGGAGGTCTAAATACATGGCACTTTAGCCTATAGAAGCCATTTCTTTCTGATTCTTATTTATTTAATTCCTTTCAATTTTGCACACAATTTTCCTGTATTTTTCTGGTTAATTTCTTGTATTTCAACTCAAATCACCCGTGAATGGCAACATTCTCTTTTCAATAATTGCAAGATTATATCCAAAAAATCATTTTATCATTTATCTGAAAACATCAGTTTATTTTTTAACATTTCGTAGTAAAATAGTGATGTATTTGGCGTATTCTGTATAAGACTCACCGGGTTGTATTTATCGGTTTTGGTTTTCATTCAAAATATTATTGTTTTTAATAATATCATATTTTTAAATGATTAAAATGGTATTAGGCTATTTTATTCACACCTGTATCTGATAAAAAAAAATTATTTTCTCTCCCTGTGCGTGTGTGTGTGTGTGTGTTGTTTTTATATCCCGGTGGGGACTTTAACCTGAATGCACACAGACTCATGGGGACTCGTGTCACAGTGGGGACCTAAATAGAGGTCCTCATAAGTAAACAAGCTTATAAATCATCCAGAATGAGTTTTTTTGGAAATGTAAAAATGCAGAAAGTTTTGTGTGATGGGTAGGTTTAGGGGTAGGGTTAGTGTAAGGGGATAGAATATACAGTTTGTACAGTATAAAAACCATTAAGTCTATGGAGAGTCCCCACAAAGATAGTAAACCAGACATGTGTGTGCTTGCGTGTCCATGCGTACTACGCACGCGTGCATGATCGGTACCGGAGCGCGAGGAGGGGTGTGCCCGGTGCTTGTGTGTGAAAAACAGGCGCATGCGCTCCACGAGACCTGGGACACGGACGAGGAGCGTCAGACCGCAGCGGCTGCAGATTTTCCCGTCAGCCGGGGGGGAGAGGACAGCAGGGAGAGATGATGGGAGGACTGTAATCCCGGGGGAGGGATGGACCATGGATGGACGGACGGATTGATTTAACGCACAGAACCACGGAGATTCTCACTTGACACAACACTATCCCACCGTATTCCACTCGGAAGCGCGAGGAACGACACGGTGATGGCAAGTGATTTACGTGTGCGCGTCCATCTGAAGTGATGAGACAGAAGCGCGCGGCTGAATCCTTCTGTCAGGTTGTATAATGGAGAGCTCCAATGGCTCCGACACCAAACCGCAGAGCCATCATCCTCATCCTCAGGTGGAGAAGAAGAGGTTAAACCGCGCGCCTTCCCCTGCCAGACCCGTCCTAAAGGATGTCCACTCGCGAACGGCCAAACCGACCGTGCCAAAATCCCCCAAATTCAACAAGCAGCAAACGTCCTCCGCGCCGGTGACGCCTCATAGCCGCGTTCCGAGACGCACCGTCCCGGGCGCGAAGGACAAAACCGCATCAGCACCTGCAAAAAGCAACATCAAACCCTCAGCGACAAAAAAGGCGGTTAAGGTCACTCAGAATGCAGCATCCGAACCGAAACCGGTGTGCAAAGCGATTGATAGCGCCGCTCCGCAGATCCCCAAGAGCAAGGGGAGGCTCGCCCCAATACGCGTTCCCACCGCACGCGGCGTCTGCCAGACGGACAGCAGCTCGGATTTGTCCGACTGTCCCTCCGAGCCGTTGTCAGACGAGCATAGACTGGTTCAGGCCGCCAGTAGCGATGCGGAGTCCGGCTCCGGTTCCGGTTCGAGCGAGCAGGCGGTCGGGGTTCGGGTGCGGGCGTTCGCGCTCGGAGCGGGAGGATCTCAGGCTTCACCGGCGCCAGGTGCGCACGCGGACCAATGCAAAGCGGAGAAAGACGCACAATTCAAAACGGAGGGCAAGGAAATGGCCCAGGAGGAACTGCTGAGGGAAATCGAAGACCTTCGATCGGAAAATGACTACCTCAAGGTGAGCTGACACTCTCAAATATAGGCTATTATGGTACCATGGTATTCTTAGAAGTGACTTTAGAATTTTCAATATCATCATCTAATTCTAATACATTACGGTTGCATGTTATTGCAGGGCAAGCGGTCACAAGGAGAAGGGTGCTTTCAATCCTTATCCAAAAGTACTGTTGTAGTATATGGGACAGTGGTGCTTTGACATACAGAATGATTGAATCGTTCAATTATGCTACATGTACAGGATATTTTTAGATTAATGTCTGGTGTTCTTGGATTATTGGTTGAGCTGCTGCTGTAAATCCACATGACCGTTTTACACCTTGATTTGTTTTTACACGTGATGACTCTCTTGATAATCTGGCTTATGTTTTAAATTCATCCTACTCATTTACAGCTCTTAGACTAACAATACTGCAGCATCATTTGTCCCTGAAAGCATCTAGTCTCAACAGTGTTTATTTGATGTCAGAGTAAATAAATACTTGAAAGTAACATGGCACAACCATGGTTTTTTTTTTTACATGTATGGCAATACCATGCTTTTTATTATTGAAGTACTGTACATGTCATTGGAGTACCATAAGCATGTTACAAAATCCCATACAAGAAGAATTGTGATGGTATTAGTTGACAGTGCCATTGTACTAAGGTTCTCCAAGATACTTAAAAAATACAATGATAGTAAGTAAAATGTATTTATATAGCATATATAAACACATCTATTCGAAAACACCAGAGAATAAAGATTTGTTTTAAGCCTATATAGACATAAAAACCATGAGTGACAGTGCAAAGTGATACTGTGTGTGTAACCGGTCCTACTGGACCCACTCCGAGAGGGATTCGAACGGGGGTCTCCGGCATGGGAGGCGGACGCGCTAACACGGATGCAAAAGACCGTAGCCGCTATCTTTAGTCACTAATGCGTCTCCTGAGCCCAGGGGAGTGAGGTTTACACGCACAGCAGCTCTTACTGCCCTACATCTGTTACACTCACTCTCTAAACATTACTCCCATCCGGGTCACGGCACCAAATGTAACCGGTCCTACTAGACTTGCTCTAGACCTGACTAGCGTCAGTCGCTACTCGCTAGTGTGCCACCTGAGGCCAGGGGAGTGATTTATTTATTTTTCTTGCACACTGAGACCGAAATTTTCCCACGTTAGATGATAAATACGACCTCATGTTGTCAGTCACGTTTACACACTGCTTTCTAAACTTTCCCTTCAGAAAATTCAGATCGGGTTAAATAATTTTCTAAGTTTTTCGCATATGTAGCGAGCATTTTGAGAGGTGTTTTAAATATTCAGAGCCACTGTACAAGCAAACGGCAAAATCCAGACCTGTTCAGGATCATTTAGTTCACGGAAATAGTCTTCTTTTTAATATGTGGCTCCAGTATCGCTAGCAAAGCGTCAAACTGAGCCACTGACGTCCTGAAGTAAACTTTAAATTGCTCGGAATAATCACTCAGCGAACTCTTCTTCCTCTCTACGCAATCTCAGGATTGAATGGACCCAATATTTCCTCTTTCTTTTTTCAACAAAAGGACAACAAAATCATCCCCACTGCTGAAAGACTATTGTTTTGCGATTCTTTTTTTCCCGCAACGGATTATTTAATAGACTCAGTGTGCAATGTTTCTGTGCATGACGAAATGTTGGCATGACAAATATACGAAAATACGCATACGTTTTTATTTCGCTATCAGTCTGCAAGGACCTTCACTGGCCTACATCGGTTCAGACGCTAGTGCGCCTCTTGAGGCCAGGGGAGTGAGGTTTGCACACACAGCTCTTACTGGCCTTACATGAGGAGAGCAAGATCTAGATCCATAAATCTGTTCTTTGACTGATTTTAGGTGATTCCACAGAGCACAGATGCATCAAACAGGCATCAGAAAAGCCCTCAAAACTCCCGCAGGAAACGCATCACAGTCTTTGCTCTCTGTGTGAAGTGTGATGGGTAGATGAAGGCAGGCCTAATTAGCATAATTCCATAAATGATTGATCTTATTTGTCAGATGCGCCAGGGCTCGGCTGCGGTCACAAACAGGATTTTTATCAGTTTATCTCTGATGACGGCATGTTAATCCGCTTTCGTAGCTGTGTGTGTAATTCTGCGTCCCCGCAGGAGCCGTTCACACACACACACACGCGTCCCTCCTGACCCTGAGCCGGCCCGTGTGTTCAGAGCCTCCCTAAAGCAGATGCGCACCCCTCTGCCTCCATCTGTGTGCTTATCTCTCTTTTCTCTGTCTATCTCTCTAGAAGTAATACTGCAGCATGTATTATATGCAGCTCCATGTTAGTACTATTGTGTGACATTAATCATTTAGTCCACCATAACTCTTGTTTGACAGGAACATCCATACAGCACATGACAGGTTGCTGCTGTCACATGACATTGTCCCCAACATACAGTGAAGGTCTTTGTGTTTGCACTGTTTGTCACTGTCTGTCTCCCTCTTCGCTTTCTGTCTTTCTTCTTCGACTTTGTTTACACTGAATTCGTTGAGGCATTGTGGAGTATTTACTGGGAAATGAGGCGTCACAAATGACTGTCATTCGTTACAGTTCAGGACGGGGGTTTCAGTCATGACTACAGTTGCTTTACCTGCAGTCTTGTTTGTTTTAGTGTATTTTTCTCTGTTCTAGTAGGGAGGTTGTTCTTGTCCAAAATCAGACCAATTAAATTAAAATGTGTTTCACACTTCGCATGTTTGGTTTGATTAAAGAAATCCCTGGTGCGATTGCTCTGTTAGTGCGGTTCATTTGAATAAATGTGAACACCATCTGAACCCTGGACCGAGACCGTTGAAGAGATGAGTCTCGATCCACTTCAAAACTAACTCTGGTGCGGCTCGACTGATATATGAACACAACACGGACCAAAGACATGTAAACGAACCAACAACAGGAAATGATGTCACAAGATGTGACCCTAAAGCACAGAAAGCTCAAGCATAGCTGTTTTTTCTCATCATAGTCGAGATGTTGCTCATCACAGTTCAGTTCAGTCTCCACACAGCAGATCTTGGTGTGTGTGACGGAGGGATTCCTGTTTTGGGATTCCTGGGACGATGTTTTGACTCCTTCACACATTTATAATCTCTTCACGAGTTCTCAGCTGGTCAGAATATCATCATATGCAGCTACACACACACACACACAGCAAGTGCATTCAGCCCAGAACACAGCATTGTTTTGTAAGTTACGACACAATACCTAATAAAAGCCGACCAATCAGGTTGTGAACGTATTCTTATGCCTTTAGGTTCTGTGTTAAAATTCCCATGTGAATGCTAAACAGACCCGGACTAATTTTGGTCCAAACCAATTGATCTGAACTACAAGTGTGAACACACCTTCAGAAACCTGAATGAGGATTCTTATTCTGGATCTACTGAATCTAAATTCTGACCGTCTTCTAATCATGATGTTCGTTCTAACTCTGATTCTAATCCTAATTCTGATTCTTGTTTCCCGGTTTTGATTCTCATTCTAATTCAATCTGCCATTCTCATTCTGGCTCTTAGTCTAATGTTCATTTCCATTCTGATTCTCATTTAGATTTTGATTTTAAAAGTAATTTTACTCGATTATAAAAAGAAATTTATTTGTAAACCGAAGTGCATTTCACATGATTTAGAGTTTTTAACCTGATTCTAATCCTGATTCTGATTATTATTCTGAATTTAATTCTGATTCTCATTTTCATTCTGGTTCTAATCTTAAATTGAATTCTCAATGTTTCTAATTTTGATTGTTATTCCAATTTATATTCATGTCTTCTGTTCAATCTTACTTTCTGATTCTGCTACTTATTCTGATTTTAATCCTGCAGAAAATAATTTCAGTGCAAATTCAGTCCATAATCAGATTAGACTCTGAATAAGTATAATTCCGAATTATATACCGATTCAATCCTGATTCTAATTCTAATCCACATTCCGATTTTCATTCTCAGGTCTGATTCCAATTCGGATTCTCATTCTCTTTTGGTTTCTAATCTTGATTCTCATTCTGCTGTTCATCCGGATTTTCATTCTGACTCTTATCCTGATTTTTATTCTACAGAAAATAATTTCAGTGCATATTCAGTCCATAATCATATCGATTTTGAGTACAATTCAGAATTTTATACTGATTTCAGTCCTGATTCTTTTTCTAACCCACATTCCGATTTCTAAGTTTGATTCCAATTCTGATTCTCATTCTCATTCATCAATCCTGATTGTGTTTTCTTCAGGATGAAGTGGACGAGTTGCACGCAGAGATGGAGGAGATCAGGGACAGTTACCTGGAGGAGGAGGTGTACCAGCTCCAGGATATACGCAGGGAACTGGACCGCTCCAACAAGAACTGCCGGATCCTTCAGTACCGGCTGCGCAAGGCTGAACAGAAGAGTCTGCGTGTCGCACAGACCGGACACGTCGACGGAGAGCTTCTACGCGGAATGGAGCAGGACCTGAAGGTGTTTTTGTCATAGAGAATGGAAACATTTTGAATGTGATAAAAAACAAATTTTAATATCTGATTTGTGTAAGATAAGTATTGAGCTCTCAAACTTATGTTGCACAGATGAAAACAAGATAATAAAACATGTGTCTCTGCATAAGGTGGCCAAAGATGTATCTGTGCGTCTGCACAATGAACTGGAGACGGTGGAAGACAAGCGTACGCGGGCGGAAGATGAAAACGAGCTGCTCAGGCAAAAGATCATCGAGGTGGAGATCTCCAAACAGGCCATGCAGAACGAGCTCGAGAGAGCCAAAGAGGTACAATACGCCAGATACGGATTTGAGTCCATATTAGATTCCTGCGCACTTTTATTGAATTGGATAATGGAGGACAAGAAGTATTTTATTTGAGAGACTCTTTAAAATCATATTTATGTTGTAGTGTGGCTATTGTGCAGCTTTTTATTCATGAATGCTGTTCACTGTCAAGTACAGAGAGTGGTTATAAGCGTTACCTGGGTTATTCTGGGTTACTTACAGTTTAATTTCTGTGTACAGCCTTTTACTTTCTGTGTACTACTACATAAAATCATTTCCTCAGTGTGTAAAAACAAGCAGGAATTGCATTTACAGTAATATTGTTAACAACGAAAGCCTGAAGCAGCTCAGATTGTTTAATATCAAAAATGTAAAGATATTGTTTTTGTTAATGGAGCTCCACACATCTTATTTCAAATATCGTGCATAACATTTTTACTAAAAATTACTCCCATATTTCACCCATGTGACCTTTAAATTTGTGTGATAGTTAGATATATTGGTCAAACTTTGGTCCCATTATTTAATGTTAATAAATGCATTTATTTATTGCTAACTTTAACAATGAGCAATACCTTTGTTTCAATAGTTATCAATCTTTGTTAACGTTAATAAAAATACAACTGTTCATCGTTAGTTCACATTAAATACCATAAAATAACTTTTGATTTCAAGTATGTATTATTAACAATAACTATGATTAACAAACAGTTAAAAAAAAAATTTATTGTGAAGTGTTACCCATATATTAAATGTTAAATATAATTTTAATATTAATATATGAAAATGTTTATTTTCATTGCAGCCAACCTCCACTGTAAGTGCAGTACTGTAACTGTAAACACGCTTGTTTTCATCAAGTGACAAATAATTTTCTGTGGTAATCGGCAGCATTATTAGGCTAAAGTTTTAAATAAACCAGAATATTACTTCAAGGCAGCGAAGACAAACCTGGAAATGACCCACAGACTGTAAAATTGCTGTGATGGAAATCTTGCTGTATCACCTTAGTTGAAAAAGGCACTTAAACCTGGATAGCCGGAAGGTTAGAATTCCACCCACGGTTAGTGTACTGTGAATTTCTTTGAAGTATGGATGAATACATTTAACTTTGAAGCCTGCTGTCTGTGCATTAATGCATGAGAGGCTCTAGCGGTGCACACTGCTTCTGCAATCAGATACTGAGGAGTTAGCCTTGGAGTTGCTCAGGTTAATCTTAAACTAATCTGGAAAGGGTGAATCACAGGTAGGTCCATCTGTGCATGTAGATGAACTGCAGTATGGAGGAGAATAACATCCATGTCAGCACCAAAGTTTAAAGTGCCCCATTATGCTTTGTCGGGTATTACTGTTCATGTAGTGTGTACTATATTGTAGCTGTTTGTGAATGTAAATGGTATGCAAAGTTTCAGAGTTTTTGTCTCCCAAAAGAAAGAAGCAATTCTGAACCGCCTGAAATGAGTCGTAAGTAATTCCAGTCTCACTTCCTGCTCCAACCTACGTAGGTTTGTGACACATTTGCATAATGCGAAAATCGTCTACCCCGCCCTCAAACACTGTAGTTGTAGCTGATGCCTGGGAGAGTTTGGTTCGTGTTGTTCTTGTTGAGAAGACACCGTTTTTAGCTGTCAAAGCAAATCCACTTTGATGCACTTCTAAAGGATGAGGACTGATAACCGATACCATCGTTACTGTGCGTATCAGAGTGCTGAGGAAGATCCAAAGCTGAAATTCAGATTTCGTAATGGGTGTTTGGTTTCTGACATGCACTGAAAGCGGTAGACCAATCACAACAGACTGGGCTATCTGACCAATCAGAACAGAGTAGACCAATCACAACAGACTGGGCCATCTGACCAACTAGAGAAGAGTAGACCAATCACAGCAGACTGGGCCATCTGACCAATCAGAGCAGAGTAGACCAATCACAACAGACTGGGTCATCTGACCAATCAGAGCAGAGTAGACCAATCACAGCAGACTGGGCCATCTGACCAATCAGAGCAGAGTAGACCAATCACAGCAGACTGGGCCATCTGACCAATCAGAGCAGAGTAGACCAATCACAACAGACTGGGTCATCTGACCAATCAGAGCAGAGTAGACCAATCACAGCAGACTGGGCCATCTGACCAATCAGAGCAGAGTAGACCAATCACAGCAGACTGGGCCATCTGACCAATCAGAGCAGAGTAGACCAATCACAACAGACTGGGTCATCTGACCAATCAGAGCAGAGTAGACCAATCACAGCAGACTGGGCCATCTGACCAATCAGAGCAGAGTAGACCAATCACAGCAGACTGGGCCATCTGACCAATCAGAGCAGAGTAGACCAGTGACAACAGACTGGGCCATCTGACCAATCAGAGCAGAGTAGACCAATCACAACAGACTGGGCCATCTGACCAATCAGAGCAGAGTAGACCAATCACAACAGACTGGGCCATCTGACCAATCAGATCAGAGTAGACCAATCACAACAGACTGGGCCATCTGACCAATCAGAGCAGAGTAGACCAATCACAACAGACTGGGCCATCTGACCAATAAGATCAGAGTAGACCAATCACAGCAGACTGGGCCATCTGACCAATCAGAGCAGAGTAGACCAATCACAACATACTGGGCCATCTGACCAATCAGAGCAGAGTAGACCAATCACAACAGACTGGGAAGTCTGACCAATCAGAGCAGAGCTGGCTCTCAGAAAGGAGGGGTTTAGAGAGACTGAATCCTTTTTCTAACAGTTTCTGACACTGTGAGAAAAGAGCTGATGAGAAGATTAAACTGATTTTGACCTAGGATGGATGTAAACCTCTCGTCTGAGACTTAAAATAGCATAATTGGGGCACTTTATAGTTAGGGTTATGGGTTGGTTTAGACCGCTTACTCAAGCAATTTTAAAATTGATGCTTGATTTCCTGCCATCATTAGTATAATGTTAGACTGTTTGTGGTTGGTGCATTTATATAGAATTCATCTGCATCTTCTGTATATCACCTTTTTACAACGTCTTCAAACGTGGCTAATCAAAGTCAGATTTTAGAGCTGAACTATCTGCTTTACAAATATGTATCTGTGTATGCTTCCCTTGATATTTCAGTTCAAACATTAGAGGATCACAACAGTCATCATTACACTGGTATCCCAGAATCCCCTCTGAGATCTGCTGCATTGTAAAACATCCCCGGGGGGGGGGGCAGTAAATCTTCTTAAAGAAATAGTTCACCTAAAAATTTTAATTTTATTATTTACTCACCCTCATGTTGTTCATGACTTTCTTTCGTGGAAAATTCATGCCGCACTTTCGACATGACATAAAGGCGACGATGACCTTCATTTTTTGGGTGAACTGTATGCTGTCAGCCTTTATGGTGTAAATAAACCTGAATTTATTTTGTTTTTATTTTTGCATTAATATTTAAAATGTAATTTGGAAAGGTAAAAGGTAAACACACTTGTACCCATACACAGAAACCGTAGAAATGAGTGTTAGCGCTGTGTGAGCTGTAGCGTGTCTCTCTTGAGGTTTGTCCCAGAAAGCGTTGAGCTCCACTTTTCCAGCATTCATCACACGATACCCTTCATTTCCCCATCCCTTCATTCAGCCCGCACACAACAGATGTGGATGAAATGGAGAATCATGCGGTATCTTGCACACTGCCATGTTCAGTTATGTTAACATGCTTTTCAAGCTGATGGCATGCCTTTATTTTAAAAGAAGTCAACCTTGTTTCAACGTTAGAATAGATGAAATATTAAAATCAACATGGAATCAAAACGGACCCTATTTGCTTTAATACACATTCTGGTCTTACTGTGAACAATCATTGGTGTGCATTATTCTTAAGGAATACAATGGTTACCACACATCAATAGATTGTTCCGATATTTTATTTTAAGACATTTGTCAGGCTTTTGTCCTTAAAACGGTGCACACTGTGTGTTTGACTAATTTCTTGCAGATCTCAATTAGCCAAATTAATTCCAAAATGTTGTTTTTGAAGCAGGCTTGAGCCATTGATATGCAGACTAATGCATTATAATAGAGAGAGCTGTAAGTTTAACTGTTTCAAAAACAGCGACACTGAGAAATGTTGTGTGGTTTCTTTTACTTGCGAAACTGTTTTATTAATAAAGTTGCATGGCAGCACTGACAAGTTTCTGAGTGTGTGTGTGTGTGTGTGTGTGTCTGTACTGTATGTGTGTGCGTTAATATAGGAGAGAGAGAGCATGCTTTCCATCGATAAATAAATGTAATTTACTGGGAAAAACATGGAAATAGTTGTTGCCATTGTATCTTATTGTTTGTTTTATCTATTTGCTTCATCAGAGTCTTTGTGGCTTTTGGTTCTTTCGCTGCTGTTGGTTGTAAGGACCTTTGAAATAACTGAAATCATGATATGAATGTGTAATGTGGTCAAAAAAGCTGTGCGTTTCGCTAAAAGTAATTGCACACCTTAGAACATTTGTCAACCAGATTTAAGCAGTCAACTGCCCCCTAAAGAAAACTTAAAAACTTAAAGCAAAAAAAAAAAAGGTACCAAGTATTTAAATAAAACATATATTTAAATTTCTTGGTAAGGTTTAAAGTTCCACAACTTTTCTTTAGATAACCATCCGTGTTCTGGTGCTTTAAAGAACCCAGAAATGAAAACGTTGATCTGAAGAACCTGTGATTATATAGAATATCCGAATCTAGTGACTCAGAAACCCCATACAGTGAAAACTGGTTCTTGATCAGTGAGTTCTTTCCAAAACACCTTTATTTTTCCACCTGCACGCATGACGCAGGTTTGGATGGTGAGAGATCGTGTCCACATACTAAAAGGATTGGAATGCCGTTAAGCTGGGCCGACGGGATGCCGTTTCTGCTCTAAGTATCTGAACTGATCTGGCAGTAAAGGAGCGATTCTGGAACTAAAAATACAACATTCACTGCCATCTGAGTTCAGCAGTGCTACTCTAGATTCCAGGATTGTCAATCTGTCTAATGAACCTGGCCTGAAAAGCACATAGTTTCCTTTGGTTTTGTGCATATTTTACTGCATTTACATTTTACAGAGTTTAAGGTTGGTAGATCTGTTTCCATGAGATTTAATTTAGATTTATTTATAAATGGATTTTCACTACTGCACTATTCTACATGTGCCATGTCATTAACATGGTATCTTTGAAGTACCTTTGAGTAACATGTAGTATATGTAGGTTTTGGAAATATCTTGAAACATGCAGCAGTTGTATGCTATTAACTCTATAGCATATCTATAACTCTAACCTCCCTGCCACGCAGATTTATTGAGATTCATCCCTCCCTAACATTTTTATCTTGTACTTATTCGTTGATAAAAAGGTAGATCGATTTTCGTTTTAGGTTTTGTCATCACAAACTGTTTTTTAACTAGTTATCTCATTTTCGTCATTGAAAAAAATGTAGTTGACGAAAAATGACATTATTTTTCAACAAAATTGGAAGAAAATGTTTAAATTCAATTATTTAAAAGTAAGTTAATATAGGACACTTTTGCTGTTTTCTCTGTGCTATCGCTGGTGTCCAGGCTGTTTGCTGTCGACTCTGATTCCTGCCGTGGGATTGGCACCCGCACCAGAATTAATCCAACTGAGCTGCCTGTTATGAAACCTCCTGGCAGATTCCTGCCTCACAGGGGAGGAGAGAAAGTGAGAGAGAGACATTTACTCAGAGAGGGAGAAAGACAGATACACAGTGGCTCTCATATGGGTTTATATCTGTCAGGCTGTGATATGGCATTGGCTTATGGAGGTTTTTGTAAACAGTTCAGTCGTTTCGTGTGCTGCGGGGTCGCTAATGACCGCATGTTGTTTGTAACTCGCCATACTGCACCTCACACTGTAGTTACACTGTAGTCCACATTGTTCTGATAGATCAGCATGCATTGTGATCCAATGTAAATGGTGCTTTAGCAAGCAGTTAAACAGGCCATATTATGACTTTTACGAAGTCTTGTTTTCGGGCTCTACTAAGACAGGTTTTCATGGTCAAAAACACAATATTTTTCACATATTCTCCATTGTTGCAGCTCCTCTCTTCCCAGTCTGTCAGTAACGCTCGGTTTAGTTCCTGTCTCTATGAAGCCCCTCCTTCTTAAAAGCACACTGTGCTCTGATTGGTCGGCTGGAGTGTTGTGTTGTGATTGGTCAATCGGAAATGTCCCACCTCTTACTACAACCGCAAGTTTCAACACACTACTAACTAACTCAACCAGGCCCCGCCCCTTTATTCTGCGTATGAATTATTTAACTGAGGAATATTGTGACGTGTTCGTTCCCGGAAGAAACTCAAGACTACAATGGAGGCGTTTCAGGAGTTCAGAAACACTGACACTGATATAGTGTGCTCTGCCTTTGTGCTTTGTAACTTTGCAGACCTTTTACATGCTCAAACAGCAACACACTAAAGAAAGGTGAACGTAAAAAAGCATAATATTTCTTATTTAAATCTGTAATGTTTTGGTGTTATTATGTGGTAGAAGGACACTAAAGAGAGCTTGCAGAAGAATGAGCATAATTGAAGATTCCTTCAAGAACTTCCAAAGAGTATTTTACAACAGATTTCTCTGAGTATCTATTGAATAAAATAACATTATTTAAGACTTTCACATTTTAAACTTATTTTAACAATTTTTGCGTCTTTGCGCAGAAATGCTCACAGAAATCACTGTTTGGGTTTTGTATATATTTAAATGTTTTGCAATAATATATTGCTATTTTTTATATTGGTGCATATGATTAAGTTTCATTCTTCCTTATGTTAATTTACTGGAAACCAGTGTGGAATAATACATCTCTTTAACCAGATTTGTTTCAAATGCCTTGATTATTGTTAACAGCATTTTACTTCTTGCATATATTTTGAACCTAATTTGCAACCACTATCAATGACCACGACAAACTCTGAGATTTTAGATTCGTTACTTTGAATCCTCATGAATAAAAGTAAAAAATTCACAAAAGCCCCACAGTGAGAACTTCAATTATATTTCAGTGCACAGTGAAAAGACTAATCAGTGTCAACGTAGAAAATTGCACACACAATCTTATTTATAAAAACATTTACTAATATACATATTGCTAATATAATATTATAGATATTTTCTTGCATGGGCAATGCATTAAGGCTTTTTTTTTTTTTACTCTGAATATAATCTCCAACAGTGTTTTTTTTGTTTTTGGTTGAAATTGATTCTTCTGATTGGAAAATATTTGATAAATATTAAATATTGTAAAAATGCTAAAACATATTGAGAAATAATTTCTTCAGATGCTGAATTTCTCACAGCTCTAATGCGTCTTCTGTGGCTGGTGCAGGGAGCAGATCTGAAGTTGGGGATTTCTTTGACCTAGTTAGTGAATCCTCTCTGTGTGTCTCCAAATGAGGGTCTACAGTGAAGTTAAATATACTGCAGTGACACACACACACACACACACTGCCTACACAAAACACAACCCGAGCTGAACACACAACACATGTAGACCTGTTTTATTTACACTCTATTTTGGTCAACTCTTTCCAATTTTGTTTGAAAGATCTATGCATTTGGCAGACGCTTTTAGGATGCATTTAAATCGACTTGCATTGCATTCGAGGTGTGTAGTTTATGAGTTCATCCATTCCCTGATAATCAAACCCACGGCCTTGGCGTTTCTAGCGCTGTGCTTACTCTCTGAACATTAGGTTTGTGTGAAGAACAGACTGAAACTCACTTAATCATTTACTGAATATTTGACTCATTCTCACTCAAATATCACTCAAATATGCCACATTCCTGAAGCAATGTGGCATATTTGAATATGCGTGATCATTTGAGCAGGGTTGTTGTTGCCATGTTTCATAGAGATGCAAGTCAATTCAATTCATTTATTCTTAGTGCGTTATACAATAGAAATTGTTTCAAATCAGGTTCACGGTATAGGAAAGTAACAGAATCAATGAAGCAAACTTCATCAAATATGAGATGCATGTAAAGCAGCTCTAATAAGATAATATTGTCATTATTCAGCGCAATTCAGTTCACATGCTTTAAACCATCAAGAGCCATTAAGAAGCGTGTGTGTGTGTGTGTGTGTGTATGGGTGTTTTCATGGTGGATGAGTGTATAATATGTGAAGTGTCATTAATTTTGCTCTCCTTTTTTCTGTTTATATATCTGAAGGAGATAAGCTCTTATAATCTTCACTGCTTTGCTTAGAAGTTAAAAAAAACTCAAGATGTAGGCTAAATGGATTAGAGCTCTGTGTGCATATTTAATCCAATCGACACAAATAATAGTGTACTCAATAGCACTATTCCAATACTTCGGTTTAGTTTTGTTTTGAACATGTGAATTAGAGGTTATTTCTTCTTCTGAGTCTTTCCTTTTAAAACAATAGCACTACCACAGTATGGTATCAGATGATAAAACTATGGTATTTTGATATATACTGTAACGGATACTAAATTATTACTGTTTTCATTATACTGAAATTGTACTAAGAATAGCATTGTAGTTAATCTCACTTTTTGCCTTTGTTTGTTTTTAAACAAATGTACAAAAAATTTACCTATACTATTAATATAAAAAATTTTAAAAAATAGTCAACTAAACGTTAGTCGACGAAAAGAGGCATAGTCGACCAAATTTTAATCAGTCTGAGAAAAATCTTGGCTTACCATTTGAAACGTACTGTAAGTAGTAGCCTAACGTTAGTCACTTTACATGGCCGCTTGTTAGCGCTAACCTAGTTAATGTGCGCTGTTATTAGGCGCATATCTAAGTGTTTGAGTGTGAAAGTTAAATTAGTACTTTCTGCATGACATGTTTAACTTAACGTCCATTTCTCTCTAAAAGTGCATCCACTATACTGTAGGAGTGACTAGTCAGCGTCGTCAACTTTATCCGACACTGCCTCAGAAATCACTAGTTTATTAATAATTTGTTAAAGACAGGCTCCTTGCTATTTTTTCTCTGACACATTCATAATCATTACTTTTTGCCAGTGCACTGCAGCAAGCTTTATTCTTGCTCTTGAGAGCTTAATTTATGTTTTAAATGCTCATTATTATAGTTTAGTATATTTCTCTGTAATGTACAACGTTACATATAATATTCTTTTTTAGCCCTGAAACTGAAACCATTTTTCGACACCACTCCCTAAGTATATATTTAAGTAATTACATTAATATCATAAATGTCCGACTAGTTGAGCGACTACTAGTTGACAAGAAAAATCTTAGTGCCCCTGTAGTCAATCATTTTATCCCTTAAAACTCATATATGATCACCAAAATGACATATTTAAATGTTTTCCTTTAAAAAAAAATTCTTCATGCCTGAAAATATCTTGACTGTAACTCGACACCATTGCCTCATTTAGAATGCGTGGTTGTATGAATATGCAAATGAGCCCCGCCTCCACTCACTCACTCAGAGATCCACTGGTTGACGATCACACGTTGATCTGATTGGTTACAAGGTAGTTTGTGACGTCAGAAACACCAGCGATTTCACACCGTGTTTTTGAGAATGTCTTTGGTTCACTGCATTTTCAAGGAGAAAATACTCAGCAATGCTGTCGACTTATGAATTTACACATGTTTTGACTTAAAGCATATTAAAAACACCACATAGACATATAAACATTAAAAGCTGGATTTTCACCACAGGGGACTTTAGGTGGAGGGCAGCCCTATCATTTAAATATCATGTCAATATTCATTTGGTATTTTTGCTTGGCTAGAAGTGTTTGTGTTCACATACTTTTATAGGCAGCATAAATCAATAATGCATGTCCAAAAACCATGTTAATATGGGACTTTAACGATCTGTAAAGAAAGCATGCATTTGGAACAAAGGTCCAGGGTTAATTTAAAAATTCTCATATTTATCGTTGTAAAAGCACACAATAATTTTATTCACCATCAAGGAACGAGTGTCCCAGTTTGGCAAAATGACTTTGGCACTCGGTGTGAAGAGGGTAAAAAACAAACACACGACGCAGCTAATCTTCAAAGCGCTGTGCTGCTTATCAAAGCATTGCTGTAGGCCGTTAATTAAATTCAGTCTGTGATTCAAAGACACGTCGCAGGTTCTGTTCTGATGTTAGCGCCTAGCTTTAGCACTTTCTAAAAATAAAGCGACGTGTGCACTCGGTTTCCGGCTCACAGGTTATATTGAGAGTGTGTGACGATTCTTTGGCGAGAGATACGGTGTGTGTGACTGACTCAACTCTCTTCATTTCTTTCTCTGACTGTGTTTGGAACGCAATACTAATGTACTGCATACTGCACCACAGTATATAGGCTACTGTATTTTATTTTTTTTAAGCTTGTGAAATAGTATATGCTACATTGGCACATGACCAGTATTTCCAGCTATAGTGTCATCGCTTTTTCTTGGGTTGAAAGGATTGCAAATCATTTTATTTAAGTCTAAATTCTTAACACAGCAGTTTTTGTATTGTATTGTGTTTGGGAAATAACATTTAACATGTCCCTTTGCAACATTATAAATCACTTGATTTTGTCATATGCATCTTTTAAACCAAAAAGCATTTAATTTTTATTATATGTGAATTTCTAAGGCCTCTAACTGATCAACATGATCCAAACTTTGCTGAAAAACATGTTCCACACAATCTCCTACATACTGTCTGTTGTCTGATTGATAGACTTTTATACCAAGTAAAATATATTTTATTATACCACCTTCAGCTTGTCTTTTAGCTGTAAAATCTTTACTGAAGTAATCATAGTAATCAATAACTTATATTGCCAGGAACATTTCAAGATGAACACATACTGGACTGAAGCAACTTACAGGTTTACTTGATTATCCATACTTCATGAAAATCATGTTCAAATGTGAGTCTCAAATATGATCATCAGGCTTTTGAGGAAGATTTATTTATTCATCTCTCAATCATTATTGTATTGCATTGCATTATATGTTTTAAAACTACAGAGCTTTGATCATAAAACTAAGCATTAAAATATATGTATACGACATTATTGAGAAATATATTTGTATGCATTATTTCATTGATTTACAAGCTATCATAATTTCATCTTACTTTTTTCACACTGCACAGAAATCGTGCAATTGGTAAGCCGTTTGAAACGTGGCTTTTCTTTATTTCGTTTTCTTTGTTTATTGTGTTCTTCCTTTTTAGCTTCATCTGTATCTGTGAGTGAAGCAGTTTGAAACCAGAGGGATGAAACTAGTGTAGTGTAGACACGACGTAATGCTGTGAACATTATTACAGGCCCTGCCCTTCCTCTCCTGAGTGGACACAACTACTTCATAGTATCTGGCGCTGAGAAACAGTCTGACTCAGTCTGACCACAGCTTGGGGAAAAGAACATCACAGTGAGAATGAGAGTGAGAGCACACAATTATTAAACATGTTAGCGGTTGGTTTTAGTCTCGGCATGTAGCGCTGGTCCACAGTGACACACGGACAGATGTTCTACAACTCCAGATAGTCTGTGTGTATCATTTGATATTTAAAGGCCGAGACACACCAAGTCGGGCCGTTTTTAGCATCGTTCGGCTTGTTTTTTTTGGCGTGTTCCTCTAGTCGGATGCCGTCTGGGTTTTTTCCAGCGTCGGGCCGTCGGTGAAAGAGAGAGCTCTGATTGGCTGTTCAGCTTAGTGAGCGAGTCAGTGCACGAGAATAAAAGCGAAAGTGATGAAAAGCGAGCAAAGACGACACAGACAGAAATCATCTTACCTGAGCATACCAATGCACGAATATTTTCATAATAACATGAGCTGACTGAAATGAAGAAAGTGATCAGCGTGATTAATATTCATAACAGGAAGCAAGCGCTGCTTTGTTTACAGTTTGTATATCTGCAGTCTTAGATTTGTTTTCCCTTTTTGAATGATGAAAATAGACTATTGATACCTGCTGATATAATAATAATAATTCATTACATTTATATAGCGCTTGTCTCGACACTCAAAGCGCTTTACATAGAAGGGGGGATCTCCTCAAACACCACCAATGTGCAGCTCCACCTGGATGATGATGATGATGATGCGGCGGCAGCCATATTGCGCCAGAACGCCCAACACACACCAGCTTACTGGAGGAGAGGAGACGGTGATGAAGCCAATCAGTGTATATATATATATATATGGGGGTGGACAGAGGCCAAGGGGCAGATTTGGCCAGGACACCGGGGTTACACCCCTACTCTTTAGAAAGACATCCTGGGATTTTTAATGAGCACAGAGAGTCAGGACCTCGGTTTAACGTCTCATCTGAAGGACGGTGCTCTTTGACAGTATAGTGTCCCCATCACTACACTGGGGCGTCAGGACCCACACAGACCACAGGGAGAGCGCCCCCTGCTGGCCTCATAACACCTCTTCCAGCAGCAACCTGGTTTTCTCATGAGGTCTCCCATCCAGGTACTAACCAGGCTCAGCCCTGCTCAGCTTCAGTGGGTGACCAGTCTTGGGCTACAGGGTGATATGGCTGCTGGTAGACAGATATTTACTTGAACGCAGGCACAGAACACACGTGTTAGTTGACAGACGCCTTTAGTCCTTTCGGTGTGTTCAAGCGCAGCTTTTAGTCCGAGACGCCGCCAACGAGAGGCGACAACGCAGTCAACTTTCGTCACTGCTAGTTCTTTGACGTCGGCTTGGTGTGTCCTGGTCTTAAGAGATCAGTGATGCATATAGTTCATCAGCCTAATTGTATGACCAAAATATAATAATAGAGAGCATTATGTCTGATTTGAAGTGATATGCAGTCATTGTTATATCAGCTCATATCATCTATTTCACAGCGGCTTTGAACGTAGCTCATCCTGTCAGGTTTAAGAGCCAGAACTCTGTGTTATTGAGTCAGTGTTTGCTCTCAGCTGATATCTGGCACCTGCTCCCTGACACAGAAATAAGACGAGGAGAAAACAACAACAGACCTTTTCCCTTGAGATGTCTAGTTAAGCTTTTGCATTGTCACTCTATGGCCTGGTTAGAGAGCTGCCATCTGGCCTAGTAGACAAGTATGCATAATGAACAGGACGGTGTCCACCTGGACCACTGAGGTTTCGTCAACCTGAACCGGTCCTTCGTCTTGACAAGGTTATTAAACACATTGGGGTTATGGGAATGCTGGCTGTGTTAACCTGTAGTGTCCTATTGCTCATACTTGGTGATGTGAGAAACCTCAAAATATATATAGTAGACAGTGTGTAATACATATATATGCATATATATATTAGTGCTGGGCAACGATTAATCGCATCCAAAATAAAAATTTGTGTTTAAATAATACGTGTGTGTGTGTGTGTGTGTACTCTGTATAATTATTTTGTATATATAAATACACACACATGCATGTGTGTATATATATATATATATATATATATATATATATATATAAGAAAATGTTGTTTTTTATATATAAAATATTTCTATATAATATAAATTATGTAAAAATATATTTCTTAAATATGTACATGCGTATGTGTGTATTTATATATACAAAATAATGATATATATATATATATATATTGCAATTAAATTTGCTTTTAAATTTTATACATTATAAAATGAATATATGTTAATGTATATGCTCTGGTTGGTTGCTGTATACCCTAGCATCATGTTTTACATGTGTAAACACTTCCTGTGTTCACTTCAGAAAAAGCATACTTTTTTTTAAAGAGTGTAGTCTTGAAACGACAAGCATGAATACATTATTAAATAAGTGTGTTAAATTCATCTCTTTGAAAAAATTCATGCATTCAAAACAGCAAAAGGGATTCCCAGAAGCGGGCCTTTGTCAAGACATTAGCTGAGGAGGCACAGAGGTAATCTCACCAGCTGCCCAGTGTCAGCCGCCACACACACACACACACACACACACAGCTTTGACTGCATACGCCGCCCCCCATTAACGCCTCACAACAGGGGAACCCACTGACCTAGCAGACGAGAGGAACTGTCTTTTAGCGCAGAGACAGGCCTCTCATTAACCAGCTGGACGCATACAAATCCACACACACACACACGCATAAACGCACATACACACACGCATACACACTCACAAACACACGCACATACACACATACTGATGCATACATACACGCATACACACACACACACACACACACACATGCATACATACACACATAGACACAATCAAATTACCAACTCTCCAGAGACGCCTGCATCCCTTTAGCCAAATGAGAGAGCTTAAAAGAGCTCCCATTGTGTTATTGTGTTTCCCGCTCACTGTAGTGATGGAGAAGGCCTGTGTATGTGTCTAGAAAGCCCTCTGGGAGTGTGTGCGTGTCCCGTGCGGGGATGGTAATACACACAGAGTCCCTTGACTTTTCCCGACAGAATCCCAGACAGAGATTAACTGCTTAGAGGATTCTCCGGGTTTCCTGACAACAGCGAACACATCTTATCATCATACACACAACGCTAATGGAATCAGAATACTTAATATTCTATTAGCATGCAAATATTCTATTAATAATAGCATGTTGTTGAGTGTAATATTTATTTATTTTATTTTATTATTTCAGGAATGCATACAGAAAGTTTACAAAATACACATCTCATCAACAACAACAACAACAACAACAACAAACACAGACATACAACAATATCAGGATAGATGAAGAAAAAGAATGGAAAAAAACAAACAACAAAAAAAAGTAGAGAAAAGAAAGACCTTATCATTTTAAATATATGTCCTTTGGGGGGTGTTGAGTGTTTTAGGGTGTTCAGTAATTTAACATCTTTTACCCTTTCTCTCGTCCCCCACTCTCCTCTCCTCTCTTGACGAGTGTATACTAGATACATCACACTACAGTATTTTATTAAAGGTGTCATATATTTTACTTTTAGCATTTTTAGAACATTGAAATTATATATATATATATCGTGGCTGGCAAAACCTTGAATCTCCAAAAACTTTACTTATCAGGAAATGAAGAAAAAAAAACAATTAACACTGTGTTATCAAAGTTGATATTGTGGTTTTATTTATGGTCAGACACTTGCATTATATTATTAACATTTGACCAAAATCAAGCTCAAATGGAGATTTTAATATCAGACATACGTGTTTATTTTGTCATTAGAACGCCACATCTGAGGCAGTAAACGCATTGCATTACGTTTTAATCAACTTACAGGTTAAAAGGTTTACTGTATATATATATATGGCTGCTCAGTCTTGTGGCCAAAATATACACACAGGCTAGTAGAGACCGGTTTAGCTATGACTCAACGACAAATACTAGACTTCTCCTGTCCTCAAATACTAAACATTATCATGTTTATATACAGTGTTTCTTGAGTAAAGAAAACTCAAGAAGGTTGAGTAAACTCAATAATTGGTTAAATATTTGCAAATTAAAATATTTTTCTATAAAATATAAATATAATTAAAATATGAGATATGAGGTTTCCGGCCAACAGTGACGATATGTATACATAATATTGTTAGATAAAAAAAAAAAAAAAAATGTTTTATAAATATATAAGTTATCACCTTTAACATAAATATGATTCATGTAATTTTGTGTAAAATGCCATTATGTGACTGCTACAAGTTAAGAATGAGATGAAGATTGTAGTTTCAGTTCATTCATCACACTATAGAAGGTCACGTTGAGTGCATTGCATTGTGGGATATGATATCTCACAAAATGTGCACTGGTTGTATTTTAGGTCATGCATGCAGAAAATGTGCATAATGCGTTTCTAAGCATCCTACAATAGTATGCAATAGAGTAGATCTAGAAGCTAATGCTAAAATGCAGTCACGAAATGTGGATGATATTTATGTTTGCATGTTAGCATTAGCATCTAGCTTCAATACGAAGCATGCATGTTTCCATTTATCATGAATCAGGACACACTGATCTGCTTTATGGTTGATAGAATGCAAACTGGGATGCTGTCGTGTTTTTTATCCATAGTAAGTGCTTTACATTGCATTACCTTTTGAGTGTTTCTCACACCGTGTAATTTATTTTGCTCTTGAGCTTTGAATAAGCTAACAGTAAAAAAAAAATTTGCCATATCTTTACCCTCTGGCTTCACATTAGTCAAGTTTAACTGTTCCCACACATCAACCATTTCACCAAACACATCCATTATACTACCACAGCTAGAGGCTACATGTGACATGAGTAAATGCTCAGCAAAACTCCCATAGAAATAAATGTAACTGGTAATGAGATTGCCTCTGTTTGAGCTGATCTCTTAAAAAATGCACTCAGTGAGTGTGTGTTTACATGCATGTTCTTAAGCTGATTATGCTTAATAAGCACGAGGTCATGTAGACGTGGTAACCTCTTTTCTTTTATCGGAGTAAGGTCATAAACGTCTTAAAGGGTTAGTTCACCCCAAAATGAAAATTCTGTCAGTAATTACTCTCCCTCATGTTGTTCCAACCCCGTAAGACTTTCGTTCATCTTCAGAACACGAATTAAGATATTTTTGATTAAATCATAGGCTTCTAAGGGACTGAAACTTGTTCCCCCAAAAAGTTATTAAAGACATCGTTAAAATAGTCCAAGTGACTACAGTGGCTCAGTCTTCAGTTTATCAAGTGACGAGAATACTTTTTGTGCAAAAAAAAAAAAAAAAATCGACTAATTTCAACTATTCATTTCCTTCTGTGAGCCTCGAGTAAGTTCACGTAGTAAAACTGCGTAGCGCTTCTGTGGTGGACGTCACACGCATCACACACATGACCAGCGTCGGCCAATAGTGAGCCTGCGTGTGACGTAGCACTACGCTATCACACTACGCTATCACACTACGTTATCTGACTAGAGTTAACGAACGTTTTTAACGAAAGTCTTACGGGGTTGGAACAACATGAGGGTGAGTAATTACTGTCCGAATTTTCATTTTGGGGTGAACTATCCCTTTAAGAATAAACCGGTCGACACAGGTCGTTTTTTGCCTCTTATTTCGCGCTGTTTAAACGCATCAACTTGCTTTCTGTCGGCTTGTTGAAGTGCGCATGTGTGTTACGTGACAGAAACGCATTCTTAGCACAGATTTAAACACATACAGACAGAGCAAGTGTTTTGCAGGAAATATATCACAAACGCAGACTCTTTCATGGCCCAGAACATGATAAAAATCATAAAAATGAAGTAGAAGTGGCTGCATCTACCGACATGACAAATGAAATACTCAGAAATGCAAATGATTATGTATGACTTCACACAGGGGCACGACCTGATTTATTAATAAAGTCATGCGTTGTCAGGTAACTGGTTTGCATGTGGTTATGTCAATATGCTTATATTTGTGAGTGATATCAGCTTACTGTTGACAATGAGCACGACACAGCCTAAATGGAAAGATTTTAGAGATGTGTTTTTGCCGAACTTCCTCTGATGTCAGTATCGCTCTTATTTCTGTGTTTTCCATCATGTTGCTCTGACACATCGAGTTCAATCAGAGCGAGCGGGAATAACAGAGCGTGACTGTTTCATTAGTGTTTAGTGGGAGAATCACTGCAGTGTCAGTGTAAGTACACACACTCTCACAACACCTCACTGGCCCAGGGCTGTTCTGATGGATGGAGGTGTTTATAAGACAGACACACACACTCTGATCTGAGACTGCTTTTGTTTGTAGGGTTGTGTTCAAGCTGGTAGCTGAAATGTTGATTATCGTGCTCTCTATCACCATTGTTGAGTTTTGCATCTTTCAGTGCACGTCTGTAGCTTTGAGCTCATCTTATATTTACATGCATTTATTTAAAGTGATTCATGCCTGCTACAGACTGTGGGATTTTGGAAATCCTATAAGGGCATTTGCAAATCAAACTGTATGGATCTAATAAACTTGGGTATGACATGTATGTAGACTGTACGGTGATGACACCTATTGAATTGTAGGCTACGACGCAAGAATAAAATATCCTCAGCATGAGCTAATGGTAAACAAATAGAGCATGATGAATCACACTTGTGGTTTTTAATGTGAGCTGAAAAAAGAGGAGAATATGGTCATGGTTAGGGAAAAGAGGACAACTTGGGCATGTCAATCTTTCAAACGCAGCTTGAGGGAAGTAGTTTTAAGTTTTAGCGACATGTTGCGTTGATCAATACACCGTTTCATGTTGCATTTTTATTGTCTATTCAGTATCTGTAGGTCATAGCAGCAAACACACTGAGAGATGATCATGATGGCAGATTCTGACACTGTCAAAAAATGATCGCAAGCTGTCTTTGGTTTCAAAAGACCTTGACAACAGCCGTCTTTGAACCATCTTTGAACACATGACCTTGCATTGCTAATGGCATGCAGTTGCAACTAGTGCCTGGCAGCTCACTAGGTTTAAGAACAGAGCTGTTGTCTCACAATATTACAAATATATAATATTACAGAGAGCTTGTACATAAATTTTGATAACAAAATCTATGACGAAAAATGTTTGATGACAACCTTTTTCTCCCACGAGACGATGACGAGACAACAGCAGTGTCATTAAATGATAACTGTCACTACATCAGCATGGAATATCATTGATGAAATAAAAACTTTATCAAAATCTCTATTTGTTTAGTCAAAAAAAAAGAGTAGGCAAGAGAACAGACTGGTTTTAACAAGCCTCTAAAAGCTTTCATGCTTGCGGTTGCCAGATCCCTCAAACACAGCTTTTCTCTTAAAAGGATGCATTTTCTGCCCGGTGTTTTACCGTGGGGGCTTTAACATTGGGATTTGTTTTAACATTGGGCTTTGTTTTAACATTGGGCTTTGTTTTAACATTGGGCTTTGTTTTAACATTGGGCTTGTTTTAACATTGGGCTTGTTTTAACATTGGGCTTGTTTTAACATTGGGCTTGTTTTAACATTGGGCTTTGTTTTAACATTGGGCTTGTTTGCCACGATCCCAATCCAAGTGCATTTGTTCCAGCATTGGTCTGGTTTCACACTCACTTGATTCTATAAAAACATGGTGCATTTGAGTTCATCTTATGTCGTCACGAACGTGATAGAAAACAAGGCACGGGTCACTATATTGTTTTTATTTTATTAATTTTGTGCTAGAAATCAGGAATGATGAGAGAACATTGTGCTTGGTACGATTGTCCTGCCTGAAACTAGACTAAAATGCCCAGACAATTAGTCAACTAAAACTTGACTAAACAAAAACAGGACAAGGTTGACTAATTATAAAAAGTACTTTTAACACAGAACTAAGACTAAATTCAATTCACATTTATTTGCAAAGCACTTTTCATAATACATATGGTTTCATAGCAGCTTTACAGAAAATGCATGAGCCCACATTACAATTTACAGTGATCTGTTATCAGAGGTAACTGTCTAAGTTATGTATTTCAGAAATGTACATATACAAAATCACAGTTAGCTACTAATAATGCATTAATTTAAACAATGTAATAATTTAAGGTAATGTAAAGTAATGAATACATGCCTGTTAACAAATGATTATGACATTTTGAAAAATGTAGCATTGGTGCATGTTTAAAAAAAAAAATAGCTGAGAAAATGAACACGAACATCAGTTTCTGTAAGATCACAGAAGTGGGTGTATTTCGTTGTTTGTCTGGACGTGTCATCTAGTTTGAAGTGTTGTAAAGCCACTAGTGACTGTAGGCGCCGCTGTAAACGCTGTAGTCCTGTTGTTGACTTCAGGAGACAGTGATTATTCAGGCCGTTGTCATAGGAACACAGACAGTAGCTGTAAACAAACGTCTCCATCAGTCTTCACGACAAAACCCTTGAGAGAAGTTCATCGTATTTTTGCTTTTCTGGTCCTTAACAAGCCTTTAGCAGAGAGAGACATCGAACCACACCGAGAGAAACCTTGGCATTATTAAAAAATGTGTTTACACATGCTTATGTTATCTTCAGATCCCATGGTTACGTGAAATGTGAGGCTGGATGGTAAATATTGACCCTCCATTAGAGACCCAGCGTTCATTAATGTTCACTGAAGCAGAACACAGCTTTATCATCTAATTCGAACCAGGAAACATCTCTGTAGTGTTCAACTAACCGCAAGGACAGTTAATAAAGAGAGCATTTCGGCTACAGAGATGTGATTATTAACCAGTGAGTGAGAAGAAAACACACACACCACAGCTCTGATCTGAAAGCTACAAGGGGGTAATCCATCCGCCGGAAACCGAAGCCTCCCGGCGGCGCCATTGTAGCAGACCATCTCCTGCTGTTAGCACTCCATTGACTCCCATTCATTTTGGCGTCACTTTGACAGCGTATAACTTTACATCGGAGGCGTTTAAAGACTCCATTTGTCTATTATTTATTTCTAAAGAAACACTACAATGTATAAAAGGCTCCATTACCTTGTATCTTATGGCCCCGTAGATGCAGTTTTTGTAAAAATAGGCTAACGATTACGTCATATCCACTCGACTCTCTGTCGCACATTAGAGAAATTACCGTATAGACAGAAGGAGAAGCTCACAGGCAATCGGGGGACGTGGAGGCATAAAGGCCGATAAAGTAAAGGGAGAAGCCCATAGAGAGTCATAAAGTGTCTCCTGCTGCTAGTTCATGGACAGCTAATGCTCACGCTCTCCGTCTCTGCGAGATTTGGAAGGGAATTATTCAGATTTCTCTCGGCACAGCTACTAGAAGACAGACAGGTTGCTCACGTGACACTACGTCGTCCAGCTCAGTTTGAGCCTGCGCAGTAACCCTGGCTATCAGCTTTTAACGGGCTTCAAATTTCTCCGTTGAAATCAATGGGGTCGCTGTGTCCATTTATTTTACTGTCTATGGAAAGCTATTGCTAAAGGACCATAACAGCAAACACAATCTATCTATCCATCTATCCATCTATCGTAGGTGCAATAAAATTAGTAAATGTAAAAATGGCTAATATTTTTTATTATATTTTAATATTATATACACCAAAGTAATTTGATGTGATATTGTTTTAATTTATTTCAGTACATTATGAATTTGCTCACAGAAATGAGAACACTGACATAGTATATGTCACAAATATCATATGAATTTGCTAATCAAACAACTCCACCGCATATTTAAAAATACCATGGTATTTTAATCCGATCCTCGCAGTATTTTTTGTTGGTTGAGTGTAGTAGTGAAGCACAGGTATCAGATTCAGCAAATCCTAAGACGCTGGTAGTGAGTGTGTGGTTGTGTTGTGTCAGGCAGCAGATGTCCCGTGTTTTCCCGGGTGTGTGTTAGTGACTTTGAGTCGACCTCAGTTGTATCTCTGCTCAGTCACAGCGCTGGACTCTGCAGAGTCAGTCAGGACAGATCCGCAGATATTAGATATCAGTCAACCTTGATTAGACTCACTTCAGTCCATCCTGTATTTCTGCAAGCTGTATACAGCGAGATTTGTGCATGCCTAAAAATCTAAAATAAAATGCATGGATGTTGGTTCCAGATAAATATAAATATAAATAATAAATAATAATAAATGGTGCCAGAGGGGCTGGTCCGAGTATTTCAGAAACTGCTGATATCTGTAGGGTTGACAGAGAATGTTCTCAAAAACACAGATGTTACTCCTGTCAGTTAAGATCAGGAAACTGAGGCTACAATTCACACGGGAAGATTGGGAGAACGTTACTTGGTGTGATGAGTCTCGATTTCTGTAACACTTTATCTTGATGGTCCCCTTTGAACGTGCTATTGACTATAAGTAACTTTGCAACTATATGTCAACTAACTCTCATTGGAGTATTAGTAGACTCTCTGCTTAATATCTGCATATACTTTATTGTGATGACTATAAGTAATTTTGCAACTACATGTCAACTTAATCTAACCCTAACCCTACCAGTCTATTAATACTCAACTAACACTCTAATGAGAGTTAGTAGACATCTAGGAGCAACGTTACTTATAGTCAACAGAATGTGTTAAAGGGACCATCAAAATAAAGTGAAACCTCGATTTTTGCTTCAACATTCAGATGATAGGGTCAGAATTTGGTGTAAACAACAAGAAAGCATGGATCCATCCTGCCTTATGTCAACGGTTCAGGCTGCTGGTTGTGTAATGGTGTGAGGGATATTTTCTTGGCACACTTTGGGGCTTTAGTACCAATTGAACATTGTTTAAACATGACATCAAGACTAGATTATTGTAATGCTCTACTGGGTGGTTGCCCTGCACGCTTAATAAACAAACTACAGCTAGATCAAAACGCAGCAGCTCGAGTTCTTACCAGAACCAGGAAATATGACCATATTAGCCCGGTTCTGTCAACACTACATTGGCTGCCTATTAAACATCGTATACATTTTAAAATAATGTTGATTACTTACAAAGCACTAAATGGTTTAGCTCCGCAGTACTTGAGCGAGCTCTTAACGCATTATAGTCCTTCACGTTTATTGCGATCTCAAAATTACGGCCAGTTAATAATACCTAGAATATCAAAATCGACTGCTGGCGGTAGATCCTTTTCCTATTTAGCACCAAAACTCTGGAACAGTCTTCCTACCATTGTCCGGGAAGCAGACACACTCTGTCAGTTCAAAGCTCGATTAAAGACACATCTCTATGACCTAGCATTCACATAATACATCACATATCTCTGTTACTTTAAATTATATGTTTATCTCTGTAAAGCTGCTTTGATACAATCTACATTGTTAAAAGCGCTATATAAATGAATATGACTTGACTTGACTTTAAGTACCATGGCCAACCTGATTATTGTTGCAGACCATATCCATCCTTTATGACCACAGTGGACCATCTTCTGATGACTACTTTCACTGAAACTGGTTTCTTGATCATGATGACAGTGAGTTCACTAAACTCAAACGGCCTCCACAGTCTCCGGATCTCAGTCTAATAGAGTAGATTTTGGATGTGGAGGAACAGGAGATTCACATCATGGATGTGCAGCCGAACTGTGTGATGCTCTCATGACAATATGGAACAAAGTCTCTGAGGAATGTTTCCAGCACCTTGTTGAGTCTCTGCCATGAATAATTAAGGCAGTTCTGAAGGCAAAAGGGATCCAACCCGGTACTAGCAAGGTGTACCTAATAAAGTGGCCGTTGAGTGTGTGTATATATATATATATATATACACACACAGTATATTAGTGGGGAAATGCACAGCATATAGAAAAAATCTGACTGTTTGCTAAAAGAAAATTCGTCCTGCTTATTTGAGTGGCAAATTCTGGCTATTTGCAGATTAATTTGATGTAATGAAGTGTTTTTCAAATGTGGAATAAAGAATGGCTGAATGTGTTCTGCTTCCTCCACAAAGACCTCCTGCTGGACGGCAGATGGAGACCAACCTAACCCAGAGTTTCAGAAAAACACTGATCCTGGACCTGTAGATACAACTTCAGCCTTTCTAAATCAATTGACACATTCTGATCTGAGATTCTGGGACATTTTTTGGGTGAGAGAATAACCTCTGTCTGCAGCAAAGACAGACAACTGAAGCTTTGTGCTCATGCTGAATAGAGTGTGTGTTTCTGTTGTGTGTAATTTCATCACAAATGATTTAACACAACTAAAGCCCCACGAAAACACATTGTAGCCTGTATTCACCATCATAGAAATTATCAAGCATTTACATGGAAGGGAAAACACTTTTAAGCATTTCTGTGGGTGTGATTTATAGGTTCAAATATTCTTTGTAAAGCTACTTTGGAACAATATTGCTTGAGAAAAGCACTATACAAATGCATTTCATTGAATTGATACCATTAAAAACGCCTAATTCACACCAAAAGTGAAACAAAAAAAGGCTAAAAGAATTGATGATGAATTATCCATCAACAAGTTAATTGAATTTTCAGCAAAAAATAAATAAAAAATCTCTCCGGTATAGTGGTTGGTGCTGTTCATAATTTTTAAAATCTTGCAAAAATAAAATCTTGCAAAAACCGCAGCACGTGTTGCGCACTAGAACTAAAACTGCAGATCTGCTGATTTACACTCTACATACCTTAAAAACATGTTTTTCTACTTGTATGCTATTTGGGTAGAATATTCTTCTTTTATTTTGGATAGCCCCTTGAGATGTACCATCTCATTTTCAAGGGGGTCCTTAAAAATATGAAATCATAAATACATTTCTGTATTCATTGTAATATATCTAAGATGTTCTAGTGACTGTTTCTGGAAACTGAGGAAAAAAAATGCCTTTTGATCTGTTTCTGTCATCCTGATTTACAAGATGGACAGTAGCCGTGGGTCTGTATAGGGAACTGTAGGGTCTGTGATCTGATTTGGGACGAGGCCAGACAGCAGGATTAGTCGACTGTGATTATCTAAGCCTGAACGCACCACTGTTGTGAGCACTATCTGCCATGCAACTTGACTCTATCTGACTTTCTCTCCTTGTACTAGTCAACCTTTTTTTCTTTTCACAAGAAAATGCAATATTTGTGTTACTCAGAGCTTACTCTTTACATACTCTACCATTCAAAAGTTTTTGGTTGGTAACATTTTTATATTATAATAAATATTATTAATATAAAAAAACTAGAGCGGGGCAACGATTAATCGCGATTAATCGCATCCAAAATAAAAGTTTGTTTACACATACTATATGTGTGTGTAGTGTGTATAATTTTGTATATACAGTATAAATACACACATATTCATGTATATATTTAAGAAATATTTGCATGTATATACTGTATATATATATTTATACATAATGTATATTATATATAAATATAAATATTTTATATATTAATAAAATATTTTTCTTAAATATATACATGTGAATTTTTATATACAAAATAATTATACACACTACACATACATATATTATGTGTAAACAAACTTTTATTTTGGATGCGATTAATCGTTGCCCAGCCCTAAAAAAAAAAACATAAGTCTCTTATGCTCACCAGGGCAACATTTATTCGATCATAAATACTAACTATTGTTATAATTTAAAACATCCGTTTCCTATTTGAATATAGGAAAACTTTAATTTATTCCTGTGATTAATGCTGAATTTTCAGCATCATTACTCCAGTCTTCAGTGTCACACGATCCCTCAGAAAACATTCTCTAATATGATGATTTTCTGCTCAAGAAACATTTCTGATTATTGTTGATGTTGTGCTGCTTCATATTTTTGCAAAACCATGATACTTTTTTCAGGATTTTTTGATAAACAAAGTTCAAAAGAACAGCATTGATTTAAAATAGAATCTTTTGTAAGATTATAAATGTATTTACTGTCAATTTTGATCAATTTAATGCATCCTTGTTGAAAAAAAACGTTTTGATTTCTTAAAAAAAAAAAAAAAAAAAAAATCTTACTGACCACAAACTTTTGACCAATAGTGTTTAAGGACACTTTTAATTATCATTCTTTGTTTCTTAAATTTCTCTGAATGAATAAAAATAAGCACACATTAATCAATTGCTTGAAAATAAACGTGGATATCAGCTCAGATAATTTGATCTGGGGGAAATTTGATGAGAAATGTCCATATTGATGTAATTACAGATGCAGGAGGCTTAAATAAACATCTCCATAAGATCTTATTACTAAAGGAGAAACAATTGAGTATTTTCATCAGTTTGCAGTAGCACTGTATATTGCATCTCAGAGCGTGTGCTGTAGTTCAGCTGCGAGCGTTCACTTTAGGTTTTTACCAGCTTTGTTTTTTCATTATCATTAAGTTACACCCTTTACATTGCATAAGTCTTTTACAAAACGGCTGTACTCTGCAGGCTGTGTGCTGTGATGCCTTTAATATACCAATTAGATAATACAAATATAAGAAGGACTGACACCAGAATATCATATTTTTGCTCCACGTTTGAATAGTGAATAGTTGCCATGTGTTCCTCTTGAGCAGATGCGTGGCATTATTATTGCAGATGTTTTGTAACTGTATTTGTGTTTGCATGCTAGAGAGGGCTGGAGAGAAGTAGACAGAGTATTTTGCACACTAATGCATTAATACGTTTGCGTAACATGATCCGTGTGTGTGCAGTACTAAGACGTTGCAGTCACTCTGAAAATTACAAAAATCATTGCCACAATGCTAGTGTGTTCTGGGTGGTCTCCAAGGCACTTCAATGTGTTTTTTAAGGATGTTTGACATTGCTGTGCAGTTTCTAGAGTATTCAGTGCATTCAAGGTATTCAAAGTATAAAACTCGAGCAATGCAAGTCACTTATACAAGCATCTACCAATTGAATGAATATAATGTAAAATGCAAATGTAAATATACAGCTGTCGTCAACAAGACACATGATGTGAGGAATCATTCATGTCTGGTGCATGAGTTGTGCATGATGAGTTGCACACTAAAGTCCAATCGTTTGTCTCAGTAATAGTAATTCTTGACTTATGTTTGTGTGCCAGCTAGTGATGATGACTTCATTGGAGGGTGTCTTGAACGTGAGTGGGAAATTGTGAACTGTAAATTGTAACCATATTGCAGCCCACATAAAAATCTCCTCATCATCTCATCTCCTCCTTTGTTTTGGAGTTGTATCTAGGTTCTCTCACACTCTGTTGCTGTGTGTTGATGAAAAACTCCCTCCTCTCCTGTACCCATCTCACACTTTCCATCTGTCTGGCCATAAATGATTCAAGCGAACGCATCCATCAGCAGCAGCTATTTAAGTTCAGCGTATGACTCAAGATAGACCAGCAGTAAGCAGGGCAAAGTTTTCTAGTACTTACATTTTTTATTTAAGTAAGAGATCATGTGCGGTCAGCCAATGATTATAGCAACATAATTGGATGTGTTTATTTTTCTGTTAGCTTAGCTACATACACATTTACTGACTAACTTTCTCAGTACGATTCGCTTGAAACTGTTGCTCGGCCATGACAGTAGTTGATCTGAAGGAGAGATGAATCATGATCAAGACAGTTCATGCTAATGTGTGCGCCTCTCATGGCAACACTGAGAAGCAGCTCATGTGGTTCATTCAGCTTGATTTCACCCAACGACCTGAACATATAAACTTAATCTTTCAGCAGATTTGCTGTTCACCATATTATTGCTATTCTTGTCCAGTCAGTGTGCTCTTGATTATCATTAAGTATTTGCCACAGTCATTCCTTTTAATGTTTTAATCCATGTTTGGCTACCATCTTGGTTTGTCCTGATTCACATATGCTTCATTTCATTCAATTCAAAATCATAATTTCAAATTCCCATTTTGCAAAAGAACGGTACTTAAAGTTGAACGTCTAGCTTGATAAGTCCCATACTTTGTAAAAAGTCAAAACTAGCATCACATATCATTGGTGATCCTCTGCCTTTTTTAGAGGCTTTTTTGTTTTTTATTGTTTTTTTTTTTTTTTACTATTGATCACCTGCAAAGCTAATGGAAACAGATTTTCTTTAAAGAAAGAATTTGATTTTGAATGCAACACACCTGAGTTTCCTTCAAAGGTCTGCCATAAGGACCACCACCTGTAATTCACATAATAATGGGTTTAAGCTTGATATGATATTCAAAATTGATGGCGTGATCAAATCGATGCCGAAATGCTTTTATTCAAAATTAGTCATTTATTTACAAAAGCTTCTGTCTGCCTCAGTTGTTCATGAAAGTTACCAGTCCTGGTTGCTTGGGTAACTTGTATTTAATAATGTTTGATATTTATATTAGTTAGTCCAGTGGTTCGCTGTGGTATTTTTGTTAAAACCATAGGAAAATGTTACTGTTCTTTAGGCTGCTGATTTTTCATAAAAATCAGCTGCATCAAAATGTTTTGCCAAAAGACACAGAATATATATGTTTGATCTAAATGTTTGACTAAATGTTTTTTATCTTACTGGAATGAATCGAAACTGGCCAATCCAACCCTACTGGTCACTGAAATGAAGATGCACATTTTGTCAATCTACCTTGTTCACTTTACATTGTCTAACTTTGCTCTTGTTGTGTTTCAGACTGCTCTGCGGAGGAGAGGCAGTAGAGAAACTTTCAAAGATAAGAAGACTTTAACTCAGGTGTGTACAAACAAACACAGAGATCAATTCACAGGCCTTGTACAGAACAACTCAACACAACACAAATCTAAACTTAAAAAAAAAAAACAGCCAAATAAACTCTGAAACATTTTTATTGAAAATATTTTGCCCCTTAAAAATCATTTATTCTAAAGCACAATTTGTACCTGTTTATTGCTACTTTAAGATCCATATATTTGATTCAATGGTCTTACTTTTCAGGAGGACAGTGCAGATCTGCGCTGTCAGCTACAGTTTGCCAAGGAGGAATCGGCCCTTATGCGTAAAAAGATGGCAAAAATTGGCCGTGAGAAGGATGAACTGGAACAGGAGTTGCAGAAGTATAAATCAGTATACGGCGATGTGGACAGCCCTTTGCCCCTGGCGGAGGTGACCGGTGGAGGACCTCACACCACCCGGGAAGCCGAGTTACGGTTACGGCTCAAACTGGTTGAAGAGGAAGCAAACATCCTGGGGAGGAAGATTGTAGAGCTGGAGGTTGAGAACCGTGGCCTCAGGGCGGAAAACGAAGACCTACGCTGCCAATATGAGAGGGATTGCTTTGGGCGCGAACCCTTCTCAAGTGTCCCTACCTCACCGTATGGTGGTGATGCCCTGGAATCTGCGAGCGAATTGCGACGGCACTTGCAGTTTGTTGAAGAGGAGGCAGAGCTGCTGCGTCGCTCCATTTCTGAGATCGAGGACCACAACAAACAACTGACATCCGAGCTCAACCGCTTCAAATTCGGGCCTAGCCAAGCCGACAGGGAGTCTGAAGGAGCTGAGGGTGGAAGTGCTGGTGCAATCAAACCTGGTAACGGAGGTGGTAATGGTTTTTTGGGAGCAGGGAGTGGCGCCACACTCCAGGAGGAGCTGAAAGCCGCAAGACTCCAGGTCAACGAGCTAAGTGGGAAGGTCATGAAGCTTCAGTACGAGAACCGGGTGCTAATCTCGAATATGCAGCGCTGTGACCTGGCAGCACACTTGGGAATGCGCACCAGTAGCCCTGATGTGGATAGTGATCCGGGGCGAAGGGAAACGGATGAAGACGAGACTGCCAGGCTTCTGCTGCTCCACCCCAAACGTGAGGGTCCTGTTGGTGGTGAGAGTGACTCTGATGACTTGTTTGAGAAGACCACCACTTCTGGATTCGCCAGTGGAGAGAAACCCTCTGATACCGGTGAGCTGGGAGTGGTCGAGTTGGCCCAGCGGAGACGGGAAGACCGAGAGACGCTCCACAACGTCAGGCGTGAAGCTGAGCGGCTTGGAAAAACGGTGGACCGGCTCATCACGGATACGGACAGTCTGATCCACGAGGGTCATCTGGTAGTCCTGGGAGGGGATCTTCTTGTGGAGGGTTCAGAGTTCAGGGGCGATGGAGACTCTGCTGAATCGAAACCCGACTCTCAGGTGCTGGATTCGGTCAATACTCGCATGAGGGCTTTCCGTACAGAACTCCAGCAATTCATGGACAAAGTGGACCACCTAGGGGAGGGTCTACGGGATCGTGTCGATGACCTTTCCCCCATGCCCAACCTCACTGAATCTAGCAGCTTCCTTTCCACTGTTACCTCCATGTCAAGAGACTCGCCCATCGGCACACTGGGAAGGGATCTGGTGACGGACTTCCAGGTAGGATATGTGTAACCCGACCCTTCATCTTTATTCAGTGTTTGCAATCACATGACATGGCAACTTCCTTTTTCCTTTGCCGCTTCCTCATTCGAAATTCCCTTTTTGAGAATGCATACACCTTTATATTGATTCTGCATCTTCATGTCCATATACCGCCAGTCGTGAAAGTCATGAATGCACCACAAAGGAAGCTATTCAACTAACTTTGGCTGGCATGATTCATCAACTTAATATTCATGTAAGGTAAAAAGAAATGTTAAGGGATAGTTCACCCAAGACTGAAAATTCTGTCATAATTTACGCCTCATAATTTTCTTTGTTCTGCAAAACACTCAAGATGATATTTTAAGAATGTTTCAGCTGTTTTTGTCCATATAATGAAAGTCAATAGGACCTACATTTTTTCAAGCTCTAAAAAAGATGTAAAGGTAGTGTCAAATTAATCCATTCATTGAAGATGTATCTGAAGATGAACAGAGGTTTGTGTATTTGATGTAGTCTATGTATGCACGAGTTAACCAATGTTTTAAAGTCAACAAAGGCATCTATTTTTTATCTGTTTATAATGCAAAGTGATTGCAGCACCTTTATGTCATTCTTGCAGTTTGAAAGTTTTAAAAGTTGCATTGACTAAAAAAATCTTAATCTCATCTACTGTGTTGTTCAGAAGAAAGAAAATACTACAATTTGGGGTGCGCAAATAATGACATAATTTTATTTCTTGGATGAACTCTATAAGTCAAGCTTTGCTCCGGATGCATCACTTGAATGTAGACAGTAGAAGTAAACATTTCCTTCACTGGTAACAATACTACCTATTGCTAAAGTGAGTTTAATCATGCTACGACTGCAGGCATCCATGCAAAACCCTAAAAAAGTTGTTTCTGTTCTCTTACCCATGACAAAACTCATCAAACCAGAGACAAAAAAACACTCAATTCCAAGGTAAAAGGGGCAATGAAGAGACTCGCTTGATATGTGGAGCTGTAGGCAGAATATTGACTTGTTTTATATCAGTGATACTTCTGATCATTTGTTGTAAGTTATTTGTGAAAAAGGTCTATATGAAAGATTAATGGGAGTTTTGTGAGAAGAGTAATGTTCTGATAGACCTGCTCTGAGATTAATGAGACGGTAAAACAGCAGGAGACACAAAAGAAGACAGAGTTGGTGAGAGGTTTGTGACGGGGGCTTTTTTAAAATTCACTTTAAGATTAATAACCTCAACATAACATACGGTCTAAATGTAGGCAGTTGAATAGGGGTGTAACGGTTCTCGGTAAAAAAAAATCAAACCGTATTGTTCTCCACCCACGGTTCTGCACACACTTACACTGCGGTTAATCTCAAATCTGACGACGCATATATATTATGGATTGTTGAAAATAACAATGCGTAAAACAGACAGATAGAGTTCAGCTAATGTATGTTTCTTTCAATGGAGACACATTCTGGCTTTCCAATATGTTACAACAGCGATGATCAAACTTGTAAACTTTGTTCAACGCGAGTGGCGTATTGTCGAATATGACTGATAAACACACGTTGCCATCTGTGTTTAAACTAAACTCACTTGCACATGTTTTAAGCTTCAAGAGCAAGAAGACACAAATGTGAACTTGAGCGTGCTGTGAGAAGATGTGTGCACTTATCTGAAGCGTGCATGCACAAATATTGAGTTCTCTTTTCAAGTCATCAAAAATTATGTCAGCATGTCCATCTTAGTGAGTATCCTAGCAAACATTGTCAGTTATGTCTTAAGTGAACGTAAACAGTAGAGAAAGACAAAGCATGTTTACAGTATCAGTGTATTGGATCAGTGCATTGTCTTAAAGTGACGGCAGCCTAATATTCCTGATGTCTGTTTTTAATGTTAATCAAAAGACAAAAGACAAGGAAATCAGTCACTGCTCTTGACTGAATAACTTTTGTAACTTTAATAATGATTCATCTTTAGTTTATACAGTGAAATATGCAATGTTATTTTGTACCTGAAAACTACTGTTAGATAACTGTTAGCACTGTTTATTTTATTAGTATCTTTGCTTTATTGTATTTATTTGTGCTGTTGCTTGTAGTTAGATTCTTTGTTCTTATTTTTCTTATTTTAATTTGACAGAAGTCCTTTTTTTCCCTGAACATAACACATACCGAACCGTACCGAAACCCTGAACCTTAAACGTGATACATACAGAACCGTGAACAATTTGAACCGTTACACCCCTACAGTTGAACAGGTCTGCCAGACACCTGAGAACAACACTCGTTCACCAGCATTAACACTTTATTACCTGTGCTATTTTATGTAAATTAATTTTCTGCATGCATGGACTACCCATATGGCCTGCTGTATTTGCCAAAATGTGCACAATGCAATGGGGAACGCTGTGTGAAATAGTATATCCCACAATGCAATGCACATTACCTTTACCCACACATGACAGAGTGCCACCCGGCTCAGCCAAGATGCCCTTTCCTCTCCTTTCCTAGCAGTAACCACCATAAACACCTGCATCTGTTCCTGCCCGCTCTTTATACCCACAATCCCATTTTGCAGGGTCCAAAATTTACTGTGCCAATAGCAGGTGAACTGAGAAATATTTGCCTGCCATAAATATCCCTTACAGCCATATTTTTGTTGCATTTTTTTTTCTTCCTTTTTTTTTGTCTATACCGATTAAATTATTAAGGTTTTTTTTATGCATATTTTATTTGTCACAAATAGCACAATCATTGTGTGATTTGCAGCATATTGGGCCCGAGCACATACTTGCATTTTTCAGTGCATCGATGCATGAAGTTGATCTTGCACCAATAGAAGTTAATACATGAATGCAAGAGCGCCTGCTGCCCAAATTATCGCAGCAGCAATTGCATACTTGCCTAAAGTCTGTTTCTGGCTGTAAACTTCACTATTGACAAAAATGTGGACATGCATTATGTTTTAAATCCTCATGTTTTCATGTGTTATCATGTTGCACTTCTTAATAAGGATATCGTAATTAAATTTAGGGATGCATGATATATCGGCCACCATATTGGTATCAGGCGATATATGATTTTCATTTAAAAAAATATGTTATCGTTATCAGCCCGATGAGAAAATTTGGCCGATATTTTAAAGCCAATAAATAATGGATAATTTCCTTCAGCTAAGACATGCGCACTGTTCACCATGATGGTTTTGAATTGCTTGAAATATGATTGGGAACATTATAATTGTGTGCTTGAGACATGGCTTTTAATGACGAGACTTTTGTTTTTGTAATCAGGTTCTCAAAAATTATACAACAATTTGGATTTAGATTTATTGGCCAATATATCGGTTATCGGCTTTCAAATGTGAAGAATTATCGGTATGGGCCAAAATGTTCATATCAGTGCATCCCTAATTAAAAATTTTTATTTTTTTTTATTTAATGGCACGTGTCAATTTTGGGCCCTGTTGATGTGGCATGATGCATACTAACATCAGTTAAAATGGCAGTAAAACTTGTTTTTCGATCACCTGGGTGCTGGTCTTGATCAAATCTAAGTTTTTTTATTTGCACAGTTAATGCTGATGCAACATATGTGGAGCATGCAGCCATAAATATAATATATGGCATATAAGAAGTGCTTACACTGCGTTTTTTGTTTTGGAATAACCTCCAGAGGCTCGGTGTGAATTGTAAACCTGCTCTGAATACACTGAATGTCTGTGTCTCTGTATATTTATGTGACTTACTCATTCTCAGGAATAATGCAGCTGATCTGTCTTTTGTCTCAATGAATGAGTTTCACATGCTTAACTATCATATATACTAAATTGTCTTAGTAAGCTGACTTCCATAGAACTGCTTATAGCTTTTTTCCCTGCTTTATGCTTTGAAACTGCTTTATGATAACATGAGTCAATTTTCCAACAAATAACCTTTTCTTTAATACTACTGGTTTGACGTCTATTGATTTTTTTTAGTGTCTTAAGCCCCTTTCACACAGAGATTCTGGAAAATACACGGATAAAGTGACCTGGGATTTGACCCGGGTTCGTTTGATTTTGGTTCATTCACACTGCCAGTGATTTTCCGGAATCAGAGATTGCGTTCACACACAACACGTAAAAATCCCGTAAAGACACGTGACATCGATGTGACATGTAATGTCTCGGCAGCGTCTTACGTTTGCTTATGAAACAACGCTTGTGCATTTTTTTCTCTGATTCAATCATAAACTAGCGCATTACGATCCCGGCTTCAGCGTCATCATTACGACACGGCTTTTGTTCACACAGCGAGTGTTCCGGGACTGAACACGGCAATGTTACGGCATCAATCCCGGGTCGTGTTTGCGTTCACACAGAAGGCGTTCTGGCAATTTCCCGGCAATATCCCCGGGATCAACGCTGTGTGAAACGGGCTTGAATGAGATTCCAATCAGAATTCCAACATTTTCCTATTGCTCCACTCAGATTGGTTAATTCACTTATTTGGCTCATGTTCATTGGTGGAACCCATCGGTTCTTTGCTTTGGGTCACGTCACTTCAATCCAACCACAGAAACACTCTTCATCAAGCATAAAGTCACAGCCTGTTCATCTCAGTTTGATGTCCCGCACCAGTTAATGCCATCAGACCTGAGCACACTCCTATAGGATGTGTATTTACAAGCTTCAGCTGCTTCCATCGCATGGCTGAGCTTCGCGGTGAGCAACATGTTGCCGTCATGCCAAATTCAAGCCCCAAAATCCTCAAAATCCTTCCCGCCCTGGAGATGTTTGTTAGAACTCATCCAAAAGCCTGTAGCATTATTCTGTTAGTGCTCATAAACTTACAGTTATAATCAAACAATACACCAATGGCAGTTATATAGTATCATATAATAAGTTAGTATGGATATTATAAACTCTTTCTGTTGGGGGATTCCATGTTAGTTTAGCAAGCTAATTGTTAATACCTAAGTAAAACTGTCATTTTTTGGTTCTCGAATGGCTTCGCTTTCAGGATGGGGTCTTTACATTGAACATCAAGTGACCCAACACAGTACTATGTATGTCATATACAAAATTGTGTATATCATAATATATTTATTGTATTAAATCCAATATTGAATTAACTTTAATTAATGTAGTTAATTATTGAATATAATACACTGAAAATAAAAGTTACATAGTTAAATATATATTTTTTTAAATTATAATTATTTTAATGTAACTATATAGTGTTTTTTTTATCATTTTAATTATCAGCTTAATATTAGTAAAGCTAATAAATAAAATAATAATATTTAGAAATTTTATTATTTGCTTAATATATATATATATATATATATATATATATATTATTAAAGTTAATGTATTTCAGTAATTCAAATTAAAAGGTGAAACTATATATAATTTAGTATATAACTATATACATAAGCATGATTATACTTTTCAGAGGGCCGACATTTCTGTCTTTAAAATCCTTTTTCTTTTACTGATTTCATGTAATATTGTAATTTTCTGAGATTTTGAATTTTGAGGTTTTCATAAGCTGTAAGCCATAATCATCAAAATTATAACTTTTGCACGATATTCAAATTTTTCGAGCTTCACCTGTGTATGTGTGTGTATATATATATATATATATATAGTTAAATAATTAATATGTTTTTATTTGAATTATAATTATTATTTGAATTATTAGCTTCATATTAATATGAATTGAGCTATATTTTACAGTCGTATTAGTAACCCCCCCCCCAGAGGTTCTTGTCGTCAGTGGACTGGTTTGAGGATCAGGGCTTTGACTGAGGCTTGGGTTTGGCACGACCCCATGAGCGTTTAGTCCCTGCTGTCACTGCACATTTTGGGTTATTGGTTGTAAGACTCATGTATCCCCATCGCATGCGCTTCATAACCAGTGTTTTGCATTCTTTTTTTCCCCTTGGCCCTTCTCTCTTTATCCCTCATCCCGTTCCCAGATGTTTCAGCCCATGATTCTGTTCCTCCTCATTCTCGTTCTCTTCTCATCTCTCTCCTACGCCATCATCTTTAAGTTGGTCTTTCTTTTTGCGCTTTTCTTTGTCTTGTAGCCTGCTGGCTCTCTCTTCTTTTTTTTTCTTTTTTTTTTTTTTATCATTATTATTTAATTCATAATCATTTTTGGAAGTTATAAACAATGTGTGTCACCCTTGCATTTTTCAGTTTTGCTTAAACCCACCTTCAGCCCCCCGCCCCCCCTCCACTCTTTCTCGTCTCGTGTGTGTGGATTCTGTTTGTCGTTCACCGATCCCCATGCACCTCCCTCTGTCTCCTCTCCTCCTCTCCCTCCTTCACTCACTCGCAGGAGTGGTGTCTAGACCGGCAGAGTGGCACGGATGGGTCAGCCACAGCCAGGGGAACCCCTGGACTCAGTAGATACGCCAGAACACACAGTTTCAGACCCGAGGTCAGTGCCTCGTTCATCTGCCTCTGAACTTAAAGACCAGATACGTTTCCATAGTGTCCTTGCAGGAACACCTGACAGCAGCGCAGTGTGCTGCATTAGCAAGATGCTGAATATTACATAGGGGTGTTACAGACTTACTTTCTGTAAAGCCTTGGTTATCTTTGGATGAAAGTAGACGTCGCTGGAACAATAATATGGGGAGATATTTTCTAGAAAAGTGTCGCTTCCGACATGCATTGTTTTTCTGTGAATGACATGATATTCCTTAAACATTATGCAAATTTAATATTATGTAAATTCCTTTATTTAGATTATTTTTTATAATTGGCGTGTCTTCTGCATGCACAAATTTGACGTGTAATGCAATGTATGTGACTGTAAAAATCTTTTTTTTAATAGGTTAATATGCAGACAAATTGACAATAATATAATTTTAGTAAACCAAAATGTATTTAATTGTTATTAATTTAATTGGCATTTAATTAATTGTTAATTGATGTCAATATTATTAAAATTATACAAAATTCGAACTTAAACTTAAACACAGACTTCAGTTTGGTTTCTTTTAGAGACACTTGGCATATTATTGCTGAAGTGAATTTTTCTTTTCTTTTATAGTTTTTCAAGTTTTATTTTATTTTGATAAAAAATATACAAAAATACTATTTTCGATATTTATTTTCCAAAGCTCGTTTTACTCTAAAACTGTGAGAAAGTCAAAGCCATAGATCTAAACAAGTTGATAAAAGCAGAGGTTTTCCTATTTAAAATATAACCATATTACATGAAAACTGTCAAAGCTATCCGGAGATAACCAAGGCTTTAATCTGCTTTTTAACATTAAAACAGTCCAGTGGGAGATGTTTTGGTCCAGTGAGAGTGCTGGAGTGCCTTTCCTTGTAAAAACGTGTAGTATACATCAAAACAGAGGAAATGTTCACACACTGTTTTACAATGAAGTTTTCCATCCTGAAACAAGAATGACCTCGATGTGGTCAGAGATACCAGACTTTAAAAATCTGAACCACAAGGGTTTTGTGTCGGCCTGAAGTATTTATGAATATGGCTCCAGATTTATTATTTGAAATAGACATGAACTGTACTTGTTTGAGCACAAAGGAAACAGTGTGTAAACATCGTGTCTCTCCTTCAGACAAATCTCACCAGAACTACGACTGTGTCTCTAGATCCGTTTCAAAAACTCCTGTGTGTTTGCTACGCCTAAACTTAACAAATTGTGCACGTTCTAAAATAACTTCTTTATGTCAAATGCAATCCCACAATGCATTAAATATATAATATTTAGATTATGCATTAAATAATTATTTTATAATTTTTTTATAATAATATATTATCAAATTTAATTTGACTATTTGGTATATTTAAGCTTATTTGAATATGTTGTTGTTAACTTGATGCCCATGTAGAGTTTTCCTGATCCCTTATGAGAATATTTGATATATGAGAATATTTATTATGTGTTTTATGAAGGCAGCTCATGAGGTTTTGAAACCGAGTGTGTTTTACAGGGAAAGGAAAGCCTATGAGACATTTCAGAATGAAGAGCAATTCTTCCCAGCTTGTATATCTTTATGTAATTTAATAAAATGTAATAAATCCTTAATGTAATAAAACTGAATGAAAGAGACCCAGTTGTCATAAAATATCACTTCCAATTAGGTTATTAGATCCAAAAACAGCATCCCTGATTTATCTGATGCAACTAAATGAAACACTAGACAGCCGAGAGCAGTTTGTTCACTTGAATCATTTAATTCACACCATTGTTTCACAGTGATTCTTTTGGTTTTGTCTCACTCCACTCGCAACCACTGCTGTTTATTTAAAATCACACCGGTTTGTCATGAATTACGACACTCCCCATCCTCTCACGCATGCAGGAGCTTTCAGGATTCTGTTCGATTTGTGACTGTAACATGAAAACAACGGCTGGATGTGTGTTAATCATGTCATTTAATTTGTTGTATGTCTATATGGTTGTCTAAGCTTCAGTTTATGTGCTGCTGCTCAAAGTGAACTCTACAGGCTAACCAAAACAGCAGAAAGAAAGTGTGTTTAGCATGTCTTGCAATATATGCAACATTACACATTTACCAGCATCACGGTGCCTTCAAGTCCTCCTGCGTAGTTAAGGCTTATGTAGTTTTTTAGTCATTTTGACTGGAACAAATGGATGCAGGTAATTTATATATTTTCTCTCTTTTTCCATACTCACAAAGCAAAAAACTAAGACAAACTAAAAGTACAAAAGATGTGCATTAGTTATGCAACTTGATTTTGCTTTCAGCTACCAGTGTAATCTAGCACTTTCTGTCCAATAGCAGTTCTCTTCTGCCATGATATTTTCACTGACTCACTAGGCATTTCTCACTAGTAATTATGGCCTGGTGTTGTTGTTCCCATTAATATTACTCATTACTCATTAATGCAGTGACTTGAAGGCATCATATGCTTATTTTACATTATATTTATGCATATGAATCTTCACTGTTACAATTCAAGGGTTCATGACATGGATTTTTTTTAATTATCTTAATATGTTCCTTGAGGTTCATTTATAATGCTAATAAAGTTTTTCGTGTGCACAAGTATATATAACCTTCTTTCTGAGCCTCTGTCTAAAATTATCAATTTTTATGCAGCAGCCCCTTTAAGACTTGTCAATAAACACCCAGTGTTATGATTGAACGTCATCCATATCCATATAAAACCGTCATTTACAGACAAAGCATTATGAAATCGTTAACTCGTGGTTTGTGATGCAGCGGCTGTCAGATTCAGTACAGTTGCTGCTTCATCAAAAGTTTCTTTGCGAACTCTCAATTTCACTGTTGCTCTTATAGAAAACAAAATGCTCAGAACAAACATAAAATCCTCCAATGTTATCCAAAACGGCATTAAAATAAACCATCCACTTGTTCATGAGGCTGGGATCCTTCTGATGCCTGGATAGAGACGCAAATGAGCGGTTTAAACTTGACATTCCTTCACTCCTTCATTTATCCTGACTCAAGACTCAAGTGTGTGGAGTAAAGTGAACGCACATCTGTATACTGTATCCAGTGTCAGTCGTTATAATGGGCTCTATTTGCTTTTGACGCGACGTTCAAATCCGCTGAAGGCAAGTGCCAGTGGGCGGGGCTTATAGTGCGATGATGTATAATTATGCGTCGAGGTCTTGCTCTGGAGGCGGGCATATGCAAATGTATTCACCCATGTGACATCACGGATTCTCAAAATCAAAACGAGCTGTTTTTGGAGCTTGAATAAATAAATGATTTCTTCATAATGAGGAGGACGTTTTAAGCTGTTAAATCTGCACAATGTTTTAATAGTAAAAAAAAGACATGTCAAAAGATCAAGGCAAATTTGATTTCTCATGTCATGACCCCTTTTTAGACATTTTAGAAACTAACAAACAGCAGCACACAAAGCACAGGTTTAGTGTTTCTTTACTATAGAAATTAATCTGAATTAATTATGAGCCTCTACATTAATTATCTTGCATTTGACACCAGAGATCTGGAGTTTATAAGGAAACAGGTGCAATAAGAATAGTGTCCTAATATTTATTTATTTATCAATACTACAAACATAAAAGCTAATTTCATATTTTCCTCCCTAACCAGCCATGAAACAGTAACAATTTGATATAATCTATAAAGAGAAGATACTGAAATACCTCTGCCTTGATGCATGTCACTGATGTGTTTGAAATTGATGTTGTCTCTCTTGGACGTGCTGGGATTTTGAGACTGGTGTTGTGTTTTCTGCTGGGCTCCAGTTTCGTGAGCCGGCTCTGCCTGAGACGGGAATCTCTACCAGAGAGATTCAACTACGCCTGGACCATGACAGGAGGACGAGAGCTGGACCGGAGGAGAGAGACGGCTTCACTTCATCCGTCCCTCAGGTACATGCACTTCACTTTGAGAAAGAGGATCAGAGAAAAGTGATCGATTCAAAGACTCCTCACATATAAATCAGATTTGAAAACAGTAGTTTATTATGGAGAGAGACAATATACTAACCATACCAGCTTAACCCTGTAAAGCCTGACATATGGAATAAGTGATAAAAAAATAATAATTTGAAATGCAAGTTATTGAAAATTTAGACAAAATAATATATTTTTTTTAAATAAAAAAATAAGTTTGCATATTGGTTTTTGTTATGTATTTATTTTATGCATGAGGCTTATGCAATGACTCCAGCCATTCGAAGAACATGGACGCGCAATCATGCACGAGCGAAAACTCAGACGGCAAGAGCTCATAAAGACCCGTTAGCTTTGTGGTTTTACTGTCGTGTAAATGACAAAAATACACCATAACATGTCCGCGTGGGTTAATAGTTCATCAGCTTCTCACCTGTCCAGCAGAAAAAACGTACAACCGTTTGATTGACGAACTTACTGTCCAATGATTCTAGGTGGTCTTGGAAATGATTGGCTGGAGTTTTTCGAGTCCTGCCCATTCCACAGATGATTAAATTGCTTAATTTTAATTTCAGTGCTTCTAACTCAGTGGCTGTAAGTGGGTTAATAATAGGATTTCAAGAGATTTTGAAAAAATGGACAAAAAATTGAATCACACACCCCACCTTTAATTTAACATGATGAATAATTTGTGTGTGTCGGATTGGTCCAGATGCTACACTAATGTCCAGTTAATAATCATATGATTTACCATCACTCTTGTCTATTCTGAATGTGTTTTTTCTTGCGAAGGAGGAGGAGAGGAGACGCGCAGAGGCACGGCGAGGACTCGAGCTGCAGGGACTTCAATCCCATGAGCCAACATGGCCGCAGGAAAGAGTCCAGCTGCAACAGGAAGTGAGATTGTTCCGCCACAATATAGTGATCGTGTACATGAAGCTGCGCTGGATCCTCATGCACTGGAGGCTCGGGCGCAGGACGGACGGTGTGGATGAAGGTGCACATGCTGAGGTGATCCAGAACTACCCTAGTTCACCCTGAATTGACTGAGCTCAGATATAAGTAAAGGGGTGGTTGATTATGATTTCACTTTTGTAACTTTAGTTAGTGTGTAATGTTGCTGTTTGAGCATAAACAACATCTGCAAAGTTGCGACGCTCAAAGTTCAAAGCAAAGGGAGATATTTTCTTTTAAAGAAATTGCTTTTTACAGCGACTCAAGAAATGTCCAGGATTTACCATACCATACCATAACATAAAAAAAATAAAAAATAAAATAAAAATAATAATTATTAAATTTAAAGAAAAATAAAATATATAAAAAATTAGATTACAATAAAATATATTAAAAAAAATTATAAAATGTAAAAAAAATAGGTAACACTTTATTTGAAGGGGTGTGCATAAGACTGACATGACACTGTCATAAACATGACATAACACCTGTCATGAACATGAAGGAGTCTTTATGAATGTTTATGACTGTTGTCATTAAGTGTCATTCGGTAAATTATGACACTTTTAATGCAAAGTTGACATTGTTTAAAATGTCTTTGTTATGACAACTTGACATTAACAAAGACAAAAATGTCTTTGTTATGACAACTTGACATTACCCAAGACAAAAATGTCTTGATTATGACAACTTGGCATTAACAAAGACAGAAATGTCTTTGTTATGACAACTTGACATTAACCAAGAAATCATAACCTATCAACCTGTCACAAATATGTCATAACAGGTCTAATGATCAAACTTACAGCATTTTACAGTGTAATAACCCTTAATGACATCTTTATAACTAGTACAATGTGTTCCACTTTACTTGAGGACAAGTCAAATATTCATGACACAGTTATAATGGTGTCATGACGGCCAAAGTTGTGACAGGTTGACAGGTTATGATTTCTTGGTTAATGTCAAGTTGTCATAACAAAGACATTTCTGTCTTTGTTAATGTCAAGTTGTCATAATCAAGACATTTTTGTCTTGGGTAATGTCAAGTTGTCATAACAAAGACATTTTAAACAATGTCAACTTTGCATTAAAAGTGTCATAATTTACCGAATGACACTTAATGACAACAGTCATAAACATTCATAAAGGCTCCTTCATGTTCATGACAGGTGTTATGTCATGTTTATGACAGTGTCATGTCAGTCTTATGCACACCCCTTCAAATAAAGTGTTACCCAAAAAGGTATAAATTAATATCAAATAAAAGTTTTAGGTATTTTTTAGAAGGTTTTTATTATATTTGTATTTTGTTTTATTTAGTTTTGATTCAACTTTAATTGTAATTATTTTCTGTGGTTTCTCTCTTACTTGTTTCTTCAGTACGAACGATTGGAGAACATCCCAGAACTGGCCATTTCGATCGACCAGGGTGATGGAGAGATGGGAAGGGAAGACAAAGTGTGTGGCCAAATCACAGGAAGTGACCTCACAGAGCCCGGCCCTCTCCTGCTGTCTCCAGAGAGATTCCAGCACCAGAAACAGGTCAAATACATCACATACCTGTCAAATATTTGGGATAGTTCACTCAAAAAATTTTATTCTGTCACTCAACCTCAAATAAAGGGAAGAATATGACTAGCAACAACCATAATGTCAAAACACTCAAGATTATTATAGCTTTTCTTATGTTAATACCCTTTTAAAGGGGTAGTTCACCCAAAAATAAAATTCGGTTATCAGTCACTCAACCTCAAGTTGTTCCAAACATATATGAATTTCTTTCTTCTGCTGAACACAAAAGATGATATTTTGAAGAATATGGGTAACCAATAGGGCTGTCAACGAATATTCTAAATTCGAATATATATTCGAATAGTTTAAAAAAACAGAAATTCGAAGGTGAAAATTAATATTCGAATCATGTGGAAAAACATGCCTGCGGTAGCAGAGGCGTGGCTGTCTGCTTTGCTAGTGGCAAAATTCTGAAGCTTAAAATGTAAAACGCATTTTCCAGCTGCACAGATAGCACAGTGACTGTCTGGCTCACTCATTGGCTGTGCTGCGGCAACTGCACATCCAATGGCGCGGGCGCCTCGAACGTGTGCGCCAATGAGCTAGCATTACATCATACAGAGCCCGCCAAGGGGGTGTGGCCAGACGTCCCCGAAATAGCCATAGTAGCAGCAGTTTACTACAGTACGAGCTGCGCCTCGGAGAGTTCAATGTCGGTTCTATACTGTAAAACTTCAATTAATGTTAATAATATTTGTTTCAATCACTGAATGAAGCCTGCTATATTTAGGACAAGAGTCGCGACCTTAAATTGCTTGCACAAAACTCTTGATCAGCACTCAACATGTGTGTATTGTTGTTCATTTAAACCGTTATGCGCAGAAAGCGTGAGGTCGAGAGAGAGAGAGCGCAAGAGGGCGAGAGAAAGAGTGCGTGCGAGCGAGAGTAAGGTCTGCGGTCTTGGCCATTAGTTGATTTACTTGTTTTTGTGTAAGTTAATACGTTGTCAAATATGTTTAAACTTAAATAAGCTACCTATACAAGTAGTTGTGTCTCTTTGTATTAATTTGTCCTGTTATTGACGTAATGCGCGTCATTGACAAAATGCGCAACCAGATATTCGAATATTTCGAATATATGTGGTTTTTTTAGAGGGAATATTCGAACGTCATTTTTGAGCAATTTTGACAGCCCTAGTAACCAAACAGTTGATGATGCCATTGACTTCCATAGTAGGAAAAAAAAAACTATTTAAGTCAAAGGGGGCCATCAACCGTTTGACATTTGTCAGATATCTTTTGTGTTCAGCAGAACAAAAGAAATGCATACATGTTTTGGAACAACAGTAACTCATAACCGAATTTTTATTTTTGGGTGAACTATCCCTTTAAAAGGGTATTAACATGAGAAAAGCTATAATAATCTTGAGTGTTTTGACATGATGGTTGTTGCTAATCATGTTCTTCCCTTTATTTATTGAACAACCTATAGTAAAAAATAAAGCAGTGTTAATGTTTCAGTGGCAGCGGTTTTAAGCAGTAAACTTTCTCTCAGCTCTAGTCTATTATTTAACCTCTCTAAGTGCAGGAGTTTGTAAACCACTTTAGTTTTACAAATCATTAAAAGCGGTCACATCGTCTTGTTTAGACGTATATGTGGCTTTTTCCCTATAGATAATTTGCTCATGTATTTCTCAGTGTGCACATGGTTTTAACTGAATTTCCATTTCTGCTGAACATGCACTTTTGACGGAAATGCAATTGGCTCCATTGATGCTGTGGTTTTCTGCTGTGCTGACAAACTAATGAGCACAGACATGTTCCTTAGTATGATACCGGTTTATTGAACTTTCACTCATATGACATTACCAATAAAGTGTGTTATTTCTGCACCACTGACTTGACTAAAAACACATGGATTTTGTGTTTTGCATTTCTGTTTTGTGCCACAGAAACTGCACACTTCATTCTTAAGAGAGATTTTATATTAATGTGTTTCACAGGTTTCATTTACACTAACTTTTAACACTAACCTTTGTCGCCTTTGGCTTTTGGCTTGCTTAGTTGGGGACATTTAATATTCAACAATATTATTGATCTGCCTGCATTGACACCATTATATGGGAACTGAACTGAGCTGGATGATGACATAATTGATTTCTCCAGAGCGGCTATATATATATATATATAAATTAACTAAATTAATTACTTTTTTACAACAAAAATGACCCATCACTGAACTTACTTAAGCTGGACTGTGGCACTTTTTTCTTCTAGATCTGCTGTACAGCAGAAGCAAACTTTGTTGCATTATTTTCCTGCTTTGTCTGTAAAGCTGCTTTGAAACAATCTGTATTGTAAAAAGCGCTATATAAATAAGGTGACATTACTTGACTAACTCTCAGTTTAAGGAAGATGCATTTGAATTGACATGAGAGTGAATAAATAATGACTGTTTCTTTAATTACAGCCACTGAGGAGAGAACCTCCATTATTGTATCATGATTAACTTTCTCCCACATCTACTTAATTAATAATACAAACACACAACCACTGAATTCTTTATTGGAAATACATTTAAATACCCTTCACATGCTAAAAAGAAAAATCACGAATGAGACCTTCGCATAATCTCTTATTTTCCCTAGAAAGCAATTTAAAGCGGCCATATTATGACTTTTACAAAGTCTTGATTTAGTTTTCAGGCTCTACTAGAACAGGTTTTCATCTCTGAATGTTCATAAAACACACATATTCTCCATTGTTGCAGCTCCTCTCTTCCCAGTCTGTCAGTAACACTCGGTTTAGTTCCTGTCTCTATGAAGCCCCTCCTTCTGAAAAGCACACTGTGCTCTGATTGGCCGGCTGGAGCAGTGTGTTGTGATTGGTCAATCGGAAATGTCCTCTCCCTTACCATAACCGCAAGTTTCAACACACTACTAACTAACTCAACCAGGCCCCGCCCCTTTATTCTGCGTATGAATTATTTAAATGAGGAATATTGAGACGTGTTCGTTCCCGAAAGAAACTCAAGACTACAATGGAGGCGTTTCAGGGAGTTCAGAAACACTGACTCTGATATAGAGAAGAACTCCTGCTGGAGGGACTCTGTAACTTTGCAGATCTTTTTCATGCTCAAACAGCATCATTACAGTCCTCTGTGTTTATCTGTGTTTCTCCAGGCCGGTGAGAGTCTCCGTGTGCTACACGCTCTTCGCTCTCTCCTGGAGGAGTTCAGGGCGGAGCTTCGGGAGGAGGCGCAGCGGCGCTGGCAGATGCAGCAGACACTGGCCAATGAGAGAGCGGCGTGGGAGATACAGCGCGCTGAGATGAGGAGTCACGTCACCAAGGTACAGAATCACCTGTGAACGACTGTACAGCACACCTGGATGATCAGAGCTCAGGCATGAAGCCTCACAAAGCTTTGTCTTCATCAACTCCATTAACAGTCACTCACACACAGGGGCGTAATTTGCGGGTGGGACGGGTGGGACATGTCCCCACCACTTTTTGCTATGGTCGATATTGTCCCCACCACTTTTTAAACCCTCTCGCGGCACGGATGTACCAATAGAAATAAATTATAATAGAAATAAAACACTTCTCCAGCTGTCAGAGCATTCATTTCGTTTGTTTGTTAAATAAGAGGCGATCGGTGGCGCGGTTACAGTGTTATCTCGTGGCTCACACACAGTCTTCACATGCACGCGCGCTTCAATCCGTTTCGGAGACTCTTTGTTCGTTCCGGTGAAATCACAAAACAAAAATGCACACAAACGTGTCCCTGATATTATATTGATATTATACAACCACTGATGAACATATTCGGTTTTGATGAAAAAAACAAATAAAAAACTATACGAGTGCGGATTAGAACCAGAACCCAGAACATCTGACACGCTCTGCAAAAGTTCTACCACTGGAACATTAAAGGATACACGTCAAAAAGTCGGATATATGTATTTATTCACGTAATTCATTCATGTATACACACGCGCACACACACACACACACACACACAACCTGTCCCACCCACTTTTTACGCCACTGCTCACACACTCAACCGTTTGATATTAGAATGCTAAGCAAATCAATACACTCAAATGTTATGGGAAATAGTTCATTTTTATTAGATCTGATATTTTTGCTCAATTTTGATTTTAGTGTGTATATAGAGTATATTTATGCAGAATTGATCAAAAATATGATTTAAAATAAAAAAATTCAATTGATCAAGTTATATTTATTGATAATACTAATTATAAGAAATGTTTCTTGAGCAGCAAATCAGCATATTACAATGATTTCTGAAGGATCATGTGACACATGTGATCAATCTTCAATAAATTACATTAATACACTTTAATCTATATTTTAATAAAATAGCTTCAAATAGAAAAAAAGTTATTTTAAACTGAATTTCTATTTCACAATATTACTGTTTTACTGTATTTTTGATCAAATAAATGCAGCATCGGTGAGCATAAAAGTCTTCTTTCAAAAACATAAAAAATATGTCCTTACCAATTCAAAACTTTTGACCTGTAGAGTATTTAGCATTTTTCAGCCATTAATCAATTTGATCAAAGTCTAAGATGACTTTCTGAAAGGTCAAATTTGAAAAACTTGGTCTTGTCATAAAATTTAATTTCTTTATATCTTAAGCAGACATAAATCTTCTGCTTCGACGTTAATCATCTGCAGTGCCATGCGTTGCTTCAGCTCACAGTGACTTGCTTACAGCGGCTGTTTCGGTGTCGTGGAGGTTAGGGAGCATCTTGAAATAGCCAGCTATATTTAGTGCACTTCGGCCGTCAAACACACTCATGGCCTATTAAAAGGAGGCAGATGTCAGAGAAGCCCTGCACATTCAGACAGCGGAGAGATGGAGGAACATCTGGCTAGACGTGAGGGAGATGTGTTTGGACTTTACTGCACTAATCATAACGGCAATCTGGCAAAACTTAAACATGACTCTTCTTAGCTAAATATATAGGCTAGTCTGTGCGTAATTGTGTTTTTTAAGGCTGTTCAGAATTGAACTCTTGCACACTGCTTACCCCATACCGTGCAGTATGCACTATAAAGTGTAAACTTTTTGATAGATTGTTGTCATATGATGTCAATATGTTGCATGTTTAATTCCGCAAGTGGTATCCTATTATCATATTGTAAATAAATCTGGTTAATTAGCATTTTTAGTCCATTTTTTTGCATCAACTGCTGGCAATCTGAATAAATAATGAGTCAAGAAGTAGGCTAGATGTTACAAAACATGACTGAAATTACGGTTAATTTGTCACACTGTACATCGAAGCTCAAGTCTAGTGCATTGCATTGTGGGATACAGTGTTCCACACAGTGGCCTTTGGATGTATACTGCGCATTTTGATAGCCCGTCATTCTGCGCATACATAAAATGTGCATACTGTGCATGCTCTGTAAAGCTACACTCTAATAAATGCTGGGTTTCAACCCAACTTTGGGTCAAACATGGACAAACCCTGTCCTGTTGGGTTACATTTTTAACCCAATGTTTGGGTTTGTCCATATTTGACCCAAAATTGGGTTAAAACATCCCAGCATTTTTTAGAGTGTAGTATGAGAAGTATTCTATTCCAAACACACCCCATGCGAGCATTAATGCTCTGCTGTTGTTGTGCAGCTGCAGGAGGTCAGAGGTCAGTCTGCAGGCCCAGATGAAGATGAAGATGAAGATGCAGGTGTTGCAGACGTGACTCATCAGGAACGGGAGGAACAGCGCCGTCTACTGGCCGACAGTCACAGCACGGCACTGGAGCTGCGCTGGAAACTGCAGCATGGAGAGAAGCGCTGGACCCGCGAGAGGAATGATCTACTGGAGCGCTTCGAGAAAGAGAGGCAGGAATGGGACCGCAGCTTACGGGATATGCACCACAAGATGGAAAAGGTCTGGGGTGTCATTCCTACTTGTTTTTCTTATATATGTCAATACCTTAAAAGCGGTAAAAAATGGCAGACAAGACATGTTAATGCGTTCAATGCTGAAAAGTAACACTAGTTATATATAATATTTGTATGTGATTTATTTGAGCAACATAATAGCGTGAAACTATATTGGAAGACTCCCATGAGAATCGCTCAGGTTTCATTTAGGTCAGTGCCTAAAAATGCACTGAAAGGCTATTAATTAAATTGAATGTGAAATCAAAATAAATAAATGTGTCCACACAATTATTCGAAATAAAACTGACATTGTAATATAGCTTAGTGTGTATGTACTGTATGTAGTCGGTTGCGCTGCGTGTTTCAGAATGAAGAGCGGCACTGCATGTTTTCAGCGTCTCAAAGTGCCTTGATTCACAGTAAATGCTGCTTCTCATTAACCATGCAGTAAGTTTAACATGCATTTTGGGAATGCAATGTATAGGCTCACTTTATTTATACATTCACACAATCTATCTCTCTCTCTCTCTATATATATATATATATAAACTTTTAAAATAAAAACAATCAAAATAAATAAATACTTTAAAATATTAAATAATTTATCTGTTTACTTGCATGTCATGTGGCCATTAACCAATAAGCTTTTTTTTTTAAACAATCGAAAATAAATAAACACTATAAAATATTAAATAATGTGGGCATTAACCAACATCAGAGAGCCGTGAACATGCAAAAGTGATGTCAAATAGTTTAAATATGAACTTTAAATCTCATGGGGTACCTCGAGTAAATATTTGACATCAGCTGACTAAAGCGTTTGTGAACCCCTGCTAGACAGTAGGCATCGAGGCAGCTCACTAGGTCTTGACACAAAGCCGATGTCTCCTCTCCTCCATCTCAGATGCAGAGAGATATTGTTCAGTCAGCAGAAGGAGGAGCAGCGCATGTCTTCTCCCCGCAGGAGAGCCCGTGTAAGGCTCCTAGATCTCCACGCTCCCCCTGCACCGCCGCACACATGCGCTCGCACTCGGACTCAGAGGCCACTCTGGAGGAGATGGGGGCGGCCGGCAGAGCCAGACCCTGTGAGGGACACCGGCCCCCGGAGAGCCTGTTTCTGGACGCCCTCTCGCTGGACCCCTTGAGCGAGGCCGAGGTGCCGCCTCCATCACGCCTGGACAGCGAAAAGAGGTTCTCCCATCTGAACGAAGTAAGAGGCGGAGTAAGGGCCGATTCACATATCGCGTCTTTTGCAAGCTCAAGTTAGTTATTTCAAATGTAGGCGCGCGGTATGCGCGCTCATAATGGAAGCGGCGCGTCCGCGCCGCATCGAGATAAAAACATCTCAACTTTTCAGAATGCCGCAAGCGCACCGTAGGTCACGTGACAAGAACCTTAACAACAACAAGCTTAGCAACAACAGACGCCTCCGGAGCGCAACCGCCCTAGCGCTTTGGAAAAAGGAGAATGCGGCGCGCCTAGCATTTTCTACGTATTTTTAGGCGCTATATGTGAATCGCCCCTAAGACATCAGTTCACACTGCACGATGAGGCACATCTCATATCATGCATTTTTCTTTCTTTTTTTTAAGGTCCGCTTATAATGTCAGTCAAGGTTTTTTGCACCAAAGCACCAGCACTTTTTTTTGTGCTGGGCAACGATTAATTGCATCCAAAATAAAAGTATTTGTTTACATAATATATGTGTGTGTGCAGTGTATAATTATTTTGTATGTATAATACACATATGCATGTATTTATTTAAGAAACAATTGCATGTAAATACTATATATATACTTAATTTATATATTAGTATATATATATATATATATATATATATATATATACCTTTTATATATAAATAACACATTCTTCTTAAATAAATACATGCATTTGTGTGTAAATATATATATATATATATATATATATATACAAAATAATTATACACAGTACACACACTATACACAGTACACACACATATAATATGTAAACACAAACTTTTATTTTGGATGCGATTAATCGTTGCCCAGCACTAGTTTTTTTGTGACCATTATGCATCTACTTTCTGACCCTTATATTAATAACAGGTTATTTTTGTACCCTTATGATTGGCTAACCTATTTACATGTTAAATGAGTAAGAGTTATTAAATTGTGACTGCATCACAACACACACTGCACTCAAATGTGCTGCACAAAAAGTTAAAGCTCTGTGGCGTTTAGTTCACTCCAGCATCATGTTTCAACAGGAAATACATCAACATGAGAAAGAAAGTTTGAGTTCTTAAAGTTTGAGTTTATTTAGTAAAGTCTTGATAAGACCCCCTTTTAAAACCTTGCTGATAGCATTAAAGATGATTAATATATCATATATATTATATATATATGATATATATCCCCCCCCCCAACTGTGTTGTTGTTTTAGGCACTGAATGAGATTTCTGAGAGTGGGGATTCTGCCATTTACCCTGAGGAAGAGAAGAGCAGCGGCAGCCTACTCAGGTACACTCTTTGTTTGTTTGTTTGTTTGTGTGTGTGTGTGTGTGTGTGTGTGTGTGTGTGTGTGTGTGTGTGTGTGTGTGTGTGTGTGTGTGCGCGTGTGTGTGTGTGTGTGTGTGAGTGTGAGGAAAGTTTTGCTCTTCTCTTGGGAATACAGAATAGCAAAGCTTGACATAAATGAACTAAATAATATTATATTTCAATGCTGAAAGTTTTCATTATATACTGATCTTCTGGCCTCTAGATATGGCTTGAGTCACTTCTGTAAGTCTGATCACTTATTAACAGCCTCACACCTTTTCTCAACAATACTAATTATATGAGGTGCCATTCATCTCCCTAGTACAAATAGGTAGATGTCAAAGTCTACTGTAGTGTAGGGGTTAAGGGTGAGTAATGGGTTTGGTCAAATCCCAAAGAATGAATAGTAAACGTGATGCTGGTCTTAGAAAACACTGCTAAGTATCTTATATTATGCGTTGTGTGAATACAATGCGTTGTGTGTGTGTGTGTGTGTGTGTGTGTGTGTGTGTGTGTTATTGATCCAATGTCCATTTATCATTGTCCCTCAATGTTGTTTCGTTTACTGCAAATAAGCTTCAGCGTCTTTGACTGTCCAACTTAGAAACTACTGATAAATCGATCTTGCTTTGCCCTTGTTTGAGTGTCATTTAGCAACTATGTTTAGACTGTGATGTTGTTGCTGTTTCGGCAACATTTCAGGAGAATTACAAATGGAAAGGAACAGTTTAATCTCAGGAGGCTGAATATGAAACTTCCCAGCAAGAAAGAAAGATCAGTCCATTGGTATTGTTCTAATAGTGGTTAAACGGATCACTAAACCCATTGCGGTTTTTGATGCACGTGTGGCAAATGTAACTTTGTTTCCATTTATTCCTTAAATCACACTGTAAGTACCTCGATACCACAGTGAAAACTAGCCTAACTGATAACATTCAAACATTACTAAAGACAAGTGAACAGTCAGTAAAAAAAATACTAATTACAAGGATAGATAGAGTACAACCAAATTACAAATAAAATAAGGTCTAACTGTAGTGTATCATGGTAGTGACGTAATAATTAGGCCTAAATGCAAAATAACAATATAGTGTTCATTGTATAAAGTAAATATAGATTAATATTTGTTAAAGCTGTGTCCAATATAATGATACACATTTTAACTGTTTACGTTCACTTTAGACATCTGTTCCCGGCTGTGTTTACAGTAATACTTGCCTGAGACTGGTATTTTGGCATAGTTTTGCGTGTACATATTCAAGTGAGTTGATGGTGAAACTTAGCAATTAATCCGTGAAACACACGCGTGCCAAACCGTGGGGCTTGGTCCATACAGATCACAAATTAACTACGATCCTTTTAACCCCTACTCCTTATTCCTTACTCCAAAGTCATTCCTTTGTTCTGTCCCATGTTCCCAGAATCCAGTGTTCCCCAGTTTCCAGGGTTTCCCAGATTTATATGCCACATAATGAACATATGATAAAGGGTCCTATGTTTCATAGGGTTAACCCTGCAAACATAGATATTTACACCATCTGATGCAAAGACATTTCCAAAAGGTTGGCAGCGACATTGTTTGAGCATTGCATCAATCCCATAATGCATTGCTTTAAGCTGAGTGAAAAATAATCCAAGAAGCCGGACGAGTCACAAGCAGTGTCAGGTATAATGTTGAATAACAGCATTGTAACTTTTCAACCGTTTTTGCCTCCGTAGGGCGAAGTCAGTTTGCTCCATGAGCGACTTCCAGCGTTTAATGGACAGCTCCCCCTTCCTACCAGATAAGAGCAAGCATGGCGAACACATACGGGACGATGTGACCCCTCCCCTTTCACCGGATGACCTCAAATACATTGAGGAGTTTAACAGTAAGGGTTGGGATCTGCCCACCAGCGCCCTGGCCTCTTGTCCCATTCCTGGCCCAGTAATGCCCTCCCCGGGGATGGAGGCCTGGGCAGAATCCCGAAGGGCCGAGTCGACTTCAGAAGCATTCCAGCAAGCCTCCTGGTTCCTGACCACCAGCGCCACCTTGACCACCAACACCATAAGTAGCCCTGAGTACTGCCAAATGCTCCCGCTCAGGGTGACCCAGGGGGGAGACCAGTTTGGGGTGCATGTCCTCCACAGTCCCGCTCGAGGGGAGCGATCAGCTCCAAGCACCTCCGAACAGGAGTACATGTTCTCCAAAGTGACTCAAGTAAAGGCAGGGGAGGTTGTAGGAGGTGCAGAAGAGGTGTTTGGAGGAACGTGGCCATGTGAGATTAGGAGTCATTTGGAGGCAGGACTTAGACCTGAAGAACGTCCATTGATTTGCCCTGCGGTTGGATTTACCTCATCATTAGAGCTGGAGCTGTCTCGCAATCTGAGTGACGACATGAAGGAGAAGGCATTTGCTATGCGATCGTCTGCATCTGGATCCAGCCCTCCGGAAAGGCAGCTGCGGGACATGGCGTGCCAAACGAATGGTTTTACCACACGGGGGACACAAACCACCCAGACTATCAGCGTGGGACTGCAAACGGAGGCTCTTCGCACCATCACAAGCAGTCCTCACCGGTGTCTAACGCCCAAAGGAGGCTCTACTCCCATCTCATCCCCTTCTAGGAGCCTTAGGAAAATGCAGTACTCGCCAGTCGTACAGGCTAAGTTTGAGCGCCCGTGTTGTTCTCCGAAATACGGCTCTCCCAAGCTCCAAAGGAAACCCTCAAACGCTGGCAAAGCAGAGCAACCTGTCGGCCAGACTCGTGCTCCCACTCCAACAACCACTTCCCAGCTGCAAAAAGGCAACAATGAATCCGCTTGGGCTCGTTCCACGACGACTAGAGACAGTCCCGTTCACACCACCATCAACGACGGGCTCTCCAGCCTCTTCAACATCATCGACCACACGCCCGTCGCTTACGACACCATGCAGAAGTTCAACAAGTCCCCTAGCCGCTCCCGTCCCACTGAAGCAGGGCCACCAGATCCCAAATCTTCCAGTGTTTGTGCTGCACAGGGGCCTTTAAGAAACTCTCGGGGCCGGTCCCCAAGCCCTGTTCAGCTCATTATAGAGACGCAGGGCGAGAAAACCCCAGAGGGGATTAGCATCAGACAGGACCTGTCCGCCCCGCCGGGATACACGCTAGCGGAGAACGCTGCACGGATCTTGAATAAGAAACTACTGGAGCAGAGCTTCAGGGAGGAGAGGAGGCTTTCCGCTTCATCCGCAGCTGCTCCCAACAGAACTGGAGACACAGAGAAACCTGGATGTCTTGAGGTAACTGAGAGGTTTATTTCATTGCTTGGATGTTGCTCTTTTATTGCTCAGGAGACATAAAGTGAAAAATGTACATATATATTTGGTAACACTTTATTTTGATGGTCCCTTTTGAGCGTGTTATTGACTATAAGTAACTTTGCAACTACATGTCAACTAACTCTCATTGGAGTATTAGTAGACTCTCTGCTTAATATCTGCATATACTTTATTGTGATGGTCCTCCAACAGACACAACACTGACTATAAGTAATTTTGCAACTACATGTCAACTTAATCTAACCCTAACCCTACCAGTCTATTAATACTCAACTAACACTCTAATGAGAGTTAGTAGACATGTAGGAGCAAGGAATGTGTTAAAGGGACCATCAAAATAAAGTGAAACCATTTATTTTTTAAGGCGAGATACTACAAGCAAAAACAGTGTTTTTGCATGCATCTGTCAATTTGGAGATTTTGAGACTTTTCATAAAGTTTATTTTTTTTTTAGACTAGTGGAAAGAAAACATCCAAAATACACTTTTAACTGTATCTTTTAGAGCTCTTTATCTATTTGCGTCAGTATATATCTTTACTGGCCGCTTTCCTCCTACATTGAGCCAGAAATCTCCACTTGAGTAGCATTACATATGCCAAACTTTACAGTTTTATTCTTATCTATATTCTGAAGGTTTTTACAGAGGTTTGTTCATTCTTCATCTATAATTTTCCAGATTTTATACAACATTTTATTCCTAAAAATAAAAATGATAATCTATTTATTTTTGGCTGTTGACAGTATTTTCAGTGATAAACGGAGATATCCCCAAAAAAAAAAAACGTTGTCTCTAATATATATATAAAAAATGAAACAATAATTTTGACCCTGACTTCATACAATGTTCCGATTTATTTTCTAGAAATGTATGCAAATTAGTGCACATTTAATTAGATAATGCCTCATTTGCATATTTTAACATAACATTTCAGAAAACTTGTCATACAATATTTTTTTGCAATTATTAATGTAATCAATCAACTGGTGAAGTATGGTGATATCTATTAGTTGTTGTTTTTTACACTATTCACCTGGGGTGTCTCGCCTTTAGTCGTTTTCATCAAAATGTTTGAGGATTTCTGACTTTTGGTTTCAGATGTTAGTGTCTTTGAGCACAGTTTGAGACATTGGAGATCTTCTGAAACCCAACAGGAGAGACATGCGACATTACTGGGGTCTTTTTCTCAGGAAAAACATCTTAGATGCAGGAGACCTTAGCAAATTACTCCATTTGCTGTCTAGTAGAAACCAATGAGATGATCTAATTTGTGATATTGTTGATATTGTTTAATTTGTCTCTTTTTTACTAGTGTGGATTGTATATTACAGTATACATTTGACTGCTTGTTGAAGGTTTTGGTCTTTGAACAATGCAGATTCAAGATACAAAATTATGTTATATATAAAAGTTAAAAAAATGATCATTGCCAGCTTCCAAATGCTGCTTGAATGCAGGTCTGAATGCATGCTTTAGCGCGCTGCTTTTTTGCAATGCTAACTGTAGCATAGTCACATGCTGCTTATTGGGTTTTTTTGCGATGATGAAACTAGCTTACATAACATCTTTGGATACAGGATGTTCTTATTCACTGTAATAAAGTTGTATCCAGTTTTTGATGCCTGCCAAACTCTATCCATTTCTAAAATTAATCCCTGACATGATCGCATGTCCACAGACAGAGCAGCGTCATCGCACAAACTCATGATGCGCTGTTAATGCCAAAGACACATTTACAAAGATTTGAACATCATCAGAGATTGTTGTTCGAGAGCAGTGAATGCATCTGGGATTTGTGTTTTAAACGTCATGGATATTACTAGGCATTAATACATACAGTCCAACAGAAGAAAACTTTAGTCATATTTTGCCTTGTGAAAAGAGATGTTTTTGTACTTTTTTTGTCCATCATCTCTATTCATTTTAAACGGAGGCGATTGCAATGCACAGATTAGGAGTTTACAGTAAAACTATAGTTACTGTATACAAGGGTGAAAATCACAAAGACGTGTCCAGATCACATTTCACCCCAAATTATACAACCCCAATATTTCACAACAAATGGCATATCTGATATATATATGACATTGCTGATAGCAAACAAAATATTTATATTTATTTTATTTATTTATTTTATTTGTTTATGTAAGCATTACAATATTATATTATATTATGTTACACTGGTGTAATGTTAACTGGGCAAAATCCAATTTGATGCTGATTATAATTGATTAGATTATAATTATTACATTTGGAGGAGATTTATGACCTGGACAGGTTTTAATCTCACAGAGATTCTACTATATAGTGTTGCAATGTTAATATTTAAAGGACAGCGAGCTGCTTTTCCAGGTTATGCGCGCCGGACCGGCTAGATGAGCGATGTAGTGCTAACCTGAGTCTGATGTGCTTGTGTTATTATGACAAGTGTGTTTACTCCTGTTTTTCTGGGTTGCCTCCAGAACCACACTGTCTTACTAACTGCACCCTGGGGACTGTAACGCAGCTTGTGCTCGCCGTGCAGTAAGTGCCACCGATCCTACTCGACCTTTGACCTCACAGTGACCTCACTAGTCTTCCGTTTCACTGATTTTAATGGGATTTCTCTCACCGCATGCCACGCAGTTTCTAGACACTGTATCACCGCTGGGCATTATGGGAAATATTGTATGTGCTTCGTTGTGGTCACACTTTTTTAGTCCTCATGTAGGTGTGAGCATGCCCATCGTCTGATATTAACTGACCTCACTAATAACCAGTCATCCAAAAAGCTATCAGAGTTTTTATTGGACCGAAATTAGTATCCCAAACATGGGATGGAATTTCATGTGCCAAAACACAAGAAACTTTGGCTGATATGCAGTGGCTCAAAAAAAAAAAATGTATGTCAAAGAACGTTAACACAAGAAAACTAAGTGAAACATTTCCTAAATGGATGTTTTAAAAGATAAAACAATAAAAATAGAATTTTAAAATGAAGACTTTCTAATAAGACACTTGTGACTTAAGTGACACTGTATATCAAACTCAAATGTGGCTTTTTGGATGGCGTTGCCATTTTGACTATTAATATGTAATAATCACTTAACTTAAAATTTTTCTCAGGTCCTTTGGCTGTTACGTGTTTCTGTGTTTGTAATTGTATTATTTTTGTCCATTTGGAAGGGTCTTGACCTCAGCAGCCCTACTGATGGAGACCACACCATAACGTCTTGTGCTTTCTGGGTTTACCGTACTGTACTGTACTGTACTGTACTTTCTGGTGTTAACAGGACGTGAGCATGCTAGCAGTGCTAGTGGTGTGTGTAGGGTTCATTGGCTGCTGTGTGTGTTGTGCCGTTTAACACCTGCTGCTAATGCTGGGTCGCATTTCTTCACTTCTAACAACAACTTGATGCTTGGTTAAATTTTTTAATATTCAATATTTTAATATTTAAAATTGCCTTCAATTTTTATAGTTTTAGTAGTTGTGTTTTGTGCTTTTGTCATTTTTATTTAATTAAATTATTTCCATTTTAGTTTTAGCCATTTTAATATTATCATTTTATTTAAGTTAGTTGCCAAGTTTTTTTTTCATCTAATATTTATATTTAATTTAATTTCAGCTTTATTTCAATGAACATATAAATAATTTTAACTAGATTTCTTTTTAGTTTTAGTTGTCTGGTTTCGTGTTGGTTATGATGTCACTGGAGTGTATAAACAGAGTTCCATAGAAATTCGTATTTCCTCAAAAGCAGACATTCAGTCCAAGACAAACTGAATATTCTTCTTTACTGTCTTCCACAGAATGCATGAAATGGATGTTTATCAATTTTAGTTAATGTTAAATCTGTAAAAGCACTATTACTTTCAGACCAGTGTTATTTTATTACTAGATGCTATCATAGTATTTATATATATATATATATATATTGAATTAGCTTTTTATTTTTAGATATTTTTAGATTTTATTTTAGTTCATTGCCAAGGCAACATTTATCCAAGGCATTAAGTTATGGTTTTACATGGTTTATTTTAAATAACTTCTTTATATTTTTATTTAGCTTTATTTATAATATTATAAAGCTATATTTTAATTTAGTTGTGTGTTTTTGTCATTTTTTTATTAGTTTAAGTAGGCTACTTCTATTTAGCTTTAATGTATTTTTATTTCAATTTAGTAATACTAGTACTTTAACTTGTTTTATTTTGGTAAAGGCAAGGCAACATTTCTTTTTTCAATTAATTTTTTGTTACAGTTTTTTATATTTTATATTACTTCAGCTTTATGTAGATTTAATTTAGTTTTATTTTAGTTTTAGTAATTTTAGTACTTCAACAAGTTTTCTAAGTTACAGATTTCCATCTAATATATTAGATTTTACTTCAGCTTTATTTTTAAATAACGATAATGATTTTTAATAGTTCTGCTTCTTTATATTTCTATTTAGCTTTATTAATAGTATTTTTAAATTTTTTAAAGTTAGCTTTTATATTTAGATTACCAGTTTTAAGTTTTAATTTAGTTATGTGCTTTTGTCATCAGTTTTACGTTTTTTTGTATTTCTATATAGCTTTCATTTATTTGTATTTCAATTTTAGGTTTAGTCATTCTAGTAATTCAACTTAAACCTATTTATTTCAGTTTTTCCGTTTTTAAGTTGTTCATCCAATATTTTATTTCAGCCTTATTCTATTAACAAATAAAAAAAAAAATTATATATTTTTTTTTTAATGTTTTAGTTAACAATAACAACACTGTTGCAGACCCACCACCAACTAACTTGACTAAAAAAAACAACCGTTCCTGCAGAATCTCAGAGTTTGAAATCTCTTTTCTCCCTTGACTGCAGGATTTGCCCCGCTCCTCAGTGGCTCCACCTCTGGACTCCTGTTTCCTCCGCCCGGCCCGTCCCGCCAACCGTCGGCCCCCGTCCCGCTGGGCCGCCCACTCGCCCTCATCCTCACCCAAACACACACAGCGCACAGTGAGGTTCCTCTTCTCCTCGCCCGTCCCCCCGGCTCAGGCCATCCCGGACACAGAGGAGGAGGTTTCCCCACACACTTAACCAGCCTAGACTACATCCTTTTGCACTTTCTTTTAACCAACCCCCTATTAGTTGTCAAGTGTGAATATGAATTGGAGCACATTCTTGTTTTACTTCTGAAATGCCCAAACAAAGGTCAGCAGAAAGCGAAGCCCCTGGTCACGTGGTGATCATTATTATATGCTTTGACTTTCCTTTACTATCCCCTGTTCCAGCCTGACCACACGTACGCACACCGCCGGAGCGACGGAACCATCGAGAACCATCGAGAACCATCGAGAACCATCGAGAACCTTTCTAAGAACCAGTGAACTGCCAGTAGAGGGCAGCGTTCTGTGAGCACCAGCTGAACTCAACCATTCGGAAAACATTCTAGAAGTTCCGTTTTGGAATTCTCAAGAACCTGGAATGTACTGACGCAAAACACCGCAAAGTGTTCCATAAGAGGTGCCTACACACACGTGACCTCGCAACGGTCCCGTACTCGTGTGTGTGTCAATGTACATGTATGCAATACATATGACTTTATATGTGTTGGTCGTAAACCATCGAACTTCTTTTCAGATGTTCTGATTCTGGATAGTAATAATATTTGTCAGAACAGCATAAAAGTTTACATATGCATTTACGTTCGTTTTTTTTTTCTTTTCTCTCTATTTCTGAGGGGTATGAGGCACCTTTGTTAAATTATGTTCCGTGTATATAGTTTATAAAACTATTTTCTTATTTTTCTCGTACATCCCATTTTGTTGGAAACCTTTGATGCTTGAATTTAAAACGTTGAATTTGTAAGGAGAATTAAACTAAAGGAGAAAACCACACACTCTAGTTCGACAGGGACGAATGATATACATGATGTCAATCATAACAATGTATTTTAAAACCCAATGTAAAACTGAATGTTAAATGATGACAGGAGAGTATATTGACACTGATTATACTGATGCACATTTCCCTAGTCACAAAACCCTGAAGGAATATCCACGGGATTCTAGTGGAAATAATCTGTCATAACTAAAGCCAATCGTAAAGGATAGTGGGGTTAACCTGGGGTTAAAAAGACATACCCTGGGTTAAATTTGACCATATTTACTCTCTTAGCCCTTGTTCTGGGTTGAAAATCCTTTACTTTATTTGTTGTTCTTGGTTAAAAATGACCGGCCTTTTAAACTGCTTCTCTCATTATGCTACAGTATCACCAAATATTGGATTTGGTCTTTTTGTCAACTCAAAAAATGAGCTGCATAAGCTCCGATTAATGAGGCCTAGGATCAATACGTTCCAAAATGAAATGCAAAAGCTGTCCTAATTGAAAGTTGATCAAAAAGATCAAACCTAATATTCAGTAAGTCCGTCAGTTTTAGTCCAATGCAATAACATTAACTAGCATTTTCAGGAAAAAGAAAATCCTCTCCTGGTCAAAATGACCGGAACACAACATGAGGGTTAATCAACATCCCAGATCATATTTTTATTGATTCATTAGGATTGGTTCCACATATGACCAATATTCCACTAGGCGTCCTGTGCACATTTCTTCGGGACGTGTGGACTAGGGTTTGGACAGCGGTTGTGCAGATATCATGTTTGATATGCATGCCTTTAAACACTAGCACTTTAGTGCATGTTCTCAGACGCTGTTGTACCTTGTGATAAAGCTCATGATTTAAGCCACCACACACACACACACACACACACACACACACACACACACACACACACACACACACACACACACACACACACACACACACACACACACTGTGGCGGCTCATGTCATTTTTTTGTTGCCATTGAATTTGCATTGACACAATTAAGAACACTTTTTAAGCCCATTATTGTAGCTATTATCCGGTCTTTGTATAGATGTTATTATGAATTCAGATATTTCTTTTCTTTGGAGGAAAAATAAAACAATTATGAATGTTTTAAATAAAGTCATTGTCAGATGTCTAATGATAGAGTGTTAAAATTGGTAATAAATTGAATGTGTATTTACAAAAAAAATATTGATTTTGTGATTTGTTTCAAATAAAAAAAAGTGCAAATAAAACATGTTTTAGCAAAGATGCATTAAATTAATTAAAAGTGACAGTAAAGACATTTGTAATGTTACAAAAGATTTCTATTTCAAATAGATGCTGTTCTTTTAAACTTTCTATACATTCAAAAATGTATCAGGGATTCTGCAAATAAATGTGAAGCAGCATAACTATTTGCAACATTGATAATAATTAGAAATGTTTCTTGAGCAGCCAATCAGATTTCACATTTCTGAAGGATCGTGTGACTGAAGACTGAAGCCCGATCTCGTGTTCACAGCACGTTTGAGCTTCTGTTTGTGTTAGCTGCACATAAACCCTAACGAGTACAAACTTAAGTTATACTAATTAGTTCAGGCAAATTAACTTTTATGAGTATTTAGCACTTTCTTTTCACAGAACTGATAGTAAACTGAACTGCATCATTGTTTTGAGTTTTAAGAAATTATTTATTTTAATTTAGTTGAACTTAAGTTTAACACACAACTGCATGTGTGTGATATATGACGACACAAATGTGTATAATGACATGCATATTACACTGGTATTACAACTTACACGTGATTTATGACGACATTGCATGAGTCCTCATATTTCAAATAGCTTAAAAAACAATGTTTTATTAAAAATGTAAAAATGTAGCATATGTCTCCTGATAGGTTTAGGGACAGGGGCAGTGTGTGTGTGTGTGTGTGTGTGTGTGTGTGTGTGTAAGGGGATCGAATATATAGTTTCTACAGTATAAAAACCATTACGCCTATGGAATGTCCTCATAAATCACATAAGCAAAGCTGTGTGTGTGTGTGCGTGTGCGTGCGTGCGTGCGTGTGTGTTGACAGCAGGTCAGTGATCTGCAGGCATGGGGTCGCTGTACGGAGATTTCCCAGGATTCTCAAATCCTTTCATTTCAGTGTAACACACAGTGTTCTGAGTGAGTGTGTGTGAGATTAAAGCAGCGAGTTCTGTGTCATTATAGACCCATCCAGCGCTTGAGGGGAAAGTCACATTATAGCCTACTCTTATTCTATAACGGCACCTGAGAGATAAACGAGGCTTTCAGCTCTTATATAATCACTGCATCTGGACTTCAGGAACTGCTGACACAACAAAACACACAGCTGATGTTTCAGAGACGCCACTCTTATTGCACTAGTATTACATCACTGCAGTTTTCATTTCATAGGATTTTGTTAATGAGCACTAGGCTAAATGTGCTGAAGAATTTCTATCACATTCCATTCACGTGTATTTAATTTAACACCCATGATTAATATTACTATCTTTTTGGTCATTGTCACTGTGAGGCTTGACCACAATTGTGTTGGATAAAGTAGCATAAAAACTATGTTCAAAAGTTTGTCTTAAATCGCCCTAATGGAGTATATTTTGTAATTAAAGGGTTAGTTCACCCAAAAATGAAAATTCTGTCAGTAATTACTCTCCCTCATGTTGTTCCAACCCCGTAAGACTTTCGTTCATCTTCGGAACACGAATTAAGATAGTTTTGATTAAATCTGAGAGCTGGATCACTCCTCCATAGGCTTCTAAGGGATTGAAAGGGATTGTTCCCCCCGAAAAGTTGTTAAAGACATCGTTAAAATAGTCCAAGTGACTACAGTGGCTCAATCTTCAGTTTATCAAGCGAAGAGAATACTTTTTGTGTGCAAAAACGAACAAAAATAACGACTTTATTTCAACTATTCGTTTCCATCTCTGTTGGCCTCTAGTCCGTTAACGTAGTGTGATAGCGTAGTGTGATAGCGTAGTGCGATAGCGTAGGGCTACGTCACACGTAGGGTCCCTATTGGCCGACGCTGGTCATGTGTGTGATGCGTGTGACATCCATTACAGAAGCGATACGCAGTTTTACTACGAGAACACACTCGAGGCCCACAGAGAAGGAAAGGAATAGTTGAATAAAGTATATATTTTTGTTCGTTTTTGCACACAAAAACTATTCTCGTCGCTTGATAATCTGAAGATTGAGCCACTGTAGTCACTTGGACTATTTTAACAATGTCTTTAATAACTTTTCGGGAGAACAAGTTTCAGTCCCTTAGAAGCCTATGGAGGAGTGATCCAGCTCTCAGATTTAATCACAAATATCTTAATTCGTGTTCCGAAGATGAACGAAAGTCTTACAGGGTTGGAACAACATGAGGGCGAGTAATTACTGACAGAATTTTCATTTTTGGGTGAACTAACCCTTTAATGGCTGGGCTGACAGGACATTATCTCACTTATTACACTTCTATTTCACAAATATTTAAATACATGGAAATTGTTTGTCAATTATTATATTATGTGAGCAGAAAGAGAGCACGACACAACTGGAAGAAATCAGTAGCCAAGGGGAAATGGGCAAATATTCTGTGATTAACCAATCACAGTCCAGTATTCCAGAACACTGCATTAGTTTAGGACAGATTGTTTAACAGTTTGACTTGCTGTACTGATTGAAGCGCTCATTCTCTGCTGAATTTCATTTCGGTTTCAAGATAAAGTTGTAGAATATTTTTTAATATAACTGCTTTTGTTCAGAATTACATATTTGCTTTAGAATATCCATTATTATTTAGTTATTTATTATTATTTATTAGTTTTTAGGCCGTGAATGTATTCAAAGAATGTAAATTTCAAAATCATTATGTGCATGAATAAAGTTATGATTACCATCAAACAACATATGTAATTCATGCTACACATATGTATGCAACATATACAACATACATATTAAATACTACATTACAACATATGTAATTCATGCTATACATATGTATGCAGCATTATACAACATACATATTAAATATTACATTACATACAACATATGCATGTCAATGTGCTGTAATTCACTGAATGTGAAACGCATATCTTTATGACTCTAGGATTCAGAAATTCAGCATCTGAGTTTGGAGATTATTTCTCAGATTATTGCTCATGAGATTTTAGGCCTCCATTTAACCGCATGTTTTCTAGGAGAAACAATTGAGACGTTAACAAGATCTCATACAATGGTTGCATTTAGCTTTTTACTTCTTGCCATTGTATTTATGCTTTAAAATTCATAAAGGTTGTGATCATTTGTGAAGATTATGACGATGGACTCACAGTCACAGCAGCAAAATCTCCTTATCATCTCTATTTCAGCCCGGCTGATGTGTTGTGTGTGTGTGTGTGTGTGTGTGTGTGTGTGTGTGAGATGAAGCTGAGATGAAGATGAGACCTCAGTCCCAAAAATCACATGTAAACATTCAGATATTTCTGATAAATGTGAAGAATATTCCTACCACCTCTTGATTTGGAACAATCTTTCTTTTTTTTTTTTTTAAGTCTCGTTGTTTCATTTTTTTTTATTATTGTTTTTTTAATCACGTATCATATTTTTTGTGCAATAGATGTGATGCCTGTCTTAACAAACTAATAACTTAATGTCTTCCTCTAATGACTCGCTGATCTGGAAATGGACGTGAGATCTCATTTGAGGTTGTGCTTGACTCTTGGGTCCTGATAAGTTAATTACAATGATCTCATTCAAATAAATCCCTCTGTTTATTTAATTGTCCCGTCCGTGTTTCAGGGACACATGCGTGAATGTGAGCCGTCGACACTTTCATTTCTGTCTCAGATAATCTTCATGATGTGTTTCCATGGCTAAACTTACGAAACACCAGACTGTGTGTGTGTGTGTATCTCCGTCTCCTCCAAAACAATAATCCAATCTGTATGGATGAGAATATGTAATTAAATAAGGGATTGGATCCATCAAACAATAAACCGTGAGTCCTCGACCCATTATCTATCTATCTATCTATCTATCTATCTATCTATCTATCTATCTATCTATCTATCTATCTATCTATCTCTGTCCATGTTTCTTTTTGTTCCTTTCATATAATTTTCAGTTTTTTTTTTGTCTTTTCCTCCCTTAGATTAGAAAAACATTAAATCATTTTACAACTGTAATTCATTTTAACTCTGTATGAGACAGACGTCTGTTCTTCTCCCATCAGAAGGTGAAGGCCTCGTGATCTCAACGGATGCAGATATGGAGCCAGAAGACATGAGTCGTGTGTGTGTGTGTGTGTGTGTGTGTGTGTGTGTGTGTGCTCTTGTTTATGTGATATATGAGGACACAAATGTGTATAATGACATGCATATTACACTGGCATTATAACTTACACGTGATTTATGAGGACATTGCATGAGTCCTCATATTTCAAATAGCTTAAAAAACATAAAAAACAATGTTTTATTAAAAATGTAAAAATGCAGCATGTCTCCTGTGATGGGTAGGTTTAGGGACAGGGGCAGTGTGTGTGTGTGTAAGGGGATAGAATATATAGTTTGTACAGTATAAAAACCATTACGCCTATGGAATGTCCTCATAAATCACATAAACAAAGCTGTGTGTGTGTGTGTGTGTGTGTGTGGCAGATGGTTCAGTCATTGTTGGGCTGCTAAACCTTTGCATGCTCTTGTTAAGATGAAGAGACTTTCCAAGATGACTGTTGTCATGGTAACGGCAGCACTGCAGACCTATATATATATATATATATATATATATATATATATATATATATATATATACAGTGAAGAAAATAAGTATTTGAACACCCAGCTATTTTGCCAGTTCTCCCAGTTAGAAATCATGGAGGGGTCTGAAATTGTCATCGTAGGTGCATGTCCACTGTGAGAGACATAATCTAAAAAAAAAAATCCAGAAATCACAATGTTTGATTTTTTAACTATTTATTTGTAAGATACAGCTGCAAATAAGTATTTGAACACCTGTCTATCAGCTAGAATTCTGGCCCTCAAAGACCTGTTAGTCTGCCTTTAAAATGTCCACCTCCACTCCATTTATTATCCTAAATTAGATGCACCTGTTTGAGGTCGTTAGCTGCATAAAGACACCTGTCCACCTCATACAATCAGTAAGAATCCAACTACTAACATGGCCAAGACCAAAGAGCTGTCCAAAGACACTAGAGACAAAATTGTACACCTCCACAAGGCTGGAAAGGGCTACGGGGAAATTGCCAAGCAGCTTGGTGAAAAAAGGTCCACTGTTGGAGCAATCATTAGAAAATGGAAGAAGCTAAACATGACTGTCAATCTCCCTCGGACTGGGGCTCCATGCAAAATCTCACCTCGTGGGGTCTCAATGATCCTAAGAAAGGTGAGAAATCAGCCCAGAACTACACGGGAGGAGCTGGTCAATGACCTGAAAAGAGCTGGGACCACCGTTTCCAAGGTTACTGTTGGTAATACACTAAGACGTCATGGTTTGAAATCATGCATGGCACGGAAGGTTCCCCTGCTTAAACCAGCACATGTCAAGGCCCGTCTTAAGTTTGCCAATGACCATTTGGACGATCCAGAGGAGTCATGGGAGAAAGTCATGTGGTCAGATGAGACCAAAATAGAACTTTTTGGTCATAATTCCACTAACCATGTTTGGAGGAAGAAGAATGATGAGTACCATCCCAAGAACACCATCCCTACTGTGAAGCATGGGGGTGGTAGCATCATGCTTTGGGGGTGTTTTTCTGCACATGGGACAGGGCGACTGTACTGTATTAAGGAGAGGATGACCGGGGCCATGTATTGTGAGATTTTGGGGAACAACCTCCTTCCCTCAGTTAGAGCATTGAAGATGGGTCGAGGCGGGGTCTTCCAACATGACAATGACCCGAAGCACACAGCCAGGATAACCAAGGAGTGGCTCTGTAAGAAGCATATCAAGGTTCTGGCGTGGCCTAGCCAGTCTCCAGACCTAAACCCAATAGAGAATCTTTGGAGGGAGCTCAAACTCCGTGTTTCTCAGCGACAGCCCAGAAACCTGACTGATCTAGAGAAGATCTGTGTGGAGGAGTGGGCCAAAATCCCTCCTGCAGTGTGTGCAAACCTGGTGAAAAACTACAGGAAACGTTTGACCTCTGTAATTGCAAACAAAGGTTACTGTACCAAATATTAACATTGATTTTCTCAGGTGTTCAAATACTTATTTGCAGCTGTATCATACAAATAAATAGTTTAAAAAATCATACATTGTGATTTCTGGAATTTTTTTTTTTGGATTATGTCTCTCACAGTGGACATGCACTTACGATGACAATTTCAGAACCCTCCATGATTTCTAAGTGGGAGAACTTGCAAAATAGCAGGGTGTTCAAATACTTATTTTCTTCACTGTATATATACACACACATACATCCCTCCAGAATATCAAGAAAATGTTTCTGATAATTCCTTGAATACTCATTACATAATAACAGTCCAATATGCAGCCCAATGATGGCATAACACTAATGTTATGTTATGATGTAACACTCTTCAGAAAAGACTTACAGATCTCATTTAAATCATATGATTTTTTTAAGCTCTTGTAATATTAGCCTGTCATATTCTGCCTGGAAGCATCTGTTGTGATGGAGCTTAACGTGAAGAAAGAGATGATCCGATCAGAGCTTGAACAAAATGATCATTTGATAAAGAACATGAAAATAATCTTTCACTGCCTGCAAATATGATCTTACATCAGCAACAAAAAGATTTAAGCAAAACACAACAGGACAGAAGCACTGAAAAAGTTTGTGTTATTGTAAAGACCAATTTTTTCAAACGACCTCACAAATGAAGTAAAATGTTAAAAACTGATGTGATGATATTTGAGGTGCTCTTCATAAAAAGCTAATTTCATGTTTTACTTAAATCTACTGATATCAACAGGTTTGTGATAAGTTTAGGTATAGAGTTTAGTTTTGGGGTTAGCATGAATAACATTGTTTTTATGCCAGTTAAGCACATTAATCCACCACTGTTTTCATTACTGTTATGCAAAAGACTGACCATTTGAACTAAACAATATATGAGAATTTGGTGGAAAGGTGATAAAAATATTACATTTTTATATTAAAACTAAGCTATTTGTATTAAAGGTATTAAAGCTATGTCACATAATACTCAAATATATGTTTTGTTAAAATATGAGCTTTATATACATATTTCAACATACATAAAACAACTTTTAATGAATGAAAAATCTTGAGAGACCTTATCAGATATGTTTTATTTTATAAAAACATAAACAGAACAGTGTGTGCAAATATTATTGTTACACTACTAATGACTCGAGTCGTCAAAGTAAAATTATTTTGACAAGAATTACTTACAAATTAGTTACAACTGGTTTGTAAGATCTTACTCAAGATGCCATGAAAAAGCATGCCCTGTTTTCCTCTTGTATTGCACACGATTGTTTCATATCAAATAGAATTAAATTAGAAAAATCTCAACAACACAAAACAAACTGGTTGCAGTCAAGTCGGCAACTAAAACTAAACTAAACTAACATTTCTGAATCGCTGCTCCTAGTGAAATGAAATAATGAAGTGTTTTTACATTCCCCTTGTCTATAATAAAATTGGTTTTAGTCAAATTAAATTCTGTTAGCATGATTAGCATGTTGCTAACACGATTAACATGTCGCTAGCATGCTGCTAGCATGATTTAACACGTTGTTAGCACATTTTAGTAAGTTACTTACATAGGCCTAATTAAACACATTGCTAGCATGATTCAACATGTTGTTAGCATGATTTAGCATGTTAGCATTATTTAACACATTGCTTGCCTGGTTTAACATGTTTCTAGCATGATTAACATGTTGCTAGCATGACTTAACATATTGTTAGCATTTTTAGCATGTTGCTTACATGATTTAGCACATTGCTAACATGCTTTAGCTTGTTGCTAGCATGATTAAACACGTTGCTAACATGAGTTGGCATGTTGCTAGCATGATTTCAACTGTTGTGAAACTGCGATTATAAATGAATTAAATCCACAAACAAAAAAAGAAAATCAGGATGGGGCAAATACTGTATGAATATAAAAAATGTGGGAAGTCCTGAGGTGAGCTATCGTGACAGCACTTTTTTTAAAAAATTTTTTTTTTACCTGAACTATGGGCAGAGTGACACCCTTCAGATCTGATCTAGGAGAACCAGCACTGGTTCTGAGTCCAAACCCAAAGTCTTTAATGCACACAGGGTGACCGCGGTGTCCCGGCTTGAGAAAGAGCCGCCGTCTCACATCTTTGGCTGAACAGCATTTCCACGACCTTGGGGTCGGCCAGGGTCGAGAGGTCACCCAGGTCTTTTTCGTTGCGTGCGATCTGTCGCAGAACTCGCCGCATGATCTTACCTGTCGGACGGGTGAAAGGCTTGAGTTTCAGGAGCAAAAGCAAACGCAAGGGGGAATTGAGAATGATACCAGTACCTGAACGTGTTTTGGGAAGCCCTGGAGCATTCTGGATGAAATCTGGGGTGGCTATTGGTCCGATCTTCTCCCTCACTAAATGACAAAACAATCCACACACAAGTTAGCAAATAGATTCAGATTGTATTTTCTACGTGTAACGGATCTAGGCCATTAAAAGCTGCGTGTGTAAACCTCACTCCACAGAGACGCACTAGCGACTGACGCTAGCGACTGCAGTCCTTGTTAGCATGCCCACCTCCCACACTGGAGACCATGGTTCAAATCCCACTCGGAGTGGGTTGATTGGGACCGGTTACACACGTAAAGGAATAATTGACAATGAGCCGTTCTAATGAGCAGCCCCTAAACTACCTCCACAGGTCAAATTGGCCCCGACCCTTGAATGTTTTAAATCCCGTCTTAAAACCCACTTGTATTCCTTGGCTTTTAACCCAGCATGAGAGTTGTGTAGTCTCGTTGTTTTATGTGTTTCTATGTGTTTTATATGTTTTATTTAGGGCTGTCAAATGATTAATCACGATTAATCGCATCCAAAATAAAACATAATAAATGTGTCTGTACTGTGTATAATTATTTTATATATATATAAATACATACACATGCTTGTATATATTTAATTAATATATTTGCATGTATATACTATATATAGATTTATATATAATTTATATTATTATATTATAAATATTTTATATATAAAATAAATAACACATTTTTCTTAAATATATAAATGCACGTGTGTGTACTTATATATGCAAAATAATTTTACACAGTACAAACACATTTATTATGTAAACACAAACTTTTATTTTGGATGCGATTAATCATGTGACAGCCCTAGATTTATTTATTGTTCAGCACTTTGTAAAACCTTTGTTTTTTTTTAATGTGCTATATAAATAAAAATGGATTGGATTGGATTGGCAGTGATATGGAACTGTAATGCGCTCCAAAACCTGCCTGGAACTACTTTAGCTGTGCGTTTCCCTGAAAATAATAGCACACGTCAACCAATCAGATTCAAGCATTCATCAGCCCTGTAGTATAACAGTGTTTAATCCTCTGACCTTTTCTCTTGAGTTCCTCTGTCAGCGTGCGGTTGAAGTCTTCGTGCTCTTTCAGTGTGATGAAGCAGTACAGACACTCTCCCTTCACTGCATGAGGCCGGCTGACCACTGCGGCTTCAGCCACTGACGGGTGATCGGACAGAGCCGCCTCGACTTCAGCGGTGCTCAACAAGTGCCCTGAGAGAAGACACGGGACGCTGTAAACACTAACGTTCAAACGTCTCCGGGTCAGTAAATTACCCTTTATTCAGCGACGATGCATAGAAATGATCAAAAGTGACATTTATAGATGTTACGAAAGATTTCTATTTCAAATAAATGAGGTTCTTTTAAAGTTTCTATTCATAAAAAAATCCTAAAAAAAAAAAGATAAGTGGTTCCACAAAAATCTGAAGCAGCAGGACATTATTTAACATTAATAATAATCAGAAATGTTGATCTTGAGCATCAAATCATCATATTATACTGATTTCTGGAGGATCATGTGACACTGAAGACTGGAGTAATGATGCTGAAAATTCAGCTTTTATCACAGGGATAAATTACATTTTATTATACATTCAAGTAAGAAAATATTTAAAATTGTATTAATATTTCACAAAATTATGGTTTGTACTGTATATTTGATCAAATAAATGCAGCCACAGTGGCATGAGAAAGTATTTGCTCCGTCCTGAATTTCTCTTTTTTTGCATTTAATTACAGTTAAAATGTTGAAATATACAGTAGTCGACATTTGAAGTGGATCAAAACCTTTCATCAAAGTTACACATGAATTTTGAACAATACCCGTTCTTGTCTTAGGACAACTTTGATGAACTTTTATCCACATAAAATGTTGACTACTGTATACCACACACACACACACACACACACACACACATACATACAGTACATACATACATACACTACCGGTCAAAAGTTTGGGGTCAGTACGATTTTTTATGTTTTTAAATGAAGTCTCTTCTGCTCACCAAGGCTGCAATTATTTGATAAAAAATACAAAAAAAACCCAGTAATATTGTGAAATATTATTACAATTTAAAACAGCGGTTTTCTATGTGAATATATAGTAAAGTGTAATTTATTCCTGTGATCAAAGCTGAATTTACAGCATCATCACTCCAGTCTTCAATGTCACATTTTTTTAATTATTATAATATGAAATTATTATAATATGATGCTCAAGAAACATTTATGATTATTATCCATGTTGAAAACAGTTTTTTACATTTTTATTTCAGGATTCTTTGATGAATAGAAAGTTCAAAAGAACAGCATTTATTTAAAATATAATCTTTTCTAACATTATAAATGTCTTTACTGTATAACTTTTGATCAATTTAACTCATCCTTGATGAATAAAAGTATTTTCTAATTTCTTTCCCCCAAAAATAAAAAATAAATTATTACTGACCCCAAACTTTTGAATGGTAGTGATTAATGTTACAAAAGCTTTCCATTTCAGATCAATTCTGTTCTTTTGAACTTTCTATTCATCAAAGAATCCTGAAATAAACATGTAAAAAACTGTTTTCAACATGGATAATAATCATAAATGTTTCTTGAGCATCATATTATAATAATTTCATATTATAATAATTTAAAAAATGTGACATTGAAGACTGGAGTAATGATGCTGTAAATTCAGCTTTGATCACAGGAATAAATTACACTTCACTATATTTTCACATAGAAAACCGCTGTTTTAAATTGTAATAATATTTCACAATATTACTGGGGTTTTTTTGTATTTTTTATCAAATAATTGCAGCCTTGGTGAGCAGAAGAGACTTCATTTAAAAACATAAAAAATCGTACTGACCCCAAACTTTTGACCGGTAGTGTATATATATATGCCATCTAATACCCTAAAGATAACCAACCCTATTTACTTCTTAAATAAATGTCCTGTTTTTATTTTGCACATATTTTGTATACGGATTTAAATAATATGTCATAAAATGTCATATTATGGATTCTTGGAAGTTAAGTGCCATTTCATGTTGTCATTAAGAGAAGGCAAAATAATGTAATATGGCATTTCTAAGCAGCAGGTGGCAGCACTGAAACATCATCCACTCTCCAGGTCTCACCAGAGACGTTCAGCATGTCGTCGATCCGGCCGGTGATCCAGTAATATCCGTCCTTGTCCCGCCGGCAGCCTGAGGACACAACCACACAGATACAGAAGTTTGGTCACGCTGCAAACGTCACCATGTAATCAACATTAACATTTCTTTATGTTTATGGAATATTGAAGAATTAAATTTTAATTCATGTGCCTTGTCAAAATAATCTTCAAATTAATCAAAATATCTTCTCCTCCCTCTTGCAGCATCTCTTCTCTACGGTGGCCCAGTAGTGCACAACACAACGACATTTAAAAAGCAAACATAAGTTCACAACAAAATGAAATGTACAACGCAACGAAATAAAGCCGCAACACAACGGAAATGCTCCCGACCACTAGAGGGATAAAGTTAGTTTTCCATGCCACTGTTCTAGAGTCAGCTGTAGTTTAAAAAATATATCAACACCACGATTAGTTTTAACAGTATGTAGATAACCATTGTGTACCATTGTTGTGGCTTATTTCCATTGTGTTGTGGATTCATTTAGTTGTGTTGTGAACATATGTTTGCTTTTTTAATTTAGTTACTGGGCCACCATACTTCTCTGATGATGTGGGCGGGGCAACCTGTCACTCACACCAGATCCACCAATAGCAAACCACAATTCCTCATGGACAAAATTAAGCTCCGCCCACATTTGTTCTAGTTCCAGAAGCTGTTTCACTCGGATAAACGTCACAATAGGGAAAAACAGAATATCGCAACTGGCGTTTCATGCCGACTTTAATTGAGATGTACCATATGTATCATAATTTGTAACTTAGATTAGACTTTAATGTCTGTTTTTTTTTAATAAACATATAAAGTAGGGGTGTGACGGTTATTATATAACCGTGAGACCGACGGTTATAGTTGAACACCGTCATTAGAACTCTAGAACCGCCAAAACTGTGTTATTAAAATATCTTGCAGATAAGGTTATATACTAATATCAGTGTGGGGAGTAACGGAATACATGTACCAGCGTTACGTATTCAGAATACAAATTATGAGTAACTGTAGTCTCCACAGAACATAAAATATTCATTTTATTTTATTTTTTGTGTTCGCATTTATGAGGAAAAAAACTATTTTACGGACGTGAGCGCTCTGAAAGCGGCACTAAAAGATCCTTTAAAACTTTCACAGAGACATCAAACAGAAAGCACAAAACCTTTCCTTAAAGTGAATTTCATTTTGTATTAATTGTATCTTAATTTTAATCAACCAATTGCCTGGATTTAATAAATAAGTGGTTATGTTACGAACCGTCACATTTGACTCACATCATAACCGTCATCACCAATTCTGAAACCGGCACACCCCTAATATAAAGTAACCTTACCTTTTGAAATTACATTATAATCGTTTTTTTTAATTAGTGACTTATTTAAAGGTGCTCTATGTAACTTTTCTAATAAAATGAATCCTTTTTTTATTGCCTGTGTGTGAAGGGGTTGTAATCACACATTACAATGATCCAGTTGTCAGGTTTTGCTATTACCTCTGAAGGCCAGTATTCCTATTTTTATGTGATGGCTCCGGGTCGGATTTCCCACGAAATCCATCGGATGTGACGTGCATGCGCGCTCCCGAGCCTCTCTCCTTTATATACAGTCTATTGGAGACGGTCAGGGAGTTACGTCCGGTCAAAGGCGCACGTGTTTCGGCTTATATCTCGGTCAATCTTTGATCAATATTCCCAAGACTCAAATCGTTCGTAGTGCTGGACGGGGCCTTTCGAACGAGCCCACCCCTGAGGTCCAACTCGCCCGAGTCCCCGAGTTATAGCCGTTCGAAATCGGAGGTCCCAGCGAACGGCGATCAGGTAGGGGGCGTCCCCGGGGCCCGCCACTCTGGCGTTCAGGCAAGGGTCCCCCTGGGACCTCCTCCCCCGAGTCTGAGCTCTCTGGGTCTTCGTGATCCAGAGATACGAGCGGTTCTCTTCTGAGATCGTGGCGTCACCGGCGTCCGCCATTTTGCAGCGCGCCCGATGGTTTTCGGCTAATATCTCCGCGAAAACACCACCAAAAATTATGAAACTTATATGGTTCTTTTCAGCTCGACTAGATGGTTCCAGTGAGCTACGTGCTCGCCGAATCCGTCGAGTATTCGCCGAGATATTTGTGTAATAGACGGTATTGTTTATGAGTTCGAGCATGAGCGCTCTTGTAAAAATTGACTGCAATCTGAAACTTCACCGCTAGAGGCCACTACAAGTTCCATAGAGCCCCTTTAATAGCAAATATTAATTTTACCAATGTGAGAAAAAGTAACACAAAATTCTATAACAAGTAATGATGTAATTAGTGACATTTTAAAGTAACATTCACCGGCACTGGTTATGAAGTGGATGTGTTTCTGCATTACCATCTCCGGTCACATAGAATCCCGGGAATTTTCTGAAGTATGTGCTCTCGAAGCGCTCCTGATTCCCGTACACACCCCTCATGATCCCCGGCCAGGGCTTCCGGAAAACCTGAGACACAAAACATCCGTTTATAGTAGGAAAAAAAAACATCTGAGTGACTGCATGATCTTTGTTGTGAATAAAATGGGTTGGGAACACCATCCAATGTTGACTTAAAGGAATAGTTGGTCCCACTTTATATTAAGTGTTGTATTGTAAAACACATTTGCTGCTATGGAGGTGTGACACGGGTACGGTTAGGGACAGGTGTGGTGATATGGGAAGGTTTAATGATGGGTTAAGGTGTAAAGGAAGGGTCAACAACAGTGTAATTACATGCAGGTATTTTTACAATATAAATACAATGTAAAAACATGTATGTACACAAAAAGTCCATTGTATCAAATTATTACTTTCAATGTTAGTACATAGTAGTTGAAGCCACTTAAAATAAAGTGGGACCGAATAGTTCACTTAAAAATTTGAATCATCACTTCCGGTTTAAGCATGGCGTGAGTAGACGCACGTGAGTGTAGCTCCCGACCTTTTTCGTTCATTTAGTAATTTTTTTTTCGATATTTATTCACTACAATCGACTATCTGGCACCTGATATTACTTGAAATAACGGTGGAGCAAAATGACAAGTAGAAAGCAACTTCGGAATAAAACTGGCGACAAAGACGGTGAAGCTTCGAGCAAGACCGACGATACGGCGCCATCCCCTGAGGGCTTAACGGCTTTACCTGAAGATCTCGAAAGGCTTCGGTCAGTGCTTCTTTCTGATATGACGCAAGTAGTTCACTCTCTTTTAAAAACAGAACTGGCTGGTGCTCTGTCACCTGTAAACGCGACATTGGAACAAGTTAAATCATATTACGAAGCTCATGACGAACGACTTCGCGAGGTTGAAGATGGCCTAAATGACTACAGTGAGCGGCTGGTGAATGTCGAGGCTTCAATGGATGCGCTACTGAAAGAGAACGTATCACTGAAGGAAAAGCTGGACGACCTCGAAAATCGCTCGCGGAGATCTAATATGAGAGTTGTGGGCATCCCCGAAAAGTTGGAAGGACAAGACCCGATTAAATTTATGACAGATTTTTTTGAGGAAGTACTGGGGAAAGAATTCTTCACAAGTCCTCTTGTTCTTTCTCGTGCCCATCGAGTCGGGCCCAACCCAACCAACGATGCAAGGGCCAATCAGACCAAACCCAGAGTGTTTCTGGTTCTCTTTCACTACTTCCAGGACAAGCATCGCATCCTCAGATTCAGTAAGCAACAGCGAGAGCTGCTCTTTTGCGGACGCCGGGTGTTTTTCCACGAGGATTTCAGCGCTGAACTGGGGAGGAAGCGAGCGGCATTCAAAGATGTGAAGTCTCGGCTCTACGAAAAGGGAGTCAGATTTGGTCTCTTGTACCCTGCAAGGCTCCGGGTTACTCACGAAGGGAAAACACACTTGTTCAGCGCGGCAGAAGAAGCCAACGAGTTCTACCGTTCTAATTGGGGTGAAGATTGAAGAATAAAGTGCAAAGACATTCCTTTTGCCTCGGGTAAGGGGTGAGGAAGAGTTAGAAAAAAGAGATTTTTTTTCCTCCATATATGGTTCTATAGACTTTAATTAAAAAGACTCATACTGCAACTATGTTCCAACCCGAGGTTCAGCTATACTTATGGTAATAAAGTCGTACATTCCTTTTCTCTTTTTTTTAAATTTATTTATTTTTTTATTTTTATTATTATAATTATTATTTATTTATTTATTTATTTTATTATTATTATTATTTTTTATTATTATTATTATATATTTTTTTATTATTATTATTACTTTTTTTTTTCTTTTTTTTCTTTTTTTCTTTTTTTTTTTCCGGTAGGATAGTATATCATTTTTGACATCCTTTTGATACTAGTTTTATAAGGGGGCTTCACTTACATTGTACGTGACTTAACTTGTTGGTTCGCATTCCTTGGAAGTTTTTCGTTATGTTTTATCTGCGATCATCCTCAGTTGGGGAATTAGATCTAGGAATAGTATGTTTTTGGGTGGGGGTTGGGAGGGAGGGGCAGCTGGCAGGATTGTTTACTCCTGGTCTATTGTATCTTATTTTTGTCATTTACAATTCATGGCTACAATTTGCTTTGGATCAAAACCCATGCATGCTTTTAATTTATATATAATCATACAGTTAATATAGGTGATGAGGATAGAGGTCATCCTGTGAGACTTATGACATGGAATGTCAGGGGTTTAAATGGTCCTGTTAAAAGAGCTAAGGTTTTCTCCCATCTTAAATCTTTCAAACCAGATATATTGTTTTTACAAGAAACGCATTTAAGACTCGGTGATCACAATAGAATTCGTAAGATATGGGTTAGTCAAATTTTTCATTCCAAATTTAATAGCAGATCAAGAGGTGTGGCAATTTTAATTAATAAGAGAGTACAGTTTATACCTTCTGACACAATCTGTGACCCTAATGGTCGTTACATTATTGTATCTGGGTCTCTATTTCAAGTCCCAGTGGTTTTAGTTAATGTTTACGCTCCCAATTGGGACGATGTTCAGTTTGCAAATAGTCTCCTATCGATAATTCCCAAGCTGGATACACATCATTTGTTATTTGCTGGGGATTTAACTTGTGTTTTCGATCCTCAGCTGGATAGATCCAGCACTTGTAGTAATGTTTCTGATATGGCAATGGCCTTTTCTTTATTTATGCAACAGAATGGCTGTGTAGATCCTTGGAGATTCTTAAACCCGTTGACTAGACAATTCTCCTTTTATTCCCATGTCCATCATTCCTTTTCTAGACTAGATTATTTTTTTGTAGACAATTTATTTATATCAATGGTCAAGAAAGTTGACTACTCTGCTATAGTTGTATCCGATCATGCACCTGTGGTGCTGGACCTGCACTTCCCTTTGAACATCAGAGAACGACCAATCTGGGCATTTAATCCATTATTGTTATCCAATGATAAATTCTGTAACTTTGTCTCATCTAGTATAGATTATTTTCTGGAATACAATAAAATAGATACAGTGTCTTACTTGTTACTCTGGGAGACTTTAAAGGCTTACTTGAGGGGTCAAATAATTTCTTATACATCGTATGCTAACAAAGAACGTAAGAAGGAACTGCAAACACTCTCACAATCCATATTAGATTTAGACAGACAGTATTCTGAATCTCCCACAGCTAAATTACATAAAAAAAGAGTTGACTTGCAGACAAAGTTTAATTTTTTATCCACTTCGCATGCAGAGCAATTAATAATGCGTTTTGCATAGTGGTCTTTACTATGAATATGGAGACAAATCAAGTCGGCTCTTGGCTCATCAGCTGAAACGTCAAACTGCCTCCCGACTTATTTCTCAGATAAAAGACTCAAATCAAACTTTAGTTAGCAACCCAAAAGAAATTAATACAGTTTTCAAAAACTTTTACTCCTCATTATATACTTCTGAATTCCCTTCAGATACAACGGATATGGAACATTTCTTAAACAATTTGGATATTCCTACTTTGCAATCAGATAGGGCAGTAGATTTAGAACGTGACCTCGAGATGGAAGAAACTAGTAAGGCCATTATGGCAATGAAGAGTGGTAAGTCCTCAGGCCTTGATGGGTATCCTATTGATTTTTATAAAAAATTTAAGGAGAAACTTGCACCAATTCTTTTTGAAGTTTTTAAAGAATCTTTGGAGGCAGGCTCCCTACCTCCAACTTTTTCGCAAGCATCTATTACACTCCTTCTTAAAAAAGATAAAGACTCTACCCGGTGCGAATCATATCGTCCTATATCTCTATTAAACACCGACATTAAAATTTTAGCTAAAGTGTTAAAGTCCTCCCTTCGATAATCTCAGACGATCAAACAGGATTTATTAAAGGTCGCCAATCTTTCTCTAATATTCGTAGACTTGCTAACATAATGTATCTTTCTGACACTTCTCCGCATCCGGAGGTAGTTATCTCCTTGGATGCGGAGAAGGCGTTTGATCGAATTGAATGGCCATATTTGTTTGCAGTCTTAAAAAAGTTTGGTTTTGGTAATATTTTTATGTCTTGGATCCAATTAATATATCATTCCCCTTCAGGATCAATTCGGACTAATTATTCTCGATCAGACTTTTTTCCATTAACACGAGGGACCCGCCAGGGATGCCCACTGTCCCCACTTCTTTTTGACAAAAAAGACAATTTCTTTTTGACAATTTCCAAAAAAGTGAATGTTTTCCCATTAATGATTTGGCATTACAAATTCAACAAGAATCATTACCCTTTCGTTTTTCTCCAAATGGCTTTAAATATCTTGGAATTCACATGACGCGCTCCTTTTCTTCTTTGTTTGAAGCCAATTATAAAGCTCAGTTCAAAGAAGTAAAGGCTGAGTTAGAAAGGTGGCGTAGTCTTCCCCTTACTTTAGCTGGAAGAATAAATTCAGTGAAAATGACAATTCTTCCCAAGTTCCTTTATTTGTTTCAGTCCCTACCGGTTTTTCTGCCCAAATCCTTTTCCCGTTCAATTAATCAAACTGTATCCTCTTTCATTTGGGAAAATAAGATCCCCAGAGTTAACAAACATATTCTTCAGGGGACCCGTGATGCAGGTGGTTTAGGCCTTCCAAGTTTCACTCATTATTACTGGGCATCAAATATTCAAAAAATATTATTTTGGCTTCATCGCCCAGAAACAAATTGGTGTTTAATTGAAGCACAAACATGTCACGCTTCCTCTCTCCCTGCTTTAGTGTACTCTTCCCTACCTTTGAAAGCTTCTCGATTCACATCCAACCCTGTAGTACTTTCTATTCTCAAGATCTTTAATCAGTTTCGCTGTCACTATAAATTTACATCAGCATCAGTTTTGGGTCCCATTTACAAAAATCATTTATTCCCTCCCTCTACAACAGACTCATCATTTAGACAGTGGGTAACTTCCGGTCTAATATGCATAAAAGATTTATATACTGAAGGTTTATTTAACAGTTTCGAGAACCTCTGCAGACTGTTTGAACTCCCACAAAGCCATTTTTCTAGATACCTTCAGATTCGTAATTTTGTTAAGAACAAATTTCCACCTTTCCCTGATTTTCCTCCTACCTCGCCCTTAGATAGTCTTACTCTCAATTTTAATAATAAAGGATTGATTTCCATATTATATTCCCAGCTCATGTCTTTGAAGGTGTACAATCTGGATAAAATTAAATCCAAATGGGAAGATGAACTGGGCATAATGTTGTCTGAGGCTTTTTGGAGGGAGGCGTGTAAAAGGGTCCACTCATCATCATCCTGTCTTAGGTTAGGGCTCATACAATTTAAAGTGCTTCACAGGGTTCACCTGAGCAAGGAATGGTTGGCGAGAATATATCCTGGGTTAGATGCAGCATGTGATAGATGCTCTTTCTCTCCAGCCAGTCTGACACATACATTTTGGTCTTGCTCCTCTCTAAATATTTACTGGGAATTGGTTTTTAAAACTATCAGTGAGGCCCTTGGGGTGACACTGCGGCCTTGTTCCTCAATAGCTATTTTTGGATCTCCCAGTGACACTATAACAATTACCTTAACCCCAACCCAGAGGGACATCATTGCGTATACTTCTTTATTGGCCCGCAGAAGAATCTTGTTAAGTTGGAAATCCCCTACCCCTCCATCTGCAACAGTTTGGCTAGAAGATGTGATGTTCTTTTTAAAATTAGAAAAGATAAAATTTACATTAAAGGGATCTGTGAACAGATTTTATTTGAAATGGGAACCTATTTTGTCATATTTTAAAAATCTGGAAGAATTACCCAGTTAACCTATTTTCCATGTATCTCTATCTTTACATCTTTTTGTGTTGTTGTATTTGCTGTTTTGACCCCAAGTGTAGTTTGTCTCACAGAATGGCAAAATTATTATTATTATTTATTTTTATTTATTTTTCCTCTCTCTTTTATGTATGCATTTATACTGTAACAGTGATACTTTTATCATCATTACTTTTGTATCGGTTGGTATTCATGGGTACATGCCTTGAAAAGGTGTAGTGACATAATGATTATATTTTGACTGTAACCAGACGCTATGTTATTCTGTTGTATTTAAGATGCCAAGGGATGTTTTGGGGGTGAGGGGGGTGGTTATAGTAAAAAATTAGGAGGGAAAATGTAACTTTCATGGCTTCACTGTGTATTGCTTAACTCCTTTCAATAAAAAAAAAATAATAAAAAAATAAAAATTTGAATCATTTACTCGCCCTCAAGTTGTTTCAAATCTGTATGAATTTATTTGTTCTGCTGAACTCAAAGAAAGATATTTTGAAGAATGTTGGTTACCAGACAGTTGATGGACCCCATTGACTTCCATAGGACAAAAAATAAGTAGTAAAATCAGCTGTTTGGTTACCAAGATTCTTCAAAATATCTTCTTTTGTGTTCAGCAGAACATAGAAACTCATACAGGTTTGAAACAACTTGAGGGTGAGTCAACGATGACAGAATATACATTTTTAATGAATTATTCCTTTAACCAATCAGAAGCTAGGATGTAAATCTCACCAGGTATCCCTCCGCCTCCCCTTCTAGTTCTTCTCCGTGTTCATTGAGAATGGCGGGCTGGACTCCAAAAAACGGGCATGTCTGCATAGAGAAGACACTGATATCAGACTCATCCGTTCCTGTTGTTAACTGTCCTCAAGATGGATGTGACGAGTAATAACTGAAGGTGAACTCACGGCAGATCCAGGCTTCAGTGGTGTAGCAGCTGGAAGAGGGGTCAAAACATGGCCGCCCTGCACAAACAACACTGAGTTTAACTTTTCACTTATTAACTGAGCATTAGTGTCTTACGCAGACATTTTATACAAGCAATACGCCACTTGATGCTGATTTTACCACATTTAAAGGGGTTTATAACCCTTGTGCATCAATTACAAAAAGACTTAAGTTTGGTCTTATTTTAAAGGTGCATTGCGCAACTTTTCATGTTAAAAGTACCTGTTTTTCTATCCTATACATGCTTAAAGAACTGCCTGATGGGCTGAATGAGCCCTTCTCTGCTCACTGAGATTGCCTCTATAATCCTGTACAGTAAAATATATAAGAGGGATTCGGGCTTGAATTTGAGACTGGACGTGACGTCATGCGCGTTCACGTTCACCAGGCTATGTCTCGCAGGTTTGTGTATAAGCCACCATTCTCCGCATCAGCGAAGACAACTCGTAGAAGGTAGAAGATGGATTCAAAGAGACCGGCTTGTAGTCCATTCCAAACCCCAACGCAAACTCCACGTAAAGTAAAGAAAAGAAAAATTTTGTCTAATGCCACCACTCTGGTTGCAGTTTCGCTTGTCGCCAGAGGGGGCGTAGTTCTGCAAAAACTCAGAGACTTGCGTTTTGCACCTTTAAAGAAAACCCTTTTCAGATTATTGCTGAAGTAAAAAAAAAAAAAATTAATAAGTAAATCCAAAAAGAAGTTATATAGGTGTGAGTTTATGACAATTATTTATGAGCATTATTTGATATAAAATATATATTTTATGAAAAATGTTTAACTCTAAAACGGCTAAAAAATCAAAGCCATCAATCTGAAGTTGATTTCCAAATTTGAGGTTGATGTCTCAAAAATAAAAGCGATTATTTGCTCTATAGGCCAAACCTGAAAAAATGGCACCATCTGGTAAAAAAAAAGTGTACAAATAAAATTTTTGAAGCCTTGCCGACAAAACGAATGTCTCTTAAAGATTGCATCATTTTATAGTTAAATGGCCCTGGGATTAAAAATTGCAGTTTTAATGGACATTTTTGTCCAAAAGGCGCTGAGAGGAAGTATTTTTTGTAGGGGTGTCACGATTCTCCAAATCCTCGATTCGATTACATTTTCGATTCTAAGGTCACGGTTCGATTCGATTCTCGATTTTTTCATTTTTTTTTTTTTAAAGCACAATTTGCTATGCCATTTTTAGACTTTCATGAAATATAATATATGACCTTTGTTCGCAATGTACCACACTACATTGTCAAATTTAAAACATTTATTAACAAAATAATAATGTCACAATAACTTATATCTTCAGTCAATTAGAAACTTGAGCAAAATAACCTGCCATGTAGTTTCTCTTTTGTAACTGCAGTCTTATTCACAGAAGATGACATTCAAGTTCACAACAAAACAAACACGGTTTAACAGATACATCTATGTTTTCCTTGCTTTACCTCGGTCTTAAAGTAAAAACATGACTGAAAAATATTATTTAATGTAGTATTTAATTAAATGCATTTATGATGAAATTACAACATTTTCATGTCAAATTATGTTCATTTTGACCACGAACTGTGCGCTGTCACTTTAACAGCGCATGCAGCAGAAATAGACTCGGTGCGGAAATGAACGACACTCGACTCATTCGTGGAGGTGGAAAATCAAGTTATTTGTGCCATGCAAGATTTATTGAATAAAGTCTGCTGTTTTTGTCAATTTAAAGTTTTAATTTAAAAAGTGTAAGAATATGGTACACGCACATACAGTAGCAGAGCTTGCAAACGGTGGCTTTTTTGAAGCGCAAACTTTGAACGCGAATGTGAAAGTTGTCAACATAACTCTCTGAAAATCACAAATACTCCAACTGTCCCACACCGGCGACTTCAGTGAAAGAGGAGGGGTTCAAGTCCTGTCGATGGGTCTCCTGCGTCTGCAGTTGCCATGCTATCTTTTGACTGGTGTATACATAGGCTGTGTACGGCTATAGCTAGGTAGAGGACTCGGACTCGCAGCACTTCAACACGCGTGTTTTTTCCCGCTTTGCAAACCGACTGGACGTGACATGGGGGCGTGGCAGTATCGACGATTCCATTTTTGAATTCGATATTCGAGATTGTGACTTAATTTCGATCGATTTAGATTTAAAATTGAAATCGTGACACCCTTAATTTTTTGTACCTAGTGCAAAATAGATTTTTTCAAGGAAATGGTGTGTGTGTGTGTGTGTGTTTACAGGTTTGGCTATATATGAAGTATATGACAACCGACTAGTGAGGACATTTTACTGGTTCTTTATGTTTAAATTGATTAGGCAATAGAAAATTTCAATAACCTGATATAAAATCAATGGAAGTCTATGCAATGTGCTCACTAAAATAGTGAAAAAGCGCTGAGAGGAAGTATTTTTTGTACCTAGTGCAAAATAGATTTTTTTTAAAGGAAATGGCGGTGAAATAGTAAAATTCCAATAAAAATACACACCTGTGCCAAAATGTATGCAGTTAGCATTAACACAGGCAAAGTGATCAAAAAAACAAAACTGAAAAAGACAAAAATGTCCATAAGGGTTAAGCAACTCTTGGTCATGTGCCTTGGCTGTGTGGTTTTGATTGGTGTAAATGTTTTACCGTCTCCGTTTGCCAGAAGGTGTCGATGACCGGACAGCGTCCCTGTCCCACAGCTTCATAATACCAGAGCCAAGCCTCCGGGTTAATGGGTTCACCAACCGTACCCAACACACGCAAACTGGACAGGTCATACCTGAAACACAACCAACATCTGTACCATTAATACAAATAAATATTCATTTTTTTTCATAATTCTAATAGTAGGTGAGACTTTACAATAAGGTCTCTTTTGTTAACATTAGTTAATGAACATGAACTAACAGTGAACAAAGGAGAATATTTGTTAATGTTAGTGAATAAAAATACAGTTGCTCATGTTAGTTCACAGAGCATTAACTGATGTTAACAAACACATTTGATTTTAAAAATGTATTAGAAAATGTTGAAATTAATATTAACTAAGATTAATAAATGCTGCAGAAGTCTCAATATTTAGTTAATGTTAACTAATGTTGTTAACTAATGTTAACATATGAGAACTTATTGTAAAGTGTTACCTAATAACTATTATTATAAAGTAAATTATATATATTTTTTATTATTATTATTATTTTTTGCACAGTAAAATAAAACCTGTAGCTGTAGTTCGGCTTTTTAGCCAAACAATTTTGTCGGATAAACACCTTAGTGTTTTGTCCTTCCTTCAAATTTAAATTATTTAAAAAATATTAAATATTTTCCTCATATTTTGATGGTGTAAGAAATTGTTGGGTCATTAAAAACAAATATCCGCTCCTGACATCACTTTTGGCCACTACTATACATAAATACATATACCACAGCAAAGCAAATAAAATGTAATATATATACATACATGTCTGTAGCACAAACTGTGCATTGTTGTGTAAAAACTAAATAGGCGGGACGATTTTTTTAAATAATATTTTGTCCAATAGACTGAGCGAACAACCTTTGATTGTACAATTATAATCGTCACCTATGAACACTGAGAAACGTGTGACAGCCTCTTCACACAAGAACGTATGAGGTCAACATTATTTAATGTATGTTTAATGGTAGAAATATTATAAAGACATAATCAAATGTTTATTTCAAATAACATTCACTTATGGATCATCATATACAATAAGACCAGCAACATCTCCAATAAACCATATAAAACGACCAGAGATTTCAATGTGGCTCAATGAAGGATTTGGCTTTCTGAGGCCTCCAGCGCCACCTAGAGGACAGTTATGAGCTAAAACACCACTGTGTGTGTGTGTGTGTGTGTGTGTGTGTGTGTGAGTGTGTGAGTGTGTGTGTGTGTGAGAGTGTGTGTGTGTGTTTACAATTCTGGCTATATATGAAATATTATGACAACCAATTAGTGAGGACATTTTACTGGTTCTTTGTGTTTAAATCTATGTTTGTATTTAAATCTAGTGTTTTGCGCATGTTTCTGTGATGGAGGGCTTGGGTTAGGCAATAGAAAATATCATTAACCTGATATAAAATCAATAGAAGTCTATGCAATGTCCTCACACAAGTGTGTGTGTGTGTGTGTGTTTTTTTTTTTTGTGCCAAATATACGCTCCGTTATCGGAAATGTGAAAAAAGAAGGATTTTAACCTTATTACCCATTGGATAATCTGGCCCTGGGTGCCCCCCTATTGGCTGGTGCCCCAGGGCAGTGTGTGTGTGTGTGTGTGTGTGTGTGGGTGTGTGTGTGTGCTCACCGCTGCAGTGGTTCTCTCCCGTATTTCATCATTAGTCTTATAGCAGTGGGCGCAGTGTAGAACTTGGAGACTCCATACTTCTCAATGATCTCCCACAGTCTGCCCACATGAGGGTAAACCGGAACACCTTCAAACTACACACACACACACACACGCACGCGCGCACGCACGGACACACACGCACACACACACATAGTCAAATTGTTTGTGGTAAATTATTAGAACAAACTGATTGCATATTTTGAAACGACAGGAATTGCTATGCCAAAATAAAACAGCTGAAACTGTATGGATTTGACCAGTTTATACAAGTAAGTAAATTTTCTGCATTATATTTAAGCGGCGTCAGGACTTACGAGCACGCTGGTCGCGCCATTGGCTAATGGGCCGTACGTGATGTAGGAGTGGCCTGTGATCCAGCCAATGTCTGCAGTGCACCAGTAAACGTCATCATGGTGATAATCGAACACATATTTGAAGGTCAGTGATGTGTAGAGCATATAGCCAGTGACCGTGTGGACGACCCCCTGTACAGGAACCAATCAATGGATCAAACACAGGTTTGTGTTTTGTTTTAAACATTTTAACTATACACATGAACATATACACTTCCATATAACAGAAAAAAATAAAAACACACACACACACACACACACACAAACAAGTATTTTACATTGATATTCTATACCTCCTATTTTCTTAGTCTTTAATAGACACCTTTCCAAGTCCACATTTTAAGAACGATCTGAAATGTCCCCAAACTCCATCAAAAACTGTATATTTGTCCCTTAAAATATAAGTTATCTTTTCCACTGACATATTTATTACCATTTCTTTTAGCCAACGTGCACAAATACTTTTCCAATTTAAAGAAATAAGCCGTTTTGCTTGAAGAATGCATACATTTATAAATATATACTCTTTCTTTTTAAACTTGATCTCCTTAGGAAATAGATGTAATAGATAAAGTAAAGGTGACAATGGAATGATATAATGTACCTTTAAACTCACTGCATCTTAAGCAAGTGTCAGGGACATTTTCATTATATTTATGCAAAGCAACTGGAGTTATAAAAATCTGCATCAACCACATATATTGTAGGATCAAACACTGTTGTGATGGAAAACCAACATACTACACACTGTACAGTATATATACTGTATGCTATACATGTTTTTATGAAGTGAAGCAGTACATGCTGCTGGACATATTCACAGTATTATGCTACAATTAGTGAATTAGCATTAACATATTGGAAAAAATATGGTCATTTTTTGATAATAATAATATCCTAACTTTTAGCAGTCTGAACAAATAAGAAGTCAAGAAGGAGATTGTGATCGATATGGAAATGAAATGTTGGGTGCATTGCATTATGGGATACATTTTATTCCACCCAATGAGAACTGTGCACAGTATACAATAGTATGCTTTTATGTCATTCTGTACAACAAATATGATCTTAATGCATATTGCATTTATTCATTTGCATTCATTCTTTATTCTGAATTTCGTGTGTTTTTCAAAAGTTTGGGCTCAGTAAGAAACAGTAATATTGTGAAATATTATAACAATTGTTTAAAATGTAATTTATTCCTGTGATCAAAGCAGAATTTTCAGCATCATGTCTTCAGTGTCACATGATCCTTCAGAAATCATTCTAATATGATGATTTGCTGCTCAAGAAACATTTCTGATTATTATCAATGTTGAAAACAGTTGTGCTGCTGCTTCATATTTTTTGTGAAAACCGTAATCCATTTTGATCAGGACTCTTTGATGAATAGAAAGTTCAAAAGAAGAGCATTTAATTAAAATATAAATCTTTTCTCTAAATGTCTTTATCTAAAATCTTAGTGACCCCAAACCTTTGAACTGTAGTGCATGTATGTCCTGTATATTAATACTTCCATATGTTCAACTGTAGGTGAGGGAATCCCTTGCCTTGGGTTTTCCGGTCGAGCCGCTGGTGTAAAGTATGAAGAGAGGATCTTCTGAGTCCATCCACTCCGGCTCACACTCGTCTGACACTCCGTCCATCAGATCCTCCCACCAAATGTCACACGACTCGTCCCACGGGGTCTGAAGTACATACAAAACAGGTTTGTGCACAATTCAGAACTGAATTGAGAATGACTCCTTAATTCCAATTCAATTCTTGAATTGATGTCAAAACCAGGATCTAGAATTACAATTCGAATTTGAATTAAAGGAAGCAGAATTGCAATTCAATAAAAATTCAAAGAAATTCAAATACATATTTTAAACAATGAAGCTTTACAGTATATGTCAGATATGATTGCATTATGCACTTTGTGTTATTTGATTACTTTGAAATGAAAATTGGAACAAAACTAATTAAACATTGAGGGGGAAATTTATTTCAAGAATTTTATCATTATCTAGATTTTAGAGCAAAATGTATGCAGGGAGGAGTGACTAGTCACGTGTAATGCAATTACATTATTAAATAAATTACAAAATTGAGGTAAACTGAGGTAAAATGTGTCATTCAATTAGTTACTAATCAAATTAAAAGGAAATTGCTTTGCATTGATAAAGTAATCCAAATAAAATAACCCAAACCACATTTATAATGGGAAACTAATAACAGTAAGCAATTACATTTCCAAAGTTACCTTACTAACACTGAATGTGAGATTCATCACATTCCTTCTGTTGTGTGACTGTGTGGAATTTCTTTGAATTGCCATGAATTTAATTCCTGTCATTCCAATTCCAATTCAAATTCAACTTCCTGTGGGGCGGAGTCAATTCAAATTCCAATTCATGAATTGAATGCAGGCCAATTCTGAAATTCAGAATTTTGCACAAGCCTGATACAAATACATAATATATATATATATATATATATATATATATATCAGTGGTGTGCAGCGGTGTTTTAAAATTAGGAGGCAAAGTCCTCACTTTTTTATAATAAATCAAATGTAAATTTATGTCCCTGATAAACTTAACACCTGGTTAAATAAATATTACATAAAAAAGAGACAGAATACAATTCAATTTTGTATTTTTACACTAACTAATTGTATATTTATTAAAACCAAGTATACATTTAATCAAGTTAGTGTTTTTATGCATTCTTCTCAGTTTTTCCAAAAATAATAACTAAAGGCAGTGACAATTTAAACAATATATATAATTTGTGAAATAATGTTCTTTGTAATAGTCAACTTATTTTCAGCAGTCATCAAGCTCGGTAAACACGAAGACGCACCTTTAACTTCCCCAAGCTGGTCGCTCACTAAAACGTGACATAAAGTGGTGATATCTCAGTGGCTGAGCGGTTTAGTCATTTTTAATTAATCTTCCCATTAACGCCATCATCATCTTCATTCAGGCCGATTCGAGAACACGCACGAAAACAAGAGGCGGGAACAATCATAACCGGTCATATCCAATCATTGCCTCTTCATACGTGACTTTCCTCCATTCATTCTCAATTACCCCCCATCAAACCCAGCGCACGCATGGGGGGTCTGTTAAAACTCAATGGGCTCAGAGGAGGCAAGAGAGAGAGACGTCCTGCTGTAACTGCACCTGCGGGTGTCGCTGTTTGACAGTGCTACTTTAGAAAATCAGTGACTTTTAAAGGGGTCATGACATGAGAAACCAAATTTGCCTTGATCTTTTGGTATTTAAGAGGTCTTTGTACCATTAAAACTTCCTGCAAGTTTCAGAGCTTAAGACGTCCTCCCTATTATAAACGAACAATTTATTTAATCAAGCTCTAAATACAGCTCGTTGTGGATCCATGGTATGAAGTGACGTCACGGTACGAAGTGACGTACCAGTCGTTTGCATATGACCGCCTCCAGCGCAGGACAACTACGCCTCATTTCACATCATTGCATGCGTTGTTGCACTGCTCGCGCCCACATGTGTTCAAGAAGATTGCGATGCCACACAGATGTGCTGTTCCTGGCTGTGGACAAACAACATGTTTGAATACGCTGACGGCAGGGAGAAATGGACGTCCCAGTAACGGCAGTGTTCATTTAAGCGTGTGTTCTCTACATTTCAACTATGACTATTTTGAGAACAAATCGCAGTATGATGCTGGCTTTGCCAGAAAACCTTTGCTTAAAGATCAGGCCGTGTCCACTATTCTGGGCCCAACAATGATGCCGCAAACTGTAAGTAATGTATTTCATCTTATAACTACTTTTTATGCATAAGCACTGACGTTAGCCAATCATAACAGTGGGCGTTAACACTGAACTCTTAAAGGGGAAACACCCCCAAAACAGACTGTTTGAATCAGAGGATGAGAAAGAGGGTGGGAAAAGGTCATAAATCACTACATTTGAAAAGGTTTTTGTCCAAAAAACTATAGTAATACTATAATTGCACCTAAGTGAACATAATAAAGCAAAAAACAAAAACCATGTCATGACCCCTTTAAAAAAAATATTGTCACATTTTTTAATATTTGCATTGTTTTATTTTTGTAATTTTATTATACAATTATTTTCTCATCCAGTTTTTTAGAGGAGACACTGCCTCCCTTGCCCCCTCGGAGGAAACGCCCCTAAAACGTATATATTACTGTATTTTTTTCTATGAAAAAAAAAAAATCAAGCTTCTGCTTTTTTCATACGACAAAAATGCATGGTAATATTTCCTGCTAGTAAAGCATGATATAAAAAGTCCATACAGCTCAACCTTTTGACCAACCTGTAGTTTGTTGGAAGGCTCACTGTTTGTTATGAAGGCATGGTGTCTGACCACCACACACTTCTGGACACACAAGGCCGTGCTGAGGGACAGAGAGATCATTAGAAGATAAAGGTAAAAAAAAAATGTTGTTGTGAATGGTTGCCATGGCATTACGCGATTTGAGTTTTATCCACTGATCTATATAGTATCAGTGGTTTTATCACATAGCATAGACATTCTTATCATTGCATTATTTAATTTATTGACTAATAACATGATTATTGTGCCAAATCAATGACATCATCCAGTCATGCATTACACAATTCTGTTTGCTCTATGATGCGTATGTCTCATTTCACATGCTTCCAAACTGTGCTGTTGCCCGGCAACCCCTGACAGTTTCTGATTGGGCGAGTGGCTCTGTTTACTTGAACATCTCACCCGTCCATGAGCCAGAGCATGACACGGGACGTACCTCTCCTTACAGCGCTGGAGAGCTTCAGACGCAATCTTCTTCAGATTGATCAGCTTGTCCCCTCTGTAAACACCATCTGTAGGACACACCGAGAGAGCAAACACGTGAGATAGGAAGAGAAAGAGGGGCAGAGACAGTAAGATGATGCGTTGGTAAGCTATAATCTGATTGGCTGGCAGGTTTGATCAGTTCTTTAGGAAACAAACATATATGAGGGAATCGTTCAGATGATTAAATAAGAAATTATATTTTGAATAATATTTTCTATTCTCATAATAACTCCCATTATTCTTAATTTTTTTTCTGTAATTTAGTTTTTTATAACACCAAAAACTACTGCAATAAAATATTTTTAATATACTGTATACACACACAACAGTTTGGGGTCGATAAAATGTTGTTTTATTATAATCAGATTTGTAATGTTGTTGAAGCATCTTCTGTTCACCAAGGCTGCGACTATTTGATCCAAAATACAGTAATATTGTGAAATATTATTATAATTTAAAACAACTGTTCAATGGGAATATATTTATTCCTGTGATCAAAGCTGAATGTTCAGCATCATTACTCCAGTCTTCAGTGTCACATGATCCTTCAGAAATCAGTATAATATGAGGATTTGCTGCTAAAAAAAAAAACATTTCTGATTATTATATTATAGTTAAAAACAGTTTGTGCTGATTTTTGTGGAAACTATGATGCATTATTTCAGGCTTCTTTGATGAATAGAAAGTTCAAATTTACTTGAAATATAATATTTTGTAACATTATAAATGTCTTTTGATTTTTTTTTTGTGGTGAAATATGACCTGAACATAGTTATTTACCTCCCCTGAAACGTCACATAAAAACTATCATTGGTTGGACAATTCTTTTCCTTTCTAATTGACCTGAATAAGTAATGAAATGTGAATCAGACTTTGCTGATAGCCTAAAGTGTGACTACACAGGATTTCCGGTGTTGACATCACGTCTCTCTTCACATTATCTCTGGTTATCAGTCCAGCTTATCTGTAAAAGCTCATTTGCTGAACAAACCCAATAAACACACAGTCAGCCCAAACTCACATCCTTTAAGACAGATCTGGACTTTCATGAGATGAACTTCAGCCATTTGTGTGTCATATTTACCTGCCGTTACCAGGATGTTGCACTGAGCGTCCATGATCCTCTCACACAGAGACTCAGACGAGAAACCGGCAAACTGAGTAAGGAAGACAGGAGAGAGTTAGACTCGTTTACTTCAAGTGAAGAAACTTCATTTCTTAAAGTCTCCTGTATTTATATAGCGCTTTATACAATCCAGCTCGTTTCAAAGATGCTTTAACCACACTGTAAAAAATGCTGGGGCGTTTCAACCCAAATTTGGGTCAAATATGGACAAACCCAGCCGTTGGGCTAAAAATTTTCCATATTAACAATTTGTCCATATTTGACCCAAATTTGGGTTAAAACAACCCAGCAATTTTTAAAGAGCAGGAAAAAAAAACTTCATCGAATACGAGACTAATTCAAATTCTGCTGTAAAGCAGCTCTAAAAAAGGCAATAGTGTCATTAATCAGCTCAAGTCAGGTCAATTTTGCAAAATTTGTCCGTTATGAAAATGTGGATAATAATTTTGATAAATCTGAGGTTCCAAAACAAATAGACTACCTAGAATGGGGTCGTCATCCAAGCATAAAAAATAGGCTTTGACATCTGATAAAAAGGAATCGTGTGTTATTTTTAACTCCAGCTGTAACCTTTACATGGCTAAAGAGGCTTGGCCGGCAGGAATAGTCCTGGCAGGGTGAATGAGGCTGCACTCATTTCATGCATATTAATGTTACGTGCTAAATACTGACCCGAGTTTAAACTCTCCTCAAGACGGTACTCAACATACCCAGAATATTATATTTAAAGTCACCATGAAATCAAAATGGGAAAAATATCCTCCCCTCTCTCTTGCAGCATCTCTTCTCTGATGATGAGGGCGGGGCAACCTGTCACTCACACCAGATCCACCAATAGCAAACCACAATTCCTCATGGACAAAATCAAGCCCCGCCCAACATTTGTTCTAGTTCCTAGTTACTCTGCACACGCAAGGTCTCTCGCTCACTCTCCCTCTCTGCCGTGCGCGCTAAAATCTCGCGCTACAATCCCCGGGAGATTTTAACTAATTTGCGGTATAAATAGTCGATCACGACTGGCTCAACAGGTAGACCTATAGATAACCCATCTTTCAGGCATTTGACCGACCGGTTTGACACTTCAGCGTGAGAAATCGGGGGTGTGGCGTGTGAGCGTGTGAAACCAATCAAATGCGCGTGTCTCACAGCCAATGCGTGAGAGTTGGCAGCTATGAGGCTGCGGTAGGCTAAATTATTTACGACAGCAGTAATGGACAATTCCCCTTCCAACCAGTAGGGCGACCGCAGAGGAAAAGTTCCTTGGTGTTGCTTTAATGTAAAACTACTACAGATGTGTAAACCTGCTCACCACTATATTGTGAACAGCCCCGATTCGAGCGCAGGCCAGCATCGTGTACACCAGCTCTGGAATCATGGGTAAGTAGATGGCGACTCTGTCCCCTTTCTTCACACCTGGATCCCAGAAACAAACATTAATGTACTAAGGTTCAGACTGAATGCACTAATATTGCTAGAAAAGCTGAGTAAAATTTAAAGCCAGAGGAGGACGATGCTCTTACCCAACAGCTTTAATGCATTGGCACATCGGCACACGTTTCTCAACAGCTGGTTGTATGTGACGGTCAGGTGATGATCAGGGGAGTTTCCCTCCCTGCAGAAAACATCAATATTAATAAACCATTAGCAAATAACAGATTCATGATGCAATACAGTGTGCTGGCCTAATGAGTTTTCCCATCTGATAATAAAATAAAAACTGATAATAAAAATACTTCTATTCTGGATTTAATACGTCATGTCGAATATTATATTATCAGCATAACAATCTGAGTGAAAAGTTGAATACTGCAGTGTTGACTCTCAAAAATAGCCTTTGTTAATTGAAATAAAGCTGAAATAAAATAAAACATAAATATTAGATGAAAAACTTTATGAAAATTAGAAATGTTAATGTAAATAACTGAAATAAGATTAAGTTGAAGTATTTAAAACCATTATAAAAATGACAAAAGTCAAAGATTTAAACTTTTTTTTAAAACGTTTGCGTAAAACTAAAAATGAAAACTGATTATCTAAAAATAAAGGCTAATTCAAAATACTTAATACTATAAAAGTGTATAAATAATTGTAAAATAATACATTATGTATATTATTTAATAAATACATTATTGTCTCATTTCTCACCCTTTTTCTTCAACAAAAGCATCATTTGTTCCAAAAAGCACGTCAATGTAAGTACAAAAATATGTGTTTGAGTCCTTTAAATCGTAATTTGCAGAATACTAAATAATAATTCTTAATTTGATGCCATAATATTTTGTTCTTCTCAATGCATGTTTTAAATCCTAAAACGTTCTGTTAATTCCCAGACTCAAATTAGACTTTGATTGTCAGTGTGGTCTCAGACTTTTGGACCCGACTATACGCGTCTCACTTTGGCTCTGATGCCTGTGTTAGATTTGGACGTTTGTCAGCTGTGCATTCGGTGAGCACTAGCCAGAACAACAGTTCATTCAACAACAGATTGCAATATGGCAAAATGCCTGGTTACACTAACCTTACATATAATCACCAGTAAAAGTGATGCTTGTTTTAGGAAGCATCACTAATGATGATTCGTGTCTCTCCATTATTACACTGTAAAGGAACCATGTGCAAATTCATGCAACACATTCAATGCAAATCAGCATGAAAGCTCTCAAGCTTGGTTTACTGGCTGTCCAAAAAAAGAAAGACCTTGACTGACCACTGAAAAGATTACGGTTTTAAACCGAGTGAACCCTTTTAGGTATGAATGGATGGCACCGTAAAGAAGGGATGCTGACCTCTGAGGTTGCACATTAGATCATGTTTTGTATTATATAACAAAGGGACACACATGTGTGACATGTGTTTAACTATATATAGAGTCCAAGAGCCTTTCTGTGGAGTGAAAGCCTGTGCCTCCATGAGTCCTCCATTAGCATTTGATGTTTAATGTCTAACTGAAGTGTTGTCTCAGCATAGTTCGCATGCTTTGGTTCTTGGCATCTGTTAGGAGTCTATCTGCCAAAAGCACCTCATGTGACGTGCCAGAGATAGACAGTCTCTAGACTATAGGCTATCAGAACTACAGACTCATGACACACTTCTGCTCACACACGCAACCCATTAACCTGGTATTACTGAGACGGTTATCGTTCACAGTTAAACATAAATCTCACAAAACCTGTCAATAACTTCTTCAAGGCAAATTTCACACCAAAATCTAAATAAAAACTAAATTATATTTTGCTTATATATATATACACATATGTAAATATTATATTATATTATATATGTGAAATAATTTATGTGAAATATTAATAAATATGTGTATGTGTGTAAATATTATAATATATAACATATGTAAAATTATGTATGAGTGCTGTCAAATCATGATTATTCACATCTAACATAATAATAATACAATAATAATATAAATTAAATCAATTCATAAATCAATAAAATAATAATAAAAATGTAATTATATTTGTAATTATATATATGTATGTGTGTGTGTGTGAATATTATATTATATATAATATATTATATATATGAGTGCTGTCAAATTGATTAATCATGAAAATGTATACACACACTTTTATTTTAGATGTGATTAATCGATTTGACAGTACTAATATATACCGCTTTTAATTTGTGCTGAATTGAATAAAATTGCTTTTTTACTACTATATTACAGTATTGTGAATACATTTAGAATAATACGAATTACAAAAAAGAAAATCTTAACATTTTAATACAAATGGGAAATGAATACTTAATTTCCATATAAATAATGATATCAATGTTAATGTTCCTAAAAATATGTGCAAATTTAATTTATGCACAATATAATTTCATATTTCTTTACAAATGTGGGGTGAAATATGAGCTCCTGGACATGTGTGATATATGACCGGTGCTGTATATAACAGCAGTCATCTGACACCCCTTGTTCAACAAGACTATTAATACTCAACAATGACTGTATCACCTCAACAGAAAACGTTTATTATACACTAGAAACGGTCATAGGGATGTTCCTGAGAGAAGTCTTCTTCTCATGTGTCATTGATGCAATTCTTACAGGAACTTTCCTATCACTGTTTACAGTATGTAATTAAGGAGTTGTGTGATAGCATCATGTTGATGTCATATGCTGATGACATGATTCAATAACACTCAGATTAATCACTGTGCCCTGCCTTGTCTGTCTGTACTTAATACTTATAAAACTTTACACGTCTAGATTGTACCTTGCACAAATGCATTAACTCTAAACAATGTTGCTAAACCATGTTGATATCTATTTGAAATTATTTTTCATATCTGCTACTTGGTCTCTACGTAGTTTATTGTGATACAAATATACTTTCTATGGTGAAAACACATGCAAACAAGTACTGCTCTTTTGCTTTGACTTTTCCAGCCTGAAATGCATCAACTATTAAAGCTTGGGTTATATAACTAGGGTTGCAAAGGGGCAGAAAATGTCCAGCAAATTTCTGGAAAGATTCCATGGAAATTTTGGAAACATTTCAAGTTAGAGAATTTACTAAATTAATTGCAAATTTGGGATAATTTATACAAGCTGTATAATATACAAATATAAACATTTTGTTTGGACATGCATGCAAACTAATACAAATTAAAAAAAATTAAAAAACCAAGATTATGCTGCAGTTCCCTGTTATATATGCAAATTTCAAGTTTATTCCTATATATTCCCAATAATCCCCATGGAAAGTTTCCAACTTTGAAAATTCCTGGAATTTTGCAGCCATATATATATATATATATTACACAAGTTATAAATGTTCATAATTATGCACCATATCATGTTAGATTACCAATAGTAAGCCACTTTCTCTCCCAGGTTCCTCTCATGCACATTCCGGTCAAGAACATTGTAGCAAATGTTCGTTTTTGCTCCCTCCATGAACTTGATGTAAACGTCCCCTTTGGTGACATCAAAGTTATACTGCAACATCTGCCCTGACGGAGGCTTCTTCCAGTAAAACTCTTGAGCAACTTCCCCCCAGAACCCTGTAATGCATATTAAACAAACAGCTTTACTGCATTCAGTTCCCCTCTCAGTCGTGATTTAAGCATGCACAATAGCTGAAGCTGACCTACCGTCAGGCTCTTCTGTAGATTTCTTATGTAAGGCAAGATATGCTTTAAAGTCTGGCACATGTGGATCTGTGAACTGGCCATCTGATGGATGGTAAATCTTCTCCTCTGGCTCCTGGGTTCCTGGAGCAACCATTTTGCTGGAGTCTGAAACAGGAGACATTTGACAGTCACGATGATCTGTGTTAGGTCAGTCTGTAGATGAAGAAGTTTATTGTGACTGTGCATGTGGTACCCACCCTTTAATCATGCTCAGTGTGCTCAGCTCCGCCTCCGCCAATCAGAGCGCTACATTCAACACTCCTACTTTCTGATTGGTTGAGCGGCTGCTCGGCTGCTGAGCCCATTGCAGAGGGAGGCGCAGCATGAGTGGGCTGCATGTTAACTGGACACACACACACACACACACACACACACACACACACACACACACTCTTTTACTTGGCTGCTTAAATGAGGACATACCTTCATATAGAGTTGTGTCCACACTTTATTAAACTTAGCCTCTATGTTAAGACTGTTTCTTAAGAACTAGTTTGACCAACTAACAGTTAGACAAAAGGTTATCAGTCTTACTTTTCCAATTCAAAATAGACTGATCTACCTTTTTATTTTACCTGCCTGAAAACAGTTGATTTAATGAGTAACTTTTAAGACTCTGCGCAGTTTATGCAACCGACCAGTGGTTATGATGACAACAAACTAACCCTTACCCTAACCCTAAAAAAAATACCTTTTGCATTTTTAGAATAAAAATGATGTTATTATGAACATATATTGATTAAATTATATGAAACTAATAATAATAACAATAACAACAACAACAACAACAACCTAACAGACTAATTTTAAAGGAAGACTTTTTCCATTTTTATAATAGAAATATGTCATTTTCTTGTGAATGTTTCAAGTTTTTATAATAATAAAAAAAACAATTATAAAATAATATAATGTAATAAAAAAATGTGAAACAGGATGATTTTCATGACTCATCCACCCTCTATCGTGACTCTGAATTCTCCTACCCACTCATGGAATTGGAATTGATGCCTACGGTTTATTTCCGGGAAAGGGAGCCATAGTTCTGACCAAGCAATATTGTTTGCTGAACCTACAAAACAAGGGAACTTCTTCTAGACCAAAAACTAGAACTTGCACAAAATAATTGAATATTTGAATCTACTAGTCTAGTGGCTCAATAAATATTATATTGTAATGGTATTCTGCATATAGTTTTGGAAAGGACACAAATTATTCTTAATTATAATCATTTGGAATAAACCCCATTTGTTAAAAAGTACATTAAACAAAACATTTTGGGTCACATAGCCTATTAGTTACAGTATTGCATTATAAACCCGTATAGCACGTAAGATCAAGTTCTAGTACAAGTGTGTAAGTTGATTGTCAGCTTTATTTTTATCGTGGCATGTCAAGGACACTACTGTACTTTTATCTGTATTTTTGTTTGGCGCTCGGTGTTCCATTATACAGCCTCGAACGCTTAGAATGTCCCTTGTGTAACCAGACCCGCTCAATCGAACTCGCATCACTTGATGTCCGCCATTGCTTATGTTTAGTGCGGTTTAGTGTGACCGACCAAGCGCATTGAAAATATGTTTTTATCTTCAACGTTGCGCTCTGCCGTGTCTTATGCGGTAGGTTTACTTTATAAATGGTTTAGTCGTATTATTCATGAGGTGGTTAGAATAATTGCATACGAATTTTGCTTTAAAAGCAGCGTTGACATCTGTGCAAGGACATAAAGCTAATACGCTAACTGCTAATAATGAGACCTGATTGTGGTTATATGCCATTAAAATAAGAATGAAACCTTTTGTGATTACTAGACACTCGTTAAAAACAGCTAAGGATTTTAATAATTTGCCTCGGGAAATTTTTTATTTTATTAGATTTTATTATATGTATATATATAAGTGTATGTGTGTATATATATATATATATAATATGCATTGCCATTGCAATGACTAATGCAGAGAGACCCAGTCAACACTGAATACACTGAACAGAAAGCATTAAAGAGCACAATCACTTGTGCAGGTTATAATTTGGTTATAATAACTTGTGCAAATAAAATTTGGAGCATATTTGATCAGTACACACAATATGCACAAAGTTATGAATTGCACAGACAGTGTTTTAACTGCACACATTCAGCAGTCAGCCAAGAACATGAGTTTTTTTTAAATACTCTGACTTTATACTCAATAGTTGTCTCCTTTCTACTGAACAACACTTGTTTCTAAGTAAAGGCCATGTGTCATGATTGCAGGCGAGGCAAGTGCGCAGTCTTCACCAGACATCGGCTCGCGCTGGAGCTGGAGGAATCTTTGTGGTGAGACTTTACTTTTGCTGTCTTTATTGCTGTATTTGTAATGATTTGCACATGAGACGCTTATGCCTGGTTTCACAGACAAGGCTTAAACCTAGTCCCACACTAATACCTGCTAGTACAGACTGTGATTTCGGCAAAACTTACGATGATGACACCTATTGAATCATAGGCTACGACGCAAGATGATACAGAATAGGGCTGCGCAATTAGCCTATAGCAAAAATCATAATCTAGATTATTTTTGGTCAGTATTGAAATCACGATTATTGGTGGGCGATGTGATCAAAGTCTTATTTCATGAAATGGGTCATTTTAAATATCAGAGAAATTTCACAATTACTTCAGCAAAAACTGATACTAGGTTAACAGTCAGCAATACAATAAGAACAAAGAAACTAATTGCAAACAAAACGGACATAAAACAGTGGTATTCAGATAAGTAATAGCCTACAACAACAAAAAATGTAGTTTTTCAATCAAATGTAAAATAACACTGCATAGTCTTACTGTATACATTAAATATAGATTAATCCTCATTAAAGCTACTTGAGTTATTCAGTCAATATCAGTGAGTGATTTGTCTTTGTCATTTGTTGTTTGATTATCATTAATGACAAATAAACCTGCTGTCACTTTAAGAGCTAATGCACGGATCCAATATACTGTTACACACACATTTTCTTTTTCAACTGTGTACATTTACTAAAGTCATAACCCACTGTGTTCATGTGAATACTCTTCAAAAAGGCTTTTTGGCACTTTTTACATTTCTGACATTTTTGTATGCGTATCCGAAGCCCATTTGCACACACAGAAAGCCGCCTGGGGAAAAGTGTCTCTTTTGTGGCTTAATGTCCTTTTAATGACACTGTTTAATACCAAACACGTCCCACAGTTTAGGAACAGTAGACTGCATTTTACAACACTCATTTATTTGGTTGATTTGGATGTTAAGTTTGGGGTTTTAGGGAGGAATGAAAACGAACCGCCGACTGGAAGTTGCACTGCACAAAATGTGGCAGCGGCACAATAATCGTTTTAATCTATTATAATTAATCGCACAGCCCTACTATAGAAGAATGCTTTAACATCATCATCAGCATGTGCTAGTGGTAAACAAATAGCTACTTAGATATGTGTTTATAAAAGCTACCTAAGGCTTAATATAAGCCCCGTCTCTGAAACCAGATCTGCTGGTTGCATAAACATAGCCTTGTACTCTTAAGTACTAGTATGACCAACTAGCGTTGAGTCAAGGGGCAATCAGTCTTAGTTTCTTGTATCAGACTAAACCAATCTACGTCTTTATATAACTGACTTGAAACAGTTATGGACAGTCTTAAAGAGAAAAATGTGATGACTAATTTGTAAGACTAGTCTTAAGCGTTTATGCAACCGGACCCAGGCCTTAATATTCATTAATATCAATTTGACTGCACTGGCAGTTTTTGATGAGAACAAAACTTGAGCTGGATAATGGCATTGTTGTCTTCTGTAGAGCTGCTTTAAAGGTGAATCAAGTTCGTTTCATAATTTTGCAACATTGGCACTGTTATAGAACTGAACTGAATCAACATTGAACTGACTTAAGCTGAATAACGACACTGTTGCCTTCTGTTGAGCTGCGTATAGCTCGTTCATAATTTGCACTATTATTGAACTAAACTGAATCAACGCTGGTATGGCTTGAGCTGAATGACACTATTATCTTCTATGGAGCTGGTTTGTAGTTGGACTGAGTTTGCTTCATAACTAATAAACTTGACAACATTCACAAAATTATTGAACCGAATTGAATCGTCATTAAGCTGAGTAATGACACTGTGCTTTACAGCAGAAATTGTACGTTTTATAATTGAAGAACTTTGCTACATTTTTTGCAGTTACTTTCTGTTGTTTTCTTATTACTGTGAAGCTGCTTTGAATAAATCTGTATCTATATAAATATAAGTGACTTGACATATTTTTTTATAGAGTACATATGCATCCTATATAAGGACATGCAGTTTTACGGCTTATATTTTTGTAGCATTGGGGGTGTTTACCTGTTTTCATTATTTCAGCACCGAGACACACCGGACAATAATCCAGAGACTCCATTTGAATTCTCTCCAGAAAACATGAAGGTGAGGGAACTCGTCTGTGTTTTTGATTGCATCATAGTTAATGCATGGCATAACTGCACATTTTGCTCTTGTACACAGCCAAGGTCAAATATGTCTGGCTGTTGTCGACATGTTGAATAAAGATGATAGCTGTGTGCTTGTTGTTTATGGTATGTTGACAGAGAGTTGAGGCCATCATTGATAACTACCCAGAGGGACACAAGGCGGCCGCCACTATTCCTGTGCTGGATTTGGCTCAGAGGCAACATGGATGGCTTCCTATTTCAGCAATGAACAAGGTGAGAGGCTGAGCTTCCCACAGTTGCTAAAAACCTGGAAATATCAGTCACATTTTATGAGTTCTTCCATTGGCTAGAAATTGCTCTCTGAGAGCAGTCTCTGTTAAAGGATTAGTTCACTTTTAAAAAAAACTTTTGCTGATAATTTACACCCCCCCCATGTCATCCAAGATGTCCATGTCTTTCTTTCTTCAGTCGAAAAGAAATGAAGGTTTTTGATGAAAACACTCCAGGATTTTTCTCCATATAATGGACTTCATCAGGACCCAAACGGTTCAAGGTCCAAATGACAGTTTCAGTGCAGCTTCAAAGGGCTTTAAACGACACCAGACGATGAATAAGGGTCTTATCTAGACAAACCATCGTCATTTTTAAAAAATAAATAAAAAAGTTTAAGTTTTATAAGCACAAATGCTGGCCTTGCTCTGGTCTGTGATGCGTGTTCGTGACTCACGTAAAACGCAATTACGTTGAAAAGGTCACGCTTCTGTCCTGACAAATTTTCTTTTAGCCTTTTTAATATTAAAACACCCACGAAATGGGCATTTTAAACGATAAGCTGACACAAAGACATTTGAATATGTGTATATGGTCCTCCTTCGTCACATTCGTAAACACTGACTCAGTACTTCCGCCGACGCGTGCCGTGACCTTTTAAACGTAATTGCGTATTACGTGAGTCACGAACGCGCATCACAGAACAGAGCAAGGCCAGCATTTGTGCTTATAAAACTTAAACTTTTTTATTTATTTGTGAAATGCCGATGGTTTGTCTAGATAAGACCCTTATTCATCGTCTGGTGTCGTTTAAAGCCCTTTGAAGCTGCACTGAAACTGTCATTTGGACCTTGAACCGTTTGGGTCCTGTTGAAGTCCATTATATGGAGAAAAATCCTGGAATGTTTTCATCAAAAACCTTCATTTCTTTTCGACTGAAGAAAGAAAGACATGGACATCTTGGATGACATGGGGGGGGTAAATTATCAGCAAAAGTTTTTTAAAAAGTGAACTAATCCTTTAAATAATTTTTGTATCCAGTAATCACAAATGCCTGGGAAATCATGGACAACGTCATGGAAATTCATCTCTCAAAAATTGATAGACATCAATAATCATACAGTTAAAATGTAGTAATAATAATAATACTTGCAATTAAAGGTTTAAAGGGGTATTATACATTTTATGAGTTCTTCCATTGGCTAGAAATTGCTCTCTGAGTGCAGTCTCTGTTAAATATTTTTTTTTTATCCAGTAATCACAAATGACTGGAAAATCATGGACAAAGTCATGGAAATTCATCGGTCAAAAATTGTGGAACCCCATTAATAGTGTGTAAAATGTAATAATAATACTTGAAATTATAGTTATAAAGGGGTATTATGCTTTTTTGGGACATTTCCCAAACATGCTCGACCAATCAGAGCACAGTGTGCTTTTCAGGAGGAGGGGCTTCATAGAGACAGGAAGTAAACAGAGCGTTACTGACAGACTGGGAAGAGAGGAGCCGCAACAATGGAGAATATGGGGAAAATAATCAATTCAATCATGAAAACCTGTTCTAGTAGATCCTGAAAACAAAATCAAGACTTTGTAAAAGAGTATAATAGGTCCCCTTTAATTTATTATTTTTTTCATTTCATAAAATATTTTTGTGACATCATAAAGTATTATTTATTTATTGATATGCGGCAAAAAGTCAGTTTTATATGTAGTTTAACGGCATCTTATTTTGTGCACGGCAGTGTATTTATTTAAATCATTCAACCTTCATGAAAAAAACATTCATAATACATGCATTTACATTTTTATGTTCATACTGTAAAGCATCGAACCAGCCAAAATATGAATGGTCTGTGTATATATAGTATGTAACAGACCCGGCACTATTTAGTTGTTTACTCGACTACTTTTTTATTCGAATAGAAGCTTCTACGAAATGTTTGCTATTATTCCAGAGGTGCTCAAAAAAACGTACTTTACTTAAGTTAAAGCATTGAAAAATAATGCATTATAAAAGTATTTTGAATGCATTAATTATTAATTGAAATGCACTTTATAGTGCCTTATTTGAATAATCGTAACCATTAACCGTTAAACTATTTTAACCGTTAGAAAAAAAATGCATTAAAACCCCATGACAAACAACCAATTTTAGATGTTACAAGGAATCTGCAAATATTATAATGCATTTTAACTTTGGTTACAATTATTTATGAAAATTATGAATACATTTGTAATGCATTATACATAAGTCTTACCAAATACACAATAACATAAAATTAAAAAAAGCATAATGCTGCACAGTGAATGTCTAATTTTCTTTTATTAATATTGTGTTTTTCAGATTTTTGTCATTGTCTGATGTGATTTTCAATTTGTCCTGCAGGTGGCAGAGGTCCTAGGCATCGCTCCAATGAGGGTTTATGAAGTAGCAACTTTCTACACCATGTTCCTGCGTCAGCCAGTGGGAAAGTACCACATCCAGATCTGCACCACTACGCCCTGCATGCTCTGTGACTCGGACAGCATCCTGGAGGCCATCCAGAACAAACTGGGTAAAGAGCAAGAGCTGGACGTCACCAATAAACACACTCGCCACACAAACAAGCTAAAGCCACGCTACTCAACAAAATGGCCTCAAATAGACCAGGTTGAAATCACAAAAATGTGCTTAAATAAAAATCCTCTTACGTGTAAAATCCAAGATGACCGCCTCACACACCAAAATGAGCACATTTCTCAGCACTGGCTCAAAGATAAGATGTTTTTATTGTGATATAGCATTTATTGAGTAAAGGAAACAAACTGAATAGTCAGAAAAAGTTAGTCATTCTGTCTTACAATATTTCTGGTAAACACTGACCTGTTATTTTGTGTATAGACCTTATTCACAGCAGCGCCATCTTTGATTTTTAACAGGAATGAAAGCGAGGCTGTGAGGGATAGATCTCCATCTCTTCAGTGGGTTGTACTGCTATTAAATGTGTTTGTGGATTGTTCTGCTGACGAAACCATGCAAAAATATGTTTCTGAGAAATTCCAGCAGACCAAATAATCCAGACAATATGATCCGTTTAAAATTATAAGTGATCTAGGAGCTTTATACAGCTTTTTACAGCGGATCCCATTGAAAACACAGTAAGTCTATCCCTCACAGCCTCACTTTCATACCTGTCATGGCGCTGGTCTGAATAAGGTCTATTCGAGTGTGTCCATGTAAGAACATCAACATCAAAAGACCTACATCTTAAAGTGCCCCTTTCATGGTATTTTAAAGTTTCCTAGTGTTGTTGTAGAGTCTCCTACAACATGTTTACATGCATCAAATGTAAAAAAAAAAAACGGTTTAATTTCCTCACAATATACATTTGCACATCACATTTTCCATGATTCTCAAAACGGCTCATCAAATGAATCAATCTCTCTAAATCCCTCCTTTCCGCGAGTTTATCTGCTCTGATTGGCCAGACAGCTCAGTCTGTTGTGATTGGCCGACCCGTGTACAGCGCGTCGAGAACAAAAACGCCCATTGCATAACACCGACAGCTCTGCGTGTCCTGAGGCTTCCTACACCGTAAACTAAACACAGTAACGAACAATGACGTCGATTTTACCATATCAATGCGAGCGCGAATCCAGTGATGAAATATTAGAAGAACTAGTTATTCAACCTCCATCGCAAGGACGACTCGATAATAGTGGCCCACAGCTGATCAGCATTTCAGTTAGACAGTGATAATGAGAGTTAGTTAGCAGGAGACCTACACAATATAAAACTCAAAACTAAGTATTTTGAACACCATCGTTCAAGAGCAAGCGGTTTGTGAATCCTGCATTAAATTCTCGTGATTTGAGAAGCTCGTCTATACTATAAAATAAAGTGAACACAGAAATAGTTTAGGATTATACTGCTGTGATATCTTGGTAAAGATGAATTTGAACCACTGATTCTTCACATGCTCATCCTTGGGGAGTGAAAAATAACTGGCTTTACCTTCCCATCATGCACAGCGCCGTCTTCTCGACATGATGCGGTCCAGTTCAGAAATCAGCTCCGGTTTGAGGTTTAAGTTTCCCTGCGAGTGTGCGCAATAACTGGGCGCGGCCAATATGCTAATGTTTCGTATCTACGTCACTACGAAACGGCTAATGACTCGTTTCAAAAACAATTAATTTCATAGACTCAGAATCGACTCTCACTTTTGAAAGACAATAACTTTATATACGGTGCACTTTCAGATATAAAACTTTGCAGGATGTTTTCATTCACTTAGAGCTTTATTACACACTACACGAACAGTCATTTTCAAAAATCCATGATAGGGGCCCTTTAAACCATCATCCTATTACATTATGTTAAAAGTGTTTATTACTTTTTAACATTTACATGTCCATGTGAACAAGTTTAAGGACTGAAAATTCATCAAACTAAATGTCCTTTTGGTTTATTTATGCAAAATATATTCCCAGAAAGATTGTAAATATTAAGAATTGAGACAAATTAACAAATATCACGGTAATGTGTCACACCACTAACATTAGCTTTGACCAGATCAAGGAAATACACACAAATGTGAATATGTGGCTTTGCAGTAACCTTTTCCTGACAACATAATATTTTGAATTTATAATAATTTTCATGAATGAAATCAGAAGCTATTAATTGAAAGGCACTTACAGGAATAGTTCATCCCTAAATGAATTGTCAGGAAATGAAAGAAAATCAAATGGATTTTGGGATGATATGAGGGCGAGTAAATAACGATGCATTTAATCCTAAACTGAACATGATCTCTCCTGTCAGGTATCAAAGTCGGGGAGACCACAGCTGATAAATTATTCACGCTAACAGAAGTCGAATGCCTCGGGGCTTGTGTGAACGCACCAATGGTCCAAATCAATGATAACTATTATGTGAGTATGATTACAAAGCTCATTTTTGAGTCTTGTTGTGTGTCGGTGAGAGGCTAGTTTTAATGTCACCTCTAGGGGAGGCAGTTTCTCTGTTAATAAAGTCGAGATGTACAACGTTTGCTCCTGTGCTAGCAGCAGAGTAGCATCTTATTGATAGTCTTAACAATGATGCGGGACGGGATCACATTACACATGTAGAATAATAATTATTATCTTCTGATTGGCTGATAATCAACCAGGTAGCTTAGATGAATGCAGAAAGTACAAACAAATGAACTTTGCATGCTATAATTGTACTATTACTTACAATACTTATATTATACATCATCAGATAATAATAATAATATTGACAGTGCATATTGTTTTTGTTTATTGTGATTTATTATAATTGTAAAAATTGTAAACAAAATAACTAAATATAATTGTACAAATGATACTAATAATTATTTTTATGATACATAATATAATGATAATATTACAATATTGATCGTGCATATTTTGTGTACCATGTAAAAAAAAAAAAAAAAATTCTTTAGAGGAAAGATTAACTATATAACCGGCCTGATGTTTAAATAGTTTAATTTACCAATTAGATCTTTAAGTCGTATTGTCAGTGAATAGTCCTTGTGTTGTCAGAGTCTCAGTTTAAGCTTGTTTTTGTTTTTGACCCGCCGGGTTAATGATGCAATTAGCCTTGGCCTCTCACGGTTAAAGAGAAACATCGCCAGAAAACATCTGTAGTGGCTCAATCTCACAAAACCTGTCAAGAACATGTCATAATTTACAAGTAATTATGTTTCGTTTAAAGAAACTGAAGCCTATTTTTAGGAACAGTACAATTATTGCATCTCAGTAAACAAGCTTTTTCTTTGTGCATAGGTTTATTGATTTAGGTGGAACGGGACCCAGATGTTTTCACTAAATCGAGTTGATACTCGAGCTCATTTATTCATCTCTTTGTTAAGGCCGAGATCAGAGAATAGACTGTAATGAATTAGTTCTCCATTAATGGGTGTTTCCTGTGCTTTGTTTTGGCCTGTAGGAGGATCTTAAGACATCAGACATGGAGGAGATCATCGATGAGCTGACGGCGGGGAGAGTTCCTCCTCCTGGGCCCAGGTACACACATCTGTCTCTTTCTAGATGCACGATTAATCGTAAAAGATCACGATCTTGATTCAAACAGCCATGCAAACTTATTCCTAAATGACAACGATGCGGCAATGTCTATTAAACCTTTAAGTACGATCACATTTAAATGTGTGTTGGCGCTGCTGCTGACCCAGAGAGAGCAGTTCTCATTCAAGCACACTGTATCATTATTTCTATTACTATAATTCAAATTATCACAACATTACTGGGTTAAAATGTATAGTTCTGATGACTTTTGTAGTGATAAAAATAGAGTAAATCACCTTTTGAAAGTAATTTGATGGTTCAAGTAAAGATTGTATCGATTACGTCGTTACACCAGTAGGTGGAGACAAGAGACTGTTAAAAATGGATTTGTCATTGAATAATTAATCCAAGAGATTCATTCATTCATTAGTTTCATATTCACTAATGAAACAAGTGAAGTATTATGAGTAAGTCATTGAATCATTCATTCAAACGGATTTTTAAAAATGCAATATTAATTAATTTTTTTTTTTTTTTTTTTAATAGACTGTAGCAATTCATTTTTTTCCCATAACCTCCAGTTAATTACATGTTATTTTGTTTAGTTGTGTATTCTGAATCATGATCTCTATTTGAAAAAAAAAAAAAGTCCAAAATCGTGCAGCTCTTCTTCTTTCTACTTTTAACATTACTTTATATGTCGATCGTGATAAAAATTAATCAACATCACAATGATTTTAAAGTGATTTATATCTGGCCATCACATTTACTGACGTCTCTGTCATTGGATTCTTTCTTTGTATCACAAATATGAGTTTAATAGCATCTCTGATTCAAACTTCAAGTTCATGGAAATTCATCAGTGAAATTATCAAAGATTTGATTTTTGTTATGGCATTTTTTATGTATTAAGATGTTTTTAATATATTTCGGCTGATTACATTCTGATAACATTCTTCATAGTGTTTCTTTAGAGAAAAATTATTTTACACTAGATTACTTCTTGCATTAAACATCTTGAATCTAATGTTTGTTTAAATTGGTTCCTCTGATTTCCCCCCTAATTTTTAAGCATGTTTAAAAACAACACGAGTTGATCAACTCGTAAATTTAAATACGTGATAAAAATAAAAGTATGTAAATATAATATTTTTAGCCCAATACTCATGTCTGCATAGAACAGCAGTGAAATTGAATGTGAAAGCAACTCCTATTTGTTTTTAAGATTTAGATCTTTTACAGAAATTTGATTATCCAGTAAAGAGTTTGGTTGTGACGTCATGGGGGTGTTTGGGACTTTCACAGATGCAAAGCTCATTAGCAAAATTTCATACTCATAAATCTAAATATCTAAATGCTAAACCTCTCTTTCTTATATTTGTGAACGAACTTGAAAAATATCGGTTTTCAATTAAGTTGTCTGAGAACAAAAAAACCTTAAAAACATGATCTGTTAATTATTTATCCCTTTTTCAGTGTCATGTAATTCGCTTAACTTGTTAATGTTTATTTTATATTATCCCCCTACAGTTTTTGTATTCTGTTTTCTGTTACTTGTGTATTGTTTTAAGCATTAATAAAAAAAAATAAAAATAAAAAAAATAAAAAAGAAAAGATGCAAGCTCATTAAAAGGATTGACAGTCAGAAGAAGGGCCAGTAATTTAGTTAGTTATTAGCATGATGGTGAGCTTAGCTTGCGCGGTTCTCATAGACGCCCCTATTATTTATTTTACTTCCTAAGACTACATGAAGCAACTAGAGGTCTTAAGTGAGTCTAATTAAATAAGGACATTATGTGATACCGGTATGTGTGGTGAATGAGTCAGTTGGCACGCTAAGAGTGTTTTAATTGATTGTAATGATCTCTCTTCCATCAGGAGTGGGCGTTTTTCATGTGAACCGGCTGGAGGTTTAACCTCGCTGACAGAACCTCCTCCTGGACCGGGCTTTGGTGTGAGAGCTGACCTGTAACCGGACCTCCACGGTCTGGAGCCCTTGTAAACCACAGAGATGTTGTGTATGTAAATAAAACATTATCATTAATTATACTCAATAGACCAGTGTGGTTCTTTTAAAATGATGAATAAATTAATGTTCAGGCTGGTGAAAAGGTTTAAGAGCGTTATGGGAGAATACAGAAGCATGCACGTTAAAATATTTTAACATACAAATTCGTGTTTGCATGCACGGTAGTTTCAAAAAATGTTATTTACTTGGGTTAAGCATTTATTCCTGAATGATCCACAGCTAAAGACATATTCATGAATACACACTAGCATATTTTTTAAAGACATGCATGTTTACTGCAATTGTACCTAAAATACTGGAGATGCTTTTGCCAGTTTTTAGGCTGCATTTTTAGTAATTATGTACAGTAATTTCACCTCAAATCACACTTTATGTCAGTAACAGCAACACACAAGCAATAAATAGTAAACCACAGGCAGTGATACGCATCATTACAACGCTGTAATAATAATTTATTTATTTTATCCCCTTTTCGCTCCATAAATATGTCTAATGTTGCTTGAGATTTTACAATGGCCAATATCACGCAGAATCAATAATTACTTTTGTTTACGTGTGTAGATAATAATAAATATTCTATTATGGTAAAAAAAAAAAAAAAAATCCAAATAAGGTGTTAAGATAATTAAGAATCCTGGTTATAAAAGATCATATGCATATACAGATTTCTTGGAACTGGAGAATTTATTCAATGGGGTTATGGAATATTAATCTAATTAATACTAATCTAAATATGACCAAGTTGTAATTAATATAGAAATATTCTTCTTGTGCATGTAAACATGGTCACCATCCCAACACAAAAGTAATAAGCACATAGATTTTGGTGTTCCATTACTTTGCATTTATTTGATTTGAACAATGCTTGGCAAAACCCATCCATAAAACATAACCTCACTGACAGTGGCAGATATGTACAGTATACAGCATGTATAAACAAGCCACATTAAAAGAGCATGCATTTCTGAGGCTCTTCCATGTGTGGCTTCTTCGTTACAACCAGAAGAGAATACAGTTTTGAATAAATAAAATATGACACCATAAAATAAATAAAGAACATAAAACAGAGTATGGGTTGGTTAAAAAGAAGACCAAATATATATATATATATAATATATGCAATGGCCCAAACACAGATTTACATGTGAATAACGCTTGTTGAAAAAAAAAAAAAAAAACAGCCTGCTAAACCAGATATGACCAGGCTGGAAGACCAACCAACCAGCTTAGGCTGGTTTTAGCTTTTTTTTCTTCTTCTCTTCTTCCAGATGTTAACTTAATGCTTATGCAATAGAACAAATGGTACTACCATAACACTTTACAGCCTTTGTTGTTAGGGTTCAAACTAAAAAACATTTCTACACAAGACTGTGTCATATGTCAACCACGCATATGTCTTCATGTTACGATCACTTCTTCAAACCACAACATTTCATGCAACTGACTGCATGCACGTGTGTGTGTGTGTGTGTGTGTGTGTGTGTGTAGCCAGCGCCCATCCCCCTAACACACACAGACCAATGTGTCCCTTGTGATTCGAGCTCGTTCTGCAACATAATACCAGCCCATCCCATGCGCATGCGCGAACTCCCTTTTTCCTACATCATATAAATAACCAACTGCGCCACAACAATAACAGACCTCGAATGCGCGACAGAAACGTCGTTCTAAAACAGCGAAACTAGAATCAAACACAATTTAAGCTCTCGTAATAACAGAATGAATAACGCCACAATGCATCAGGGCTGAAATACCTTCTCCTCGCGCCTCTCCGACATGATGAAGCTTCCAGAACATTCGCGAGCGCTCGCTGCAGCGTCGCACGGAAAGGGTGACGTCACAGTGCGCAACGTCACCCCCCCCATCATCCCCAAGAAGAAAATAATAATATTATAACGTTAAACTCTCATACAAAGGTTTATTTATGAGATAAACGGAGAGTAGATGAATTTCACTTGTAACAATAATTATAAAAAATAATTTGTCATATTAAAATAGTGGATGGACATTTTCTAAATATTATTATGATTATTACTTTTATTATAAACACAAAAACATCTAGCATAATACAAACTATAAAACCATAAAAACAACATAGGACATAAAAAACAATTCTTATTTTATTATAGGCACAAAACAATCTAACAATCCAAACTATTAAACCATAAAACAAAATGTTATAGGAAACAATGCACAAAAGTTAATAAAAATAATAATAAAGTAGATTAAATGTAAACACCACAGGACATATTCTTTGCATTCCAGCTCCACAATTTCTATATTCTGATATAATTTCTATATTCTAGCCTCCCCGGGTATTATGTATTTTATGCATTTGTATATTATTGCACAACCAAACATAATAGAATAAATAATAAATTAGATAATTAATGAAAATCAAAAGAACATATAAAACACTAAAAATGCTGGGTTATTTATTTGGGTCAAATGTGGACAAACCCAAACACTGGTTTAATTAAAACAATTGTAAACCCAGTTGTTGGGTTTGTCCATATTTAAACCAAACATGTGTTGAAACAACCCAGCAACCCTTTTTTTAATTTTGAGATTTCAGCCAAAAGCTATTTAATTAAATAAAAAAGATAAATAAATAAGTATTGTATAATTAAATAGTAATATAAATATTACAATAATATAATATTGAAAATAAACATACAAACATGAATAGAATAGTACGAGATATATTCAACAGCAAAAATATCAGTGTATGCAAGTCACAGCCTAGCAGCAGAGCGAGTATGAGCGCATGCGCAAAACGTTTTTGAGCGCCCTGGATCACGTGACCCCTCGTCCGCCAATGAGATCCCAGCTTTCCGTGTTTTTTCGCTGGGGCTTTTCTTAGAGACGGGCTGACGGCGATGTTTTCAAAAGCAGCACTGAGAGACGTCACACAGCCGTAGGGTTAATGTTCAGTTTTTACCCTCCGACACACACATTTATTTTTCTTAAAATCGTCGAGATTGTGTCTTCTGCTCGTAGGTGAATGACGAAGAGGAAGCCAAAGGCGGTAAGCAGAAAGTTTCGCTTGTTTTTCTTTTTTTTTTGTCGCGGGTTCCGACTATAGAAGGAGGAAAACGCATTTAGTTTTGCTAAGGAGAGCTTAACCAACCAGTCTTGAGTAGTAGAACAACAATAACGCGGTGTATGTTGGATTTTCGAGGCTTTTAAAATGAGTATTAGTATTAAGTATTAGTAGCAGGTTTGTGTTCGATAGCGTTGCTAGTGTTCCGCGCGCGTGCGTCAGTGACAGGCGCGTGCGGTGCGCGTTATACGCGGAGGGGCCCGCATGTCTCATAAACCCACTGCGGGCTCATTGTCTGTGCGTGAGAGGGGTGGCGCAGACCGCAACGTGACACCGTATGATGTAGTTTTCATAATAAACCAATTTAAGTTGGGTCTTAATGTCAGTCAGACAGACAGCTGGAACGCATTGCATTTATTGTAATTTGCATTATTTTCCACCACCCATTTTCTCTCTTTATAAATGACTGGAACATGTCTGACATAAATGCATGGATTGTATGTAAATATATTTGTATAATCTTTTCTCGTGGCGTTTGGTATATTGAGCACGGTTGCTGCTGCGACGTGCATGAAATATTGTATGCATGCATGCAGCTCTGGTGTGTGTGTGTGTGTGTGTGTGGTTTGCACAAAGCTTTATTTGGTGACCGTCCTTCGCACAGAAACCTTTTGTCTAAAGGACGTACGAGGCGTCTTCAGCTGTGCAGCGACAGACAGAAGCATGTCATATGCAGGTGCAGTTCGTAGTGTCCATCATAGATATTTTTTTGATGACATAATACGGTACTACATTGTTTACTATGAGCACAATAGTAGTATATATATATATATACTTACACACACATATACACACACTTTATATATATATATATATATATATATATATATATATATATATATATATATATATACACACACATACATATGTCTGTGTGTGTGTGTGTGTATGTGTATATATGTATGTGTGTGTATATGTAAAATATGCAAGATACAGTAATGTATATTGTATAATAAATGCTTTTGGTTACTGGGTGTATTAATTCTGAAAGCAGTTTACTTTGTTTGTGAGTCATAAATTAGTATTGAATTATATTTTAGGTCTTTAAAATATATATGTTCTAGTGTCATTGAAATCCGGTTTATGTAATTGTGGCTGATCTTTTAACAATACAGTGGGAAAAAAATGACTTACTGTAAGATAATTTTAGCCAATTACTTTTTATTTCATTATTTTTTTTTCCCCTCAATTTTCTACATTTTTAACTAAACGGATTATTGTTGTGGGCTATATAATGATTTAAGCATTTTTGGTTTTGATTTGATTCTTATTTTGCAGGAGGGCTGATTTGATATTCATTTTAGTATGGAATCTAGATCAGATGTTTACGCCCACTCGCTTAGTCTTGTTCTGCTCTCACACACTTTCAGAATGACATATTAGGGATTATTATTCAGAGATCCGAGTTTTCCCCAGCTGGGCCACCGTCCAAGGAGAGCCTGTGATTCCTGCTGTTTTTCCATTGACCCCTTTTAAAGTCACGAAAGGCCCCTGTGTGTGAGAATCTGTGCGTTTCAATGGCGTTATGACGAACAATAACAGGCTCGTTTCTGTCTAGGTTGTTTCAGGGCTACTTAGCCTCCAAAATGCTTGTTTTATAGTTATATGGCGTGTTTACGTTAGATAAACGATCCGTGGTGGTGCTGATGCGGTGGGAATTTGCAGCGACTGTCAAGGCAACACTCACGCGTATCACAGCAAAATAACAAAGTGCATTTGGCAGATGGAAAGCGACACAGATTGAGCCTAAATAAAGATAGACTGACAATGAAATTAAGCTTAAAAGTTTGAAATAATAAACGTAACCCCAAAAAGGCAGATGTTTTTTCTGTGACACACATTAGTTTTTCTCTTTTGGGCCTAAAAGTGAAAAACGCTGTTATATCACAGCAGCCACACCTCTCTTCTCCTTTTAATACCATCATTTTTTTAATCATTTAACATTTTAATTCACCTAGTAAATAATATCTGTGTTCCCAATGTGTTTAACATAACATTCATACATACACAGATTTACAGCAAATAAAGTCAAAACAAAGAATAAGCATTTGCTGTGCAAAATTGTTTGTTCTTAATGTATCAGGAGTGTATTGTTTTTATTAATAGAGCCAGACCATTAAAACCAATATTAGTCGATTTTGAGATTATTTTCAGTGATCGATAACTATATCCGGTTGGCTGATTATTAGACGTGGTATTTCCCACATGTCAGTTTCAAATGACGCTCATGCCTCATGTCAACATGAATTTAGAGTAATGTTACTGAATTGAATGTAATTTGTATGGCAATTTTGTGTATGTCTCATTTCCCATAAATTTCCATACATTATTTAGATTTTTATTAGTAGTAAATCAGCATTATATCTGCCACCTTCCACTGTTGATATTGGTATTATTGGCCATTAAATAATCCATATTGTTCAACCCAGCAGTTGTAAAATACAAAAACAATGTTTTAAATAACACAAGTATGTTAAAGTTTGTTTATTTCTTGGATTTGAAAAAAAATAAATAAAATCTGTTATAGTACAGTACTAGGGGAGGGCGATATGTCCAAAATCTTATATCACAACATGAGCAATTTAAATTCATGATAACAATATTTCAAAATATTGTTATTTTTGCTTTAAATAAGGTTTTTATTTAAAATTTTTAAAACTTTAAAAAATGTTGTAACCATTTTCAATATCACAAAAACCAAGCCTACGTAAAAAAAAAAAAAAAAAAACTAAATTAAATATACATTTATTCCTATTTAAAGTTGCAAAAGTGATTCCGGCAAGAGCAGTAAGAGATTTTTTCCTTTTTTGTTGTTTTATTAACATTAACAACACACAGACGACAGCAGGTTTATTAGGCTGCTGTCACTTTAAAACCGAATGCACGGATCTAATATACTTGTGCATTTTTTTCTTGACTATTTACATTCATACGTTACGAAAGACACAAGACTTTACAGACCACCCACTTTACAAATATTTTATCCCCCTGCCTTCTGACCGTAGGTATAGGTTACCGATGTGTTACCGAGTTTTGTTCCTGTATCTGTACAGGCTCTAAATACATAGGAAATCGGCCATTGATACGTCATGTATGCTCTCTTGTTGTTTTTTGTTTTTGTTTTTTTGGTGTGTGATGTTGTCAGCAAATATTTTTGATGGTATTAGGCTATATGTTGAAAATGTAACATGTTATGTGTGTTTGTGTTATGTACGCATCTACGGAGGAAACAAATTTCCTCTCGAGGACAAATAAAAATCTATCTACATTCACTTAAGACATAAATGACCTCCCATTTTGACACATAAGTATGTGCATTTAACCTTTCAAGCCCGATAAGGCGGCTAAAATAACTCAATTCAGTTCTCACTCGCTCTGACATCACGTGCATATAGTAGCGAAATGTCTTTCTCTGCTCTTCAACGGTTTGAAATCACTTGTTTTTGAACCGCAATGCTTACAAAATGCTTATAAACGGTAAGCTTTCGTGACCGCACAGCACAGCAACTTTACGTGAGCTTAACCGCGATAGAGACGATAATCCAAAATATCTACCGATTGACAAATTTCCACTGGTTAATCGTATCTCCCACCTTTATACAGTACAATAATTTACAACCTGAAATCTCTAGTGCGTTTGAAATAATAAATGAAGTGCATTTTCAGCCAGATCAAATTTGATCTAGTGCAATTGACATGAAATTCGTAGGAAGTTTATATGTCACGTAGTTCGTCACGCTAAACTGCATTTTAAATAATTCTCGTTTAAAAACATATTTTTATTCCCTGGCTTTTGATTCACCATGAGCTGCTGTGGTCTTCATTGTTGATGTTATTTGTTTTTATTTTTTATTTTTTTATCTCTGTAAAGCACTTTGGTAACCTTGTTGTTTGTCTAAATTGTGCTATATAAATAAAGTGGTATGGTAATTCTAATACTTTATTTTTTTAAATAATTTTTTCCCATATTACATTATACATCAATTTTAACCTAAAATCGCAATGTTAAAAAAAAAAAAAGCCCATGGAGACGTTATAATACGTGAACTACCCAACAGTATGTCTGTCTGCAAGAATCAGAAGTGCACCAACTGTGTCTCTGCACATTTCGCTGCTCTGTTTACAGTCGTGTCCTAGTTTTGCTTTCATTTGCACAGATGACACTGGTACGCTGCAGCGTTTCTGTCGAGTTCATCCTCTGAATGCCGGACGGTTAGAGCAGACGTGTTTCCATGAAGCGCGTGCGAGCGGGAGCTGGTTGCATGAGAGAGCGGGAGGGAGAAAAAGGGAAAAGCGCGAGAGACAGAAACAGGCGTGTGACTCACTCTCTTACCCATTAGACGTTGGCCTTTGTGATCTGAACCATTCCCGTGAGAGACCTCTCTCCCCGCTTCACGTTCAAACTGGATGCCATTTTTATTTTACAGAGCTCCTTTTTTCCTGCGCAGACGCAGGGCTTTGAAGTACGAGGTTTTAAAGCTGACATAAAAACAGAGGCTTTGTGTCTCTTCTTGATGTTGATAGAATTTGACACATTTTATATTGCAGGTATGCTGCTTTTGCCTAAATGAATTCTAGTATTTGGTCCTGTGTTTTTACTAAATGAAGGTGGCTGATTGATTAAAGTGCCATGGTCTGAAATAGGCCCTCGTTTAAGAGCTTGTATTTCTTGAACTGCTTTTATCCTGTGTGTTTGAAGAGCTTTCAGTATCACTGACCTCTGGATCCATTTCGTAAAATAAACAAAAGCGCTTTCGTGTTCTGCTCCGATCAAATGTAATCCTACAGCCGTAGTTTCGGTCGTCTAATCAGAAGGTCCAGGCTGAATGTAATCTCACACCATTTTTTTTTAACATCATTAGCTTCTTTAATGTTAAATATTTTGGCTAATTTGATCATTCTCACCGCTGACTAGTATTGGTTTTGTAATGTTTGATATCGATTACCCACATCTAGAAGAGCAGGTTGGCTTATAATACACCCTACCATTAAAAAGTACCAAATTACTACCAAATGAAAGAATATTCTCTGAAGAGTCTCTGATACTCACCAAGGCTGCATTTATTTGATCAAAAATACAGCAAGTATTGTGAAATATTATTACAATGTAAATATCTGTTTTCTATTTCAATACAATTTAAAATGTAATTTATTCCTGTGATGCAAAGCTGAATTTTCAGCATCATTACTCCAGTCAAATGTAGATCCGTGATCCGTATGGACCGGGCCCCATAGTTTGGCACGCATGTAATTCACAGGTTAATTGCAAATTTTAATCATCATAGAGTGAAAGTTTATAATTTCCACATGTTTTGATCTGCCAATTTAGACATTCAAGTGGTTTTAAACCATTACAGCCCAAGACCTGGTGCTGTCTATGTCATTTAATGTTAACAACACAACAAAGCTTTAACAAAGATTAATCGATATTTAATTTATACAGTAAACTCTGTAGTATTACATTTACATTAGTATTTAGTATTACATCGTGTTTATCTATGCTTGTAGTTAGTGCACTGTTTACTTTCCCTTTAATAATGTTTCAACTTTATTAGTAAGGCTAGTGGTTTTAGCTGTGGTTTTTATGATTTATATGCCCCCCATATATGATGTATTAATAATTTTTCTTGCGGATCCAAAAAACTATTTGATTCGTGACTCAAAAACCATAATATGATTCGAACCGTGAGTTTTGTGATCTCTTGAACCACTCAGTGTCATTTAGTTATTTGAAATATAAATCTTTTGTTATGTTATACATGTCTTTATATCGTCGACCTCAAACTTATGAATGGTAAAGTATCATTTCTAAGACCGAACACACCAATTTTGGGGATTTAAACTTAATGGGGTCATATGATGGTTCTAAAAAGAACATTATTTTGTCTATTTGGTTTTATGCAATCGGTTTACGTGGTTTTAGTTTTAAAAAAAGTAATTATTTTACACATAAATTACATTATTATGGCTCCTCTATGCCCGGCCTTTCTGAAACGCTTAGGTTTTTATAAAGCTCATCGTTCTGAAAAGCACAGTGTGCTCTGATTGGCCAGCGATCCAGTGCATTGTGATTGGCCCGAATACCTTAAACGAGTGACGGAAATGTCACGCTCCTTTACCATATTTGGAGCCATATCATACCAGACTATTCCTTACTATATCAGCTCCCAAAGCAATAATGACCGGTGATAATGTCAATTCGAGCCCAAATCTGATCCGGAAAGATGATCGATCAACTTTGCCAGCGTGACTTGACCAGACCGTATCAGATTGGTAAGGTTTTATTTCATTAGGGACATAATTAATGATAATAATGACTTATCCTGTCTTTTTATACGTCGCGCCGCGATACGGGGAGAGAACACTAAACATAAAACCATATCTGGATTTGTGATCTTAGAAACAACAAGCAAGCGCTACTCTATACTGCTCAAAACTCGCATTTGAATAGTCAGTAGCAAATTCTTAAAATATGAAAACATACTTATGGCCTAGTCTGTGAATAAGCGCCAAAATGTACATGCAAAGATGCAACAGCCAGCCTTGTACTCAGTTCTCCGAAAAATGCGCAGCACACAGTCGAATATTTTGATTGTACTGTTCTGGAACAGTGTAAATAAAGCGTAACCACCGTTTTCTAATTGTGTCATCTTTTGGAAGGCCAAACAGAGCAGTTTAACTTTCGCAATGGCAAACACGGCATCTCTACGACATGGCGGCAACAATAATACAGCGAAAATAAAAGTTACGCCTTCTTTCTTTGCGTATACATTTGTGCGGTGTTATGAAACTCTGTCCCCACTAGGGCTGTCACTTTTGAGAAAAATCTAATTCGAACGGTTATCGGATATCAAGCAATGTATTCGAATTTATTCGAATTTCTACAAGCCCCGCCCCCCCCCACAAAAAAAAAAAGAAAAACACCGTAACGGAGATTCAATCACAAATTTATTAACAGTCTGACAGTCATAAACAGGACTCAGGCCTGTCTGAAAAAAAAAAAAATCTTTGACAATGTTTTAAACAGCATTTGATAACCAACTTAATCTATATGAAGTGGCACTATGCATAGCCAATCACAAAAGTAGGCTACATGGAAAAAAAACTGAATCGGAACAGCACGGCACGACACAAACAATAACTTGACCGCTTAAACAGCAGCAGGAGTAAGGCCTAGCCTAATTCATTTCTTAATATTGTTTGCTAGATACACCAATTTATCAACTTGATCTGGATCAAGTGCGGCTCTCTTTTTATTTGTTTGTGCGGGCGTGTTTGAGTTAAGCGTTTTAGGAAGACGTGGCTGAACCGTAACTTTTACAAAGAATATCTCTTTAGGTTTGAGACTTTGAGCTTTGTAACTCTGCAGATCTTATACATATATTATATATTTATATTTATTCATTCAGCAGACGCTTTTATCCAAAGCGACTTACAAATGAGAACAATTAGAAGCAGTTAAACTAACAGTAGGACAACAGTATGCAAGTGCTACGACGCCTCTCAGTTTAATCTAATGCAGTACTAATGTAATACATGCACAAACAGCAACATAACACACTAAAGAAAAAGGAAAACAAGAAATCTCATCAATTAACCCCTTTAGCATTTGCTAGTTTAACTGAAATATTGAAAATATTTGCTCTTGGTAGATTTTGGAAACACGTTTGTAAATCCTCAGGCACAGCAACACTTAAAATTATTGTCCAATTACTTTAATTGGTCTTGCCGATATATCGATATATAGCATTTGCATCTGGCCTAAAATCTTTTTTGTGTCATTTTAAACAACTTTCATTGTTTAACACAATTTCATGCTGCACTGGTCACCATTTTCTCTGTAGACACCTGTTATTTTCACCGTGACGCCATCAGCGGGGTAGTTTGTACTTCAGATCGGTGAACATGCTCTTGTAACAACTGCATATGTCACGAGTGTCGAACATTTTCCCCTCTCTGATGTTTCTTTCGAAGAGCACACACAAATCCTCTGAATTTCCTCTTTTACAAGTCCCTTATAGAAACCAATCGCATTTGGGGAAACCCCCTGTGAAAATACGTCAAGTTTCATCCTTCACCCTGCAAAGGTCAGGGTTTTAAAGCCTTCAGCGGGACGACTGTGTAATGCGTGGCTCTTTGGGTGTGTGTAGGACTCAGCTGATGCGGTGACTTGAGTCTTTCCTCCTGCAACTGTTTCCACTACAATGGAAATTAAACAATTAAGACAAATGAAATACTCTGTACCCTTTTAGTGGTATAATGTTTTTGAGTTGCTGTGTGGTTCTTTGGAGATTAAAAAAGTTCTTGTTGCCTCACGATCTTCAGATGTTTGTATTGTTTCTCGTTATTCTCAAATGAACGTTATTCTCAAATGAAGACAAAACAATGGCATGATATATTTTAAGATATGGCAGTGCAAGTTGTTTTAAGTTAAAACAGCTCAAACATGCTTTTTAGTCTGGGACTATAGGCTTAAGCCTTGTCTGTGAAACCGGGGATTAGATATGAGGTAAAATAATGGTAATAATGATTCTTGATTCTGGTTCTGGTCAAGCGATAGCAGCAAAACATTTCACAATACACTGTAAAATGATTTTGAAAGTTGTAATTAAAACAAAAGATTGTTGTAGTTGGATATGGTTTACAAGAAATTTCATGGTTAATTCGATGTGTTGCCTGCCATTTCCTTTTAGTTGTTTGTGAAATTTACTAGCAGTTTCTGAGAAAATATTGTACTATAGTGAAAAAAACGTTGTACAAACATTTCGAACAGTTTCTAACATTTAAAAGGAGAACATTTCTCATTTTATTTATTGATTTAAAAGAGAAGCTGATTTGGCTTATCCGCAACTTTTAATTACGTTATTTGTGAAATTTAACAATTTCCTTAAAGAAGATAAAGCCATGTAAAAATGATCTGCACTGTGACAATTCACACCGTTCCATATATGAATAATATCTACATAACACTGTTTGGTAAAGTTCATCAGCCCTAGCAACAGTAACCAGGGGGCGGAGCTTAGCGAAGGATCAATTGGATCTTTAACTTTTTCAAAGTGTACCAGCTATGACTGAAGGTTTGTTTTTGTTAAAACGGCCACGTCGTGCTGCCGAGGGCTGTTGGATTGCGAGGCTCTTGGTTTCTAGAAACCCTTCAATCAACGGGGTCTGTGTTTTCTGGTCTGTACGCACGTCCTGTCAGGAAATAGAGTGACTTTCTCCTCATGCTCAAGACACGGTCGGCATGCATACACGTCTGGTTGACATTATTTGTTTTTGAAACCAAAGTCACATTTCCCTGCAAGGATGTGATGTAACAGTGCATGTTTTATTTACATGCATATGTACATATGCATGCATTTTTTCAATGAAGAGTGACATGCTCATGGTCCATCCAGAATATATATTTTTCGATGGTCAAGATATGAAATTACGTGTTATGATGACTTATTAATTTCTTTAACTACAGTGATCTCATTATTATTCATGGGTATTTACACATGAAGTGTTAAGCTGTATGTTATCTTTATCGTTTTGAAACTCTCTGTAGTATATCCGTGTTTATCCAAATGTGAAGAAGTGCACATGTCCTAGCATCTTTTGTTTTCATATAAATATGAATGAAATTTTGATGGATATTCCTATTGCTTTCGTAGTGGTTTACGCTTTAGAAAATATATCAAAATGGCTGTTTAAGGTCCACATGTTCATCCAAGGGATGTAAGTTTTAGTGTGGCTGCATTTTGTAGTATTTTGTTAAAATGTTCCCTGTCAGATATTAGAACAGCATTTAGCAGATGTTTGTACAACGTTTATGATTCAGAATGCTAAATCAATGCTGATACTTTTAAGATGTTAAAAGTTTGTATGTAAATGTTTTTTTTTTTTTAATCGTTGTTCTGCAAAAGTTGTATGATTTGAGTGCCGTCAGTATACAAGCAATTCAATATTGTGAAGTTGTAAAACTCGATCACTTGGGTCTTATGTTGTGTTTCCGCAACCTTTGTAAAGGAGCTTCCAAATAATGGTCAGTCCATCTCGTAATGCCATGTCTCTGACACTTGAGATGAGGCGCTCAGCGTCCTCATGCTCTTCGTCAGATTGTCTGGAGAATTTGAGACGTTCTTGTCTTCTCCATTTTTCAAACACACACATTAACTACTCATCCATTCAATCCTTTGCTCTGTTGACACCATCATGAATCTAATTACAGCAGACAGCAGGACTTTAGTCAACACTGTAACCATCAAAACACAGAATACGACTAAAAAAAAAGGATTTGTCCTTGACTCCTCTCCTGCTTAACGTTCAGATTGGCATTTTATCCCCGAACCAAAAGATATCGAACCTAAAGTCACAGAGATACGTTCACCACCTGATTGGTCATCTTTTATGATGTATACTGTATTTCGCAACGGAACTTACCGAACATCCAAAACAGTGCTGCATTCTGGGATAAATGCATTTGCTGTATGTGCGTAGCTACATATGATAGTATTCTGACCAGCTGAGAACACGTGAAGAGCTTATCAAATTTCTAGTTTTGACTAAAGGAGTCAAAACTAGAACCCGACCGATTTATCGGTCTGCCAATTTTATCGGCTGATATGAGCCTGTCGCAGATATATCGGTATCGGCTCTATATGGTATTAACTTTATATAAAGATATTAACTTTTTTTTTTTTTTACAGAACATATAACACTGATAAAATGCTTGTAAATTGTGTAACTACGTAGTTTGTCCAGCAAACAATTTGCTCCATTGTTTGCTACTGGTGACCCATGTCACTGTAGTGACACCAGCCAACCCTTCCACTTCAGTAAAAGGAGGTCTCTTCTTCAGACACGGTGTAAGATGCGCACAAATTAGCTTCCAATCCCCTGACAAGGTATGAAACATGGCTAGCTAGCTAATGTAGCAAACGAGTATGATAAGCTCGTTGTGAGAGTAAAAGACGGGGACATTGTTTATTTACTTTATAGCATTGCGTCTCACCAGGTGACAACGTAGCGTTAAATCACCATTCAACAGACTCATGCCACCACCCCACTGGTAACTAGTTAACAACTTAGCTTTAAGTTGACATGACCGATTCGCACGGGATTAAGATCACAGACAACCTCAACAATTATTACAAATGACTAGAGGTCACCAGGTAATACTTATCCCGTGCGAATAGGGCTTATGACGAGAAAAAACGGTTATGCTTGAGGGCTGTCCTTTTTAGGGTCACATCATCCTGTTTTGGGTTCGTTTACATCTCTTTGGTCCATGTTGCGTTCATATATCATTCGAACGGCACCAGAGTTTGTTTGGAAGCAGATCGAGACTCCTCTCTTCAGCTAGTTTGGGTGTCACCAGGGTGCAGATGACAGCGTTCACTAAGGCTATGTTTACACGGAAACGATCAGAAGAGAAAACACAAAAGTAGTGTTGCGTTATCACTTTTTATTCTGCGTTTAGACGAGCATTATGAGGGGGAAGATGTGATGTGATGCACTGCCACACAACAACACCAATATCTGAGAATATTTTGTACAACTGCTGAAAAGACTCTTGTATGTTTATCAGAGCTGCTAGGGCAACTTGAAGGTCCGACGTATGGAAATAATCCGACATGTTGGTTGTTATTTTCAAGTACTGGCGAATGCCTGTGACGTATACGCGTACGCGACGAGAGCAGATTTGCGTTTTTACCGGTTTTTACCCTTTACACAGGAACGCGACGGTGGAGCGTTTTTAAGATTTCCACTATGGAGGCTTGTTTAACTTTTTTGCGTTTTTAAGCCCCAAAAACGTCGTCGCCGTGTAAACGAAAGGCACATCCGATAAAATATTTTTATGTTTTCACCCGGAATCGTTCTCATGTAAACAGGGCCTTATTCAAATGAACCGCACTAACAGAGCAATCGCACCAGGGTTCGTTTTAATCAAACTAAACATGCCAAGTGTGAACACACCCTGTATCTCAACTAGACTTAGTTGTGTTTTAATTTTACAAAGAATTCTGTCATTTGACAATCATGAGCTGCCTTTGCACATCAGATTGACTGAGTCCTTTTCAGTCTTTCAGTTTTGTATTACTGTTGTATTTATTTTATTGTTATTTATTGTTTTATTATTTCTTTTGTTGTGCCTCTGTTGTATGTTATTGTTTATTTACAGACTGTGTTCAGCACTTTGGTCAAGGTGGATTGGATTGGATTGGATTCAGTGTTTCCCACAGGATTTTATGAAACTGTGGTGGGTGGACTTTGGTCCCTCTAGGGGGGTTCACAAGGAAGAACATTTTGTACATAAAGTTAAATTCATAAATCTTGTGGACTTTGAGAATTAAGAGCTCCAACCCATATTCAGTGTGCAAATTGAGCACACAAAATCAGTGCATCGACTTTAAACTTTAAAAGACACTCAAACCTCTTTTTAGTTGTAATATAGTGTCTCAGTCTACATTACACTACATAATACAATAATAATGTTATCATATTATTACTATGACAGTAATAGCCATATACTGTAAAACAAATGCACTGAAAAATAATTGAAACTTTTATAATTAGTGTTTTCCTAATTTCTATATCTGCAAGAGATCAACCCTCAAGCTTTTATTTTGAAGGAAACAGTCGAGCGGAAAATAAGTTTACAAATACGTCTCATTACAAATCTAGCGAAATGCTGTAATCGTCAACTATGCAAATGTGAAATGAATGCTTAACTGCGTTTCCAAATACACGCTAAACTCAGCACATGAACAGATGGCGTTCACTGCATTCATTCACATGAGCGAAGTGGCAAACAGACAGTCTTCGATTTTAGTTTGTTTGACAGCAATGGTGCAAAACGCGACATTTAAAGACCTTTTATGTTATTATGGGAAGTTGAAAGATATTTTCGGGCCGCCACAGTCTAGTTAAAGCTGCCGTCGGCAACTTTTTTTTAATCATATTCAGCGAATTCTACACTATATTCCGACAGAACAACATAAATAAAGTGGTTTTAGAAAAAAACCCGAGCTTCTAACTCCACCTGGAGCGTGTTATTTGTTTTGCAAAAATCCACCGCTCCCGGTTCATTGTGTCCAATCAGCACAGGGGGGTGTGAGATATGACTGTCAATCACAAGTCGTGCATGCACTCGTCAATCACATGCGCACGCCCGAAGTTCACGCAGTCGCGAATAGTGATGGCGCACTGACGAGCACGAACTCCGTGGGAGGGTATTCGTTGATAGTGGGGGAGGGGCATGAGAGTTGTAAACATTCAAACAAACACTTGCCGACGGCAGCTTTAATAAAGGGGAAGCACTGAAATCTATTTGTGGCGGTCAATGTTTATATTGTGGTGGGTTGCCACAGATAATTCAATGTATGGGAAACACTGGACATTCAATGTTAAGAGTAGTTAATCATCTGTCTGGTTGATAAAGTGGTCTATTGATTGAAGCCAATGATCTAATGGCCAAATATTGATAGTGTTCATAGAGCATAATTTTGGACAAACTATATGGGCAGGTGCAATGCAAACAGGTTATGTGCTTTTAATTTCATCAACACTAGTCAAAAATGTATTGTATTTCTTACTGTTGACATTTAAATCAGTGATGTGGGATTTGGTTATACAGGTCAACACATACTCTGGGTTACTCACTATGAATATATTAGGAAATGTATCTTCAGAAACACAATACCCATTCTTTTTTTTAATTAAATAAATAGTTAAATTAAGAATAGAGCACAGCATGTGTTCAGAAAGCAATGGGCTCAGTTTTGATTTCATGTTGACTTGAATTTTTAGCATGTAGACTTTATCAATCAATATTACTGCACTAGTCAGTGTGTAGATCTCTGAAACATTCTTACAGTGAATCTGACACCAGTGTTCATGCAATGTAACGTAGCTGACATAATGAAGGGTTGTGTGAAAAAGCTTAGATGCAAGACAAACTAGTTTGGTCGCTTTGGTGAACACATGGCTGCCTTTTCAAACGTTGCCATAGCCTGTCAGATTTTGGCAGCGTTTTGATTGTAATTTGGGAAATCATAGTGCGTTGTCTGATCCTGCCTTTTTGAGCATGACTGTACTTTCAAAGAGGATGCAATACCGATTTTGTTCTCTTTTGCCTACTTGCCTTAAAGGTATACTATGCAGAAATTGTGTTTTTGTCAAACAGCGACCCCCAGAGTCGCTGTGCAATACTTGCATTGTCGTAAATACACCCCCCAACCTGTACACCGGTACCTGTTCGGTAGCAGGGATGGAAATTAACGTTTTTGTCCACCGGCCACTGTGACTGGTGGATTTCAAAATCTACCAGCCACTCAATGTTTTTACCAGCCACTTTCTTGTTTTTAACCGACAATGTGTAACTGCATGTGAAAATTAATACTACAAGATCTACAATACTTAAGCAGTTTATTTAATCTCAAGTCTCAATGAAATACTGGCATTTTCTCTTTCTCTCTTATAGCCTACACACACAAACCATGAACTGATATTCATTTCAGTTCCCATATGAGGAAAAAACAATGTTACAGACGTGACCACTGTGAAAGCGGCACTAAAAGATGCTTAAAACTTTCACAGAGACAGAAAGCACAAAACCTTTCTTTAAAGTGAATTTCGTTTTGTATTAATTGTATCTTAATTGTAATCAATGTTTCATCAACCAATTGCCTGGATTTAATACATAATAATTAAATATAGCAGACAGTAGATAATCACGAAACGGAGACGACGGCGCGTGAACTGGAGCAGCAACTGGAGTGAAACTCAGCGTATAAGGTAGCCTTGCCTCACAGACAGACATGTCTACTTTTAAACAGAACTATTAAAAAAGAAAGAAAACAGACACAGACTGCTCTCTGCTTATGCAATTCGTATGAAATGTGCATTTCTCTCTTGCGCGTTCACTACTGCGATGATCACGATCAGCATCGTTAACTTCATCTTTGCAACTGACACGTGACGGACAAAGAAAATACTTGTTTATTAATAAATAATTAAATTATCTCCTTGCTATAGTTTACATATTCATATTCATTACTTTTGCCTGTTAGCCTATTTGTGACAGATTTTAGGAGCTTTCTTGGCAGCGCCACCCTTACATGAACGCGTCACCACAGCATCACCGCACCCACCAGAATAGCCCTGTTTTTTTTTTTGTTAAGGATTTGTTTACTGTGTGTGTGATTAATTTAATGGAAAGCACATTCACTGCTAGTTGTCTTGCTAATCAGTGTCTGCTCGTTTATTCAAACTAATTTGTCCTAACAGACGAACGTTGCATGATGTTATTTTTATTTACCCGCCACGGTGGCCGGTAGGTGCGGCGAGTTTACCCGCAACAACACAAAATCACCCACAGTTGGCTGGTGGCGGGTGCTAATTTCCCTCCCTGTTCGGTAGGATAGTAGCGTTGGTCATGGAACAGGCACACCGAAGATATTGACCAGGTAATGTTTCACGATTTCATAAAAAGATTGGGCTATTGCATATACTGCATAGTCTACTGAAATAATGATGATGTTCAAAATCGGATAATATGTCTTATAATATAATATAAGTGTTAGACTACTTTATAATAATAAAGTCCCCTATCGCGTTTGGCAGCTTATAACGTTTTTACATGATTGCAGCTAAATCACAAGTAAATAGCCTATAGTCTAGGCCTAATGTATAATTTCATTTTATGTTTTTTGATTGTAATGTAAACATTCCAAAATGCCTGATGACATCAATAAAGTTAAATGTACGTCGCATTATTTCATAACATTGGCCGTTATGATGTCATTAGACATGATTATTGCAATTTATCATAATAGTTTGCAAATTGTGCTCGTTTACACTAGATAATTATGTGAGATATTGACAACTGTTCTCATGATAATCGCTGGAATCAACGTCAACAGCGTTGTGCGGCAAGCTAGGCAATAAAACATATATAACCAAAATATGATAATCGAAATCTAGCTAAACATATGTGGAAATTATTGGACTGGTCTAATTATCACCAATGAATGAATGAACAGCATCATAGAAACAATGGCATACTACAAGCAAGCGCAAGTTGCGCAACAACATACAACATATGACGCAAACAAGTTTACAAGTAAGATATTTACTTACTAGTCCATCAACAAGATCGCCAGGTCAGCATCTCTGTTGCATCCAGTGCTACTTTTTAACTTGCGCCAACAAGTGAAAGCTTTCCTTTTCCTACTTTCTTCCAACCGCGTTTTCTTTGCTTTTTCCATCATCTGAAATGAGCGCAATTCGTGCTTCATATGTTGTTGTTGTGTGTGACGTCGTTGCCGTAAAGCAAGTCGCGATTCTCGCGAGATTTGTCAGGGGCGCCCCTCTCAGACTTGCATTGCTGGTATTTCCAGCGGCGACCCCCCCACGCTTTACTACCAGGATGATTCGCCCTATTATGAGTTTGTTTACCACCGAAATTACTTTGAAGCTGTTATATTAAGGTAAAATTCCTGCATAGTATGCCTTTAAATCTGTGTGTGCATGAGGGCATGTGTGTGTTTGCTCTGTTGTGTGAGTGTAGGATAATGCTGGATTCATGTGAAGTGAAACCAACCTCCCAAATACAGGAACAAGAAACCTACTTTGACAGCAGCGTGAAACTTTTGCATAAACATGTGTTTGTGCCAAAAGAGGGCGGGGATTTTAGTTTGCACAACATGTGCTCGACTGGTATGTGAGACGCCAGGTTGTTGTCCTGGCTCTTTTTACAAGCGCCGTTGGTTGGTAACTGGCTGTCAACTGTCATGTGCTTGTTTTGCAGGTGCTGTACTAAAGTCACAAGAGCCTGTTTCACAAATACTGAGTTCACAAATAATTACAAACTATTAGCATGAAGTTTATTCTTGATCATTTTAGTGTCAAAATGGTCATTGAAAGTTTTTGATGTTATCCTAGTGATAGTGTAAATACAGTCATAGATGAAATAAACAATATTTGAAGTCTAGCAATACAATATAGGATTTTATTCAAAAGAAGCACCTTATCCATCCATCCAATTTATATACATCCATCCAATTTTATACATCCACAAAGTAAGCAATAAACTTTTTTTTTTTTAAAAGCAAAAAATTTTTAAGCAATAAACCATGGATTATGATCAAATCAAAGGTTTTTAATATCATCAGAAACAAATATATGACAGCTGTGCAATAGCCTATATTAAAGTCATCAATTGATGCATTTTGATTGTTAAAACTACACAGATCAACAAGCTATTTATTGTAGTATTTATAATCAGGCACTCAATGGAATACTCAAAGTTCTTTCAGCCAATAGAATTGTTTAGTGTCTAAGTGTGCTAGAATTTTAACAAGGCTTTGGCACGATATCAGCTGGGCAATATTCATTGGCTCTCTCTCTGGCAAGGAAATGTATGCGATTGGATATGTGGATGAAAGGGACTGAGGAGGCAGATGTGGATATCTAACGTCTTTACCCGTGATCCTGTTCTTAGTGTGGCAGCAATATGGGATTACTGTGTTTTAACTGAGGCTCAGAGGAAAGAGGAATAAAAGATTTGTCGCTTTTGACTGACGGGTTTAAGTCACATTTCAGCGCTGGTGAACAGACTTGAAATTGAAAGAGCCAGAATAGTGAATAGCGGAAGAAACGGCCGACTTCAAGACACCCGTGGCTCGATCCCAGAGGCCTGTGCTGTCAGGAATGCTGTCTGCTTTGCTCATATTTAACATGCTCATATGTTTTTGTTTCATCTTTGTTTGATGTGGTGGTTTATTTTGGTTCTTTTAAATGTTTTGTTTTCTTTTAATTCGTAGTGAAATGGGTATGATCCAGGTTTTACCCGTCAAAACACCATTTTCTATTTCCATGTAAAATTCTCTCAAATTCACCAGTTTCCATCAAAATACAATAATTACTAGGCCTACAGTCTTGTTTTCTGTAGCGGTGCCAAAACAGTCATATGTTGATATATCAGAGCTCTTGACTAACATGTTGACTACAGCTCTTGACTACAGAAGGTGGCAGAAGCACCTGATTTTGTGAATTAAATAATAAAATTACTATTGTTTTGCATTAATAAGTGCAGTTAGCCTACTAATAATATTACATGTTTGTTTATTGGAAATTTAGTTTAAATTGAATTGATATGCAGATAAAATTAACTTTAATTAACAACAGTAAAACGTAAACGTGCAAAAAAACTAATTTATGTAGGGAAAATTAAATATCTACTCTTTTTAAGTACCATTGTTCTTCTATCATAGCATGGTTTTGTTTTACTTCCATTTAGTTTGATGTTTCTCATATGCAACAGAAATGGCAGCTCTTATCAGTTTGGCAACGTTGTGCAACCAGTGTGATGTTAGACAGAAGCAATCTTGTATTTATTGCAGTTTTTCATTGCAATCCATAATATTTGCAGACATTGTCAACAAAACAAAATTAAAGCATCTTACATTTCTGTAAGGAGATCCCACATTAGTTGATTATGAATCTACTGTAGTAACAAAATCTGTACTTTTGCAAACATAGCATTTTAGCAGAAACATTACAATGGTAAGTTTTTGTTTGGACATTGGGATCTAGACATCTAGTACCCCTTTTCCAACGACGTGATTCTGGTGTGGTTAACTATGTGTAACTATCTGTAAGAAGGGTACGCAGTTGCTTACGGGCCCGGACCAATCCGCGTGACTGGAAGACATTGATTGACAGCCGCCCATCGCATTTGACTACTTTTATGCCGAGTTCAGACTGCACGATTTTAGCCCCGATTTTGGCTCGCCGACAGGTTTTGAGAAATCGCAGACAAATGCCCGAAATCACAGGCAAATCGGTGCTTGTTCACGCGAGTGACAATCATGCAGTGTGAATGAGCAAAGACGCGATCTGAGAGAATCCCCGACGAGTCGCCGACGCCCGTGAGATATTTGGCATGCTAAATATCTGGACCTGTCGGCGAATCACAATCCTGCTGTGTGAAAGTGTTCTGACTGAAAACTACATCGGCGATGATGACCGACAGCCAATGAGAGAGCAAGATACAGCAGCGGGGAGTTCGGGGAGGAGTTATAGACCAGAATATCAGTATTTTTATAGATATATTTACAATTATATCAAACAGAAACAAAGTAGCCTACATATTGCTTGACCAGCAGCACATTGCAAAATTATTTCTTTACCCCCAACTCTCTTTGTAGAACACACAAGAGCTCAACAAGTTGATCTCGTCTCCCCAACCATTTCCTCCTGCATAATCTTTTTTTTTTTCTCCTTTTCGCTGCAAATCAGCTCACAGATTGGGATCGCAAGCTTCTTGCAGGCTATAAGTTTTAATAACAATTTGAGTCTCACGCGAGAACTCCGGTCTCACGCACACGTGATCTTGCGTTATTTTCTTATCACTACTCGCGTGTGTTTGGTTGTGAAACGTAGTTTGCGTGCCAAACAGTTGTCGGCGATTCTTCCTCTTGTAAAGTCATGCAGTGTGAAACCTCCTGTCGCCGATCCATCGTTCAGTGTGAACACAGCAGCGACTGAATGCTGGCCAAGATAGTCACGCAGTGTGAAAAGAACAGTGACCCGACTACTTTGAAAATCGTGCAGTCTGAACTCGGCATTAGTCTGATCGCATTTTACTTTATCGCAAATTTATTTTAATAAATAATGACAACAACATATTTTACTGATCATTAAAGACATGTGTGAAACTAACAATGATGGATTTTGGTGTTATTTGTTTTGAATTGGGACTGGGGAATCCCCAGGTCGTAAGTGAACATGCGTATTGCGTGCAGTAAACAGATAAAAACAGTAAAAACGTTGAACTTGAGACAGACAATATCGATATGGTAAAGTCAAATTACAAACACAAAAGTGGCTTTCAAAAGCGAAACCGAAAAGAGGAATTTGATCAATTAATAAGTAAATTACCAAAAAAAAGAAGCTTCTTTAAAAAGATATCTCATGTGTTATGGTGCGCCGTCACCAGTGTTTTTTCATGTATTATGGTGTGCGTTCACCAGTGTTTTTTTTGTGATCTCTCTCTATGATCCTATCCTGTCCTATTCATGGTAGCCTACTCGTGGACATTGCGTCATCACGTGCTGTAGATAATTGATAATCCTGCATAAGAGCCCGGTGTTGGCTCGTTACGCCACTGGTTCCCGGCCTGTGTCCAGTGCAGTAAAGGTGGTTCTGGGACTGAAAAATCAGCTCAACTGGCACTAAAAACCTGCTGGTCTCATTGAGATATCTAATAACATTGCACTATACTGCTCTTTATATCTAATTATATATAAAACTGTACAATGGTTTCAGTTTCAATTTATCTTAGAAAACGACAGATGAGAGTACTGGGAATTTATGCGACCTGCCGTTTTGCTCAAATTACTCCTGGTACCGTGAACAGCCGCACTGCCTGCACCAAAAAACTCAAATGTTTTTAGACTGGTTATGGTCAGGTAGACAAAACACAACAGCATTACGTCAGTGTTCGTTCCTCAAGTCTGTAGAAACAGGCTCCAGAACACTAACCATTCTGGTGGAAAAGGCAGATTTTTGTCTTTTACAAGCTGAATCCTTCATTGACCTGTTTCTTCTTTAGTGTTTAGATGCTGTTTAGGGATTGTTTGACCCTTTGACCTTTCAGACCGTGTCTAGACGTCTTCTGACAGCAGATGTCAGGGGTTTTGAATGCAGTAATGATGCTCGCTCATTGTATTTGTTGAATAATGTTTGTGCCGTCTTGTTCACGTTGCCTTTTCAGTCTTGCATTGAAAGCAGTTGAATATGCATTTTCTAATTAAAGCATATTGCAGTTAAGTTAATATTGAATTCTCGTTCTTGTTGTTGTATTCTCAGAGGTCTGAGCAGATGCTGCAATCCGGGTCATTCCCATGAGTAGGGCTGCACGATATTGAAGAAAAATGCGATGACTCATTAAATAATGCAATATGCGATATGATAATGCTTAAAAAAGTGTGTAAAATAAACTTAAATTATCTTTAAAATATATTTAAAATTATATAACCTACATACGTGTTTCACATTCTTGTTGTGACAAGAAAACATCCCTACATCTTCTGAAAGTGAACTGCAGTGTTTTACTGTAGCATTATTCTAACATCAGTATAAACCACATGGTTTAGGGTTTCAGGAAGGCCTACATTAAGTTTATTTAAGAACAGAAACTGAATAATCAAATGTAAAAATAAACACTGCTTAGTTATCACTGTATGAATTAAATATATACTGAATCTTATTAAAGCTACAAAAGTTATTTAGTCAAGAGCTGTGTGATTTTTCTCTTTGTCTTTTGTTCATGATCCCAGTTATTGCAAGCTGTTGCGATATGCATATCACGATATATATATATATATACGTTTGCGATATTTCGATAATTTCGATATTGTGCAGCCCTACCCATGAGTCTGGTTAATGCGGGATATATCATCTCTCCCTATAAAGCGTTTGTGACTCACCCAAACTTAACCCTGCGTTGAGCTGAGTCATTGGGTCAGACTGCACTGGTTTTTAAGCCTGTGCAAGACTGCGTTTGCATTTCAGACTCTTATACTCTCATTTCCAGAACTCTTAAGGTCTTTTTTAATTTTTTTTATAAGAAATACAATTTACAGACCCAAATCTACAGACTCTACATGCTTATACATTCATCCTCACATTCATACCCAAAAACATACATACATGAGAAAATAAATAAATAAATAAATATATATATATATATGTATATATATATATATATATATATATATATATATATATATATATATATTATTATTATTAATTGTAATTTTTTTTTTAAAAAATTGAGAAGAATACATACGATATGATAGAGACAAGGAAACTACAGGCTTCATATAATAATTATAATACACATAGAATATTATTCCATTTTTTTATCATATTCATCTAATTTATTGTTGCTTTGTGCTATTATCTTTTCTAAAAGAAGATGCGACCTTATAACATTCTTAAAATAACCTCAACACAAGCATGATGATACTTTTGTTTTAAAAATAAACATTTTCCCTATTAACATAATGGTATTTATCACAAGCAAACTACCTGTAAAATGACCAAGTACAATAGTTTGTGGTGTTTATGGTAAGTTCCATTCTAGCCGTCTTTAACCAAACTTGTACACATGACCAGAATTTATATACTACTGGGCAAAAGTAAAATAAATGCCATAGGTCTTCCTCTTCTTCCCCACAAAATCTGCAATATGGATTATTTTCAACTCTTGAGTTCTTCCGTATATTCAGTAAAATATTTAATGCAAGAATTAAAAGGCAGTAAAAAAAATAGTTAACTCAAGAATGTTTTTTATGTTGACTAATTTAAAACGCATAGTAATATAAACAAGAATATTTACCAGTATCTTTCTTTTTACCATAACATTTAATATATGACAAATTGTGAATGTTTCTTAGTGAATATAGTTTCTTTCTTAGTGAATATAGTGCAATTATCAAACCACAAAGCCTGCGATTCAATGAAATAAATATATGCTCTGCATGTTTAAGAGTGAAATGTGGCACTGTGGTTTTTTAGATGCTGTGCATTTGGTCAACACCTGCAGCTTATAGCCTAATAAAACAATAAAAACACAGCGTTACCAAAGATAAGTCTCTATTTCACTTGTACAGTGAACACTACGGTATTATTTTAGAGTTAATTGCTCTCAATACACTTATTTACACTTAATTTGACACATTTCTGTACCTGAATACTACTGTTAGACCTTACTTTATTTGTAACTTTGTTTTATTGTATTTTTCTGTGCTGATTTATGAAGTGTGCTTTTAAGTAATAAATGAAAAGTAAAGTTACATTTTTACAATTGTAAAATTACAATACTAATATTACGGTATGTTTATTTTATTAAGTTATAATTATTGTAATTCATATTTTAAAGTCATTTTGATATACTCACACAACTCAGCAAACCTGGAGCAAACCTTTTCTTAAATCAGTTTTAATCAGAAAAATCGGTTACTTTTATTTGGTCCTACTTTATATTAAGTGGCTTTAAGTACTATGTACTTACATCGAAAAATAAGTACAATGCACTTATTGTGTTCATGTTGTATGTTGTCAAACACATAATTTACTGTTATTATTACTATTAGTAGGCCTACATGTACTAACGTGTAACTACGTCACCTACATTTAAAATGTTACCGAAAAATCTACATATGATTTAGTGTTTTTTTAATAGATTCTTGTAAAGTTTTTTTTTCTTTTTTTTTTCTTTTTCTTTTTCTACTGGCCCGATTTGGGCCAGTGGTTCAACTTGTCCACCACCACAAAAAACAACAACTAATAAATAAAATACAATACAACATTTTTTTATAAAAATGCAACCTCAAAAAATAAGGGTTTGACATCAATTTTCAGATACAGATATTTAAAGAAATTGTATTCCAATTTTGATACCACAGATACAAACTTCATGCAAACTACGAAGTAATATAAACTCAGTATTATTAATGACTAACACTTAGACATAAGTGAACAAATAAGAACAATAATTAAATTATGAGCAATAGCACAAGTAAACACAATAGACCAAACATACAATGAAACAGTGTTTTCCAGATAACGTAATGAAATGTAAAATAACACTTCATGTTTTTAAATCATTGTTGGAGCCATTAAGGAACCAGTGTCGGAAACAGAATGATTAAATTCCCTTCCCTAATGATGCTCCCCGTCTCTGTTTCTGTCTGTCTGAGCCTCTCTGTACAGTTCGACGTGTAATCAGCCTGACCTCTAGTAGGAAGCTGATTATAACCACACAACCACAGCAAGACCAACACTCATCTACCGGCCTGTGCTCTAATCCCAATCCCCCCGCCTCTCTTTCTGTCTGTCTCTCGATCTATCTCTCCCCACCGTTTCCCCGTCATTCCAGTTCCCACCTCCCTTCGGCTTGCCGACCCCCCTGTCGCTGTGTAATCTGCAGTAAAAGGTGCATTGTTCTGTGTGGCGTGGGTATCTGTGGTCATTAACCTACATACTGAGCAGCAGGCCACGGGCTTCTTAAAGCTTTCTCTGATGCCCTCCGATCAGGAAGTTCAGCGCTCGCTTTTCTGTGTGTTAACCCTTTGCTTCCCCTGTGCACGGACTTGCGGTCAGGTGTAAACTTTAGTAATGCAATTTGGTTGTTTTTCCTTCATTGAAGCTCATTTGCCGACAATAAACATACACTCCAATACTATTTTCTGCTTTTTTATTTTTCTTTCTGCACACTCTTTGGTGTCAACAAAAAATATGGGAAGCATTTTCTCCTTTTTTAAATGTCGAATATAGCCTGTTTATTTTGCTATGCGTCATAAGGCCGTACAGTTTCATTTTATTATTTGCATTTAGCATTGTTGGATAAAATTTTGTTTTTTCTAATTGGTGCATTTTATATCATTTTTGGTGCATTCAATTTAATAAGGTTGTAGTGGAAAAGAGAACTGCAAAAACGAGCCGTCTACATTTTAAGGTTTCATAAATACGCTCTTGATCAGATTACTTGTTTTGGCCAGTGATAATGCATATGCAAAATAGGCATAGGCTATCACAATCATGTATTTATTATTTTATCTGTCAGTACGTCTCGTCTCTTTATGTCTGTCTGACATTCATTTTTAGCTCCGCATGTCAGCAACTCAGGTTTTTCAGGAGCTTCCTCTGTTTCTCTGACTGAAAATATAAGTGTATGTACTGGGACTGGCACTGGAGAGCGTGCTAAAGCTCCTCAAGTCGTATTTTTGGTGGACAATTTGTAGAAATTAACATTCTTCCTAAATGTGATGTTAACATACTGTCCTGTGACTACAAATAAACAGAAACAGACGCGACTGAATAAGTACTTAAGTGCGCCCTCTTTCTTTTGTAAAATAATGGTAAATACCACTTTATTTCTGCGTGACTAATGTGCAATCTTGACTCAAATTAATTCATTAGTATCGATGCATCACTAATTATTGTAAATCTGTGGTAAAACATCCACAGTTAAAAACATTTTTAATCTTTAAGTAAACAACAAGAATGCCAACAAAAGGCCACTTTTATCATGTTTGTTTTGCGATCTCGCTAGTTTCCAGTGATTTCTCTCTGATCAGACTTCCATTTTTTGGTGAATTGATGGGTTTGTGTGACGTTGTTCCGGAGAGGCGTGTTACGGGCTGGTTTTAGTGAAGCGCTGTGGTTTTTGCATGGTTTTGGTCTCTGTGCTACAGGTCCGAGACTATTAGTCTCGGCTAAAAGCGGCTAATGTGTCACTTGCCGATTCTTTATGAAATTTATGGCAATTATTGTGCAATTTCTAAGTGGAAGTTATTTCTACACATTTGTGTGTGTGTGTGTGTGTATCCTTTTATTATGCTTTGAATTCGGACATATTACTCATCCCACATACTGTTTTTCGCCTACTTCGGTTAATATTCAACAATCTGCCTTACTTCAGGTGGATGATGATGCAATTTTTTTCTAGAAACAAACTTTGTTGTATTATTTTCATGTTATCACTGTGAAGCTGCTTTGATACAATCTGTATTGTAAAAAGCGCTATATAAATAAAGGTGAATTTATAATTACATAATATTTGAAAACAACTTTGAATTTGAAGAACAAGAAAAAATGAAACCTACTTAAATATCTTTATCAAATGTGATTAAAATAATAAAAAAAGAGAACGAGAGCGAGAGAGACTGTTGGGACATCTCGCGAGTTGAGGCCAGTTGAACTTGAGGCCATAAGTGATATATTTAAGAAAAATGTGTTATTTTATATATAAAATATTTATATTTATATATAATATAAATTATATATAAATCTATATATAGTATATACATGCAAATATTTCTTAAATATATACAAGCATGTGTATGTATTTATATATATAAAATAATTATACACAGTACACACACATTTATTATGTAAACACAAACTTTTATTTTGGATGCGATTAATCGTGATTAATCATTTGACAGCCCTAATTTAAATATAAAAATTTATATAAACATGTAAATATTTTTTAAATATATACATGCATGTGTGTGTATTTATAAATACATAATTATTTTACTCAGTACACACACATATATTTTACAACAAAAACGTTTATTCTGCAAACGATTAGTCGCGATTAATCGTTATGCAGCCCTAATATGTAGGCTAATCAATATGTAATAAATATGTAATCGTGCTATATCAAATCAATATTTCTTATCCCTATTAGGGATGAGTCGCGATCTTCGAATAGTCGATATGCGTTCAAAATTCGATCATAAAATTGCTTATTCGAATATCGTTATATTTTCGCGCAATACCAATGTGACATAATTGACGGCGCGCCTACTGTCACAGATCGCGCAGCAGGGTATTTTCCTGTCAGGGACACAGGTGTCACTAACATGAATGAAACCCCCTCCTGCGCAATCTAGGATACCAGCGTTTCATACATAGTGTATCAAACAACAGAAGAAGAGCATTGTCGTGACCGTTAACTCTGCGCCCAACAGAGGTGGGTATAGATAACCTTAACTGTCTGTCTATGGTAGTAACAAAGTAGGCTACATTTACTTCACTACGTTGGGCGACGTACCTCTCGTTACTTTATTTTAATGCAATACATGTTGTTAAAAGCGTAGTTTATTCCAAGCGCGCTGTATCTTTTTTATGGGCATGAGCGATGCTCCATTCACAAATGAATCACAATGAGTCGATTCTGTTCAAAGACTTCATCAAACAAGTTGGCAGATCTGTCTAAATCGGTTCGCGAATCAGTTTGAATGATCTGTTCAGTTCTTCGCGCACTGAATCGTCTGAAGCGCTTTCAATTCACACTCGACTCGGAGTTGTAACAGGAAGATTTAAGAACATCAAGAGCGTTGGATGAAGTGGCCGTGGTGGACCTACAGTTTAGTCTAGTGAAAGCAAATCTGCAAATGCATCATATTTTTGCCAGCGATGAAGATCTAGTTGAACATCTTCGTATGTCTGTGAATGAATGATTCCACAGGACGATACATTCGAGTTCATTTCATTCAGGTAATACATTTTACAACCAAACAGATTATTACTCGACAATAGCACTACAAGTAGGCTATGATGACATTATCCGTTTTGTGGACATATACATTCATTTATAGGCTACATTAAATATACCATTGTCCACAGTTTATGAAATGAACACCCGCGGTAATGTGTGTGTATTGCGCAGTGGCACACGAATAGTTTTGATTGAAACTAATTTGTTTAAAAAGTAGGCTTTTGCAGTAACAAGGCAGGTTTGCATAAAATCATTATGACAAATTTTTTTTTTATCTAACGACTCCGAGCATCTGGTTTGGCGATGCAAAAACGGACTGTCGTGTTGGCAGCTATATTGTTTTTTTCTTCTATGTTAACTACCGGTATGTTAAAAAAAACGACGGAAAAAACGACGAAAACATGTTAATTGTTCGAATAATAAAGTTTGTTTGATGACAAATCGCTAAAGATGAAATTGGCCTCCCTTTCTGTCATTGTGAGTGTGCGGTTTTCTTCTTCTTTTTTTTTCCGATTTTCGAACGATAATCGACTTTTGCTCCTCGATTTTCGAATGGCATTTTTGGCAAAAATTCACATCCCTAATCCCTATAATTATTTATGTGGTGAAATACAGTGTTATAAGTGGTTTGACTGTACAGTATACCTTAAATGTCTGTCTAGTTTGAACTTGCTGCCTGTTTTCTCCGTGGAAGCTTTCCATTTAAAGAGCCAATAAAATATTTCGACTCTATTAGACTATTTCATGTCTAATTATTTACTTATGTGGCAAGTGGCCATGTAATAAGTGGGATAATGCACATCCAGCCAGTTGTTATCACAGAATAAACCCTGACAGGGTGATCAGGACACTGACTCAAAATGTAAACGTTATACCTTAGAGCATTTTAATTATAGCATTTAGTTACTTAAAATGACGTGCCTGTGTAGAAGAATAAACGAAAAGGAAAAATAAGGAAATATTTTGACTGGTATATTATTGAATACTGATGTTGGCCGTGAGTCACCATTCGCTCTGACATCAAGTGCTGTTCAGTTGTGTCACTCTTGAGGTTGTGCTGCGGATGTTGTTGTGTTGATCAGGGATTACGAACCACAGTTGTGTGGAGCTCTTGTTGTTGTATTTTTATCTTAAATGCAATGTTGTATGATTTCAGCAGAAGGTTGGGGGAAGGGGAGCAGATTTACTGGGCCAATGACAGCAGGCCATTTAGACAATGTTGTTATAGCGGTCAGGCCTGAGACGTGAGCTGTGAGCAGCCTACCGTATATTGTTTTTATGAAAGCTTGCAAGGGCTGTATGAGTGTGTTTGCAACTCTTGATTTCCCTAAAGATCCTCTGATATCTCTAAAGCACATTTTTCATTTTGTGTATATTCTGTGTGTGATTATGCACTTATACACTGTAAAATATTTGTGAGATGGAGAGGATGGGAGTCTCTGTGTGTGTTTGTGTCTGAGTTGCAGAAAATGCCTGAATGGAAAATGCTTTCCTGTAATTGGAAGCACGGTGTAGTCATGTGACCTTCAGCATTAGCCAATCACAGCTCGACTTCACATTTAAACGACACTATGCTCTGAATCAGAAATTTTCTACCACTTTTGAAGTCGTGATTTTGAGCTCATCTCATTTAAGTGCTTTGTTGTCGGAAAGAACAGGAATCATGGAGGACACGACACCAGGTTTATTCTTTCCTATTTATTGGGAAAATCTCTCCGTCAGCTTAGTGTGACCCGGCCTTTATTTTAAAATTGTGTATAGCGTAACATCGTCACCATCCTTTATGCCCTACCCGGGAACTTGGCCATCAAAATTATCCAGAGCTTCCCACTGGTAAATACAAATTTATATATTTATATAAAATACAAAATACAAAGGGTTTTCAATTTTCATGTTTAAATTTTAACTAGGAAACTCATATTTACGATAATTCCCGATAGCATGTGAAGGCAGCAGAAAAATGCTCCCAAACCACTGCAGTATTATTAAAAATAATCAAGTCAAAATAAATTTTTTTTTTTTCAGTTATACTTAAAAACGTATAAAACATACAAACAAATTGTTTTGTCAGTTAAGATTAAACTATAAAAGGCATTATTCTGAGATTTACTCACTTCACAATAAGGTTACATTTTTTTTATATTATTTAATGCATTAGTTGTCTTGAACTACTATTTTTTTTTTTACATCATTAATCAAAGTTAATTTTGTTTATAAACCTACTATTGTTCATTGTAATTCATACTTGTTCACCAAGCTTTAATTAATGTTAATTTATACAACTTGTATTATTAAATCTACTTAATACTTTGTTCAGCATTTATTAATCTGGGTTAAGTATTGTCTATGCATTAACTCATTTTAATTAACTTTATCGAAAAGTGTTACCACATCACAATACATATCAATTAGCTAAACCTTTAAAAATCTGGATCTGGAATTGTCTATTTACATTTTACTAGTGAAGCAGAATTTTTAACAAGAGTGACATTTAGGAATTACTTGGATCAATGTGAACTGAATGTGAATTTGTTAAAACACTTTCTAAAAGGTTAATTGTCTTTTGGTTAACATTATTCAATAGCATGTTGCACAGTCTATTGACAACCATGTTTTTACGCAAGTTATTTAGTTTTCTTTTAATTTTACACATTAGTTGTTTCTCTATAAATAATAAGATTACGCATTATATATTCTAATGTCAAATAAAATGTTAACCGCAACCTTGAATGTGTGAATATGTATATTATACATGAGTGTTTCAGATTTTCATATACATGATGTATTTGTAATTTTGAATTTGAAACTGAGAACACGTCATTCAAATTTAAAAAATGTCACATTCTAAAAATTCCCATCGCAAGTATGACTGGGTCAACGTCTCCTTTAGGCCCACACACTCTTAGATTAGTGCTTATTCACTACTACTACACTTCAAAAATACACATTTTATAGCATCCACATGTGCAATTTGAGCGCATGCTGTGTGTAGAAACTCTATTCTTAGCATGTCTGCCCTCCTCTGCAGTCACTAGTTCAGGTTACTGTGTTCCACGCGGCCCTGTTCACATGCCGTCCAACGTGTGTGTGTGTGTGTGTAGGTAGGTAGGTTTACTTAGATTTAGCTCACTTCTGAAAACAAATTTGTGCCCAAAGTATGTCTAACAAACCTGCTTTTTGGTGAAGAGCTCATTTACTGATCATAAATATATATAATTATTATTATTATTATTTTTTTTAAACAAATGTTCTTATAACAGTGCAGTATGGGTTGGGTTTAGTCTGTAGTGTTGGTGGGGTGTGTGAGGTGACAGTACGCGGTGTAAAAACAGGATAAAGGTAGAGCCGTAAGGTCAAATTCATGACATTCAATCAAATGACCTCATCTTTTGTAGTTAAAGGAGCTGTATGTAAGAAATTTATTTTTTTATTAATCATACATTTTCCCTGATATGTCACTAGACATTAAGAAATCATGTTCATTTCAAATACTTATATCACTGACAACAGTAGTCCGGCCAGGATATTGTCATTTAAAAAGTGAAGTTGCAGCCCTCAACTGATGTTGATGTTGTCATGTTGTGTTTTGATCTGAGTGCCACCCTCCACCGATCGACCAATCACGGAGTCAGTAGTGTTGCAGCATTCGGGTTGCCAGCTCTGCTCTAGTTCCCACAGCTCCAGCTAATAACGTGTCGTAATCGGATCCTGGAGCATATCTGGCAACCTTGAGTCAGTAATTTGAAAGTGATTGCAGTACCAGTTTTGGCCACAATCTTACATACTGCTTCTTTAAAACTGACTGCATCCACACAAGCAGCGTACATATGATTGCATGTGATAGGTTACCTACAGAGTATGCTGACTTAGCCAATCATGCTGCATTACTGTCACTCAATGTACCTTTAAAAGGGGAGTTTAGCATTTTAGCATGAAGGACAAATGTAGACACAGACTGTGCATCAAGATCGATTTAAAACGCAAACTCTCTTCGATGCAGGAACACCCTGTGCGAGTTCTTGTTTTCTAATACAAGCAAGAATGCACATTTTCCCAAATATTCCCAATTGCAAACGTGACATTGATTTTATACAACAGTTAAACAAACAAAAAGGTCATATTTAGTGACGTAGCCTACATTTTAAACCACGTATTGTAAATATTGTTTACTAAACTAAATAATAGTCGCCCAAAATCTGTTGGGCATCTCCAAGCGACACGCAGAGGTGTTTTATTAGTGAACGTGAGTAGGTAATGTAGGGAATCCAGTCATAAAAACGTAATTTAGAGTATAATAAGTAATTTCATAGAATTGTCAAATTTGGAAAAATATAAAACAGAATTTGGGAAAATTTTTTTATGGATTTCATAGGGATCATGATTCTTCATGGCCAATTCCGATTCCAAACAACGGCATTTCGAATTTTCTGTCAAACTTTCTTCCAGTTTTCTCTTCAGGAAAAAAAAAAGGATGATTATAATTAAATAAAATTACTCCTATGAAGAAAAGCACTCTTTCTCTGCACCCACTACAGATAGTCAGAAGAGCGTGAAGTAGAATGATTGTGTCTTTCTAGTTACATAAAGCTTTACTGTGTCTGCAGGATCCATTACTCGATGTGTTTCCTGATTTTCATTTGTAGCAGCTGTCCGTGACTCATGCACCGCTCTTCTAAGAGTGTGTGTCTTTGCAATAACATTCGAGCCGTGCCATTTCAAAGGCCTTTTTTTTTTTTTTACACTCTGTGCCTAGACCTGCAGTGTGCGTTTTTAGTATGAGTAATATGGTTGGTAGCATGCTAGTCGATTTTGTTGCATCTCTTTTCCCACAAAAACACTTTCCATCACTCCAAATGCATCACCAAGCAGATCTTTAGCCCTCGGCTGAACTCTATTGCAACACTTCCTCTGTGAAATGCCAAGCATATCGAGCAATAACGCTGCCTGTTGAATGCTTCAGACCTATATGTGGTGTGCTTGTTGTGTGTCCATTTGTTTCCCTTCCAGTAGCATCTGAATTAATCCAAAGCATTTTGGGAAGGTCGTTACTAGGTCTGCCCTTCTCGAAGTGAAGATGTTAGTGCTAACAGCAGTAATCATGTTGTATATTACAGTATTTATAGACGGACAAAAGCCAGCCCCTTCGCAAGTAAACAGAGGCCGCATTACGGAGATTTGCGTGTGCTATGATTGCTTTCACTGTGGTCCTCTGTTCGGTAGTCTGTGTAAACCGTGTGCTTACTGTATCAGACAAAAGCTTAAAAATCTATTATGTTCTTTCACAGTAAATGGAAAATTCTGTCTAACACCAGCATTTCATTTGTCGAGTAATTGTGCAAACTGTGACTTTATACATTATAAAAACACTGCAGTGGTAGTACTATGGTACAGGGATCATGCTACTTTAAAATACACCATGGTACTGAATGTATATTTAAATAAACATACCTTGATATTTACACTGTAAATAAGGAAGAATATGATCAAATTGGCAAAAAAAAAAAAAGCACTGGTAGTACCACCATGACACATACAGTACATTCATACATACTGCAGAGTTTATCTTTATTTATTTTGCACTGATTTTATGGAAAATATGTATTCTGTGGAATGAATTGTGAATTTATAAAACGTTGTGAAATAACAAGCTTTCTGTGGATTTTTTTTTTTTTTTTATGCTCCGATTTTTTTGTGGGCCTGCACATGTCAGAAATAAATTAAATTGCTAGTCTTTATGTATATGAATTTTTAAAATTTAGGGTTTTATTTTGGATTTTTTTTTACAGTGACTCCCATCTGTCCAATCCTCAATGTAAACAAATGAACTATTTAAAAGATATTTCCAGTTCGCATGCATGCATTGCAAGTTTGCTTTGCATTCTCAGCATTGCAGCAAAGGACTCTATATAAGCTTACCGTATATTATCTTCTTTTACGTTCACTTTTATCTTTCAGAGCAATAATTTGAGCAGAATCCTGCTGAGCCAGTTAGATTTAATTAGTTAAACTTCCTTCAGTTTGTAGGTATGCCGGAATAATAGCACATCCAATTTAATGACACAGGCATCTGAAGGAATCTCTATTGCCCTCTTGAGTACTGAGGCCTGGTAATGAATTTGCTAAATAAAATCACTCTTTAATGAATTTTTGTGTTGTTAATATTTTCATTATGTGTTTTATAAAAGCAATTAATCAAGTAAGGTGCTGCTGTAATGTACCTATGGGGTCACGTTAAAATGAAGCCGTTTTTAACGTGTGATGGTTAAATTAGAAATGCACTACTGCGTTTCAAGGTTTCTTTATTTTTATATTGTCTTGTGATGCATTGCAGAGGTTGAATAACACTGCAGAGCATGCTGAGGAAAGCAGCACCTTTAATATTAAAAAATGGTCCAGGGGTATGAATTTTTTTTCCTATTTGTTGAAATAGCAGATGTGAACATAAATGGTTTTGGGATTTTGGACTCTTACGGATAATATGTACCGTGTGTGTGGCATAATAACGGGACTCGCAGAAATTTCACTGTCTGTTTCAAAGATTCTTTAATAGTTGCATATTTTAATTGCACTTTTCCTTCTTCACTCTGTTAACATGCACACATTTTTGTCAGTTGGAAATTAATCCATTCTGATTGGCAGATTCTGAAATGTTTGTCAATCTGATTCACTTATGTTTACGTACTGTATGCAAAACATGTATTGCAAAAATAAAAGTGCACATGCAGTGAACAACATGATCTTCATGTCATACCTAAAAGGAAAGCTGAATTATTTCAGAAGAGCATTTAGCACATTTTCCATGTCCTACAATGGCCATTTTGTAAGACATAAATAAATATGCGCACATTCATAAGATCTCCAGACTAACTTTTTTTAGGAGCGCTGTTGCCCCTGACTAAAAAATTCAGGAGCGCAAGCAGAATATTTAGGGGTACACCTTAGTGTTGGGCGATATGCTCTATTTTCATATCGTTAGCCTGTGAGATCGTCGATACACGATATTATCGTGAGGGGGGCGGGGCTTATTTGATTATATTTACTCATTAATTTGCTTGTTTAATTACTTTGTTTTATATATGAGAATTAATTTTCTATTACCGGTAATAGTGTTTATTAATAGTCTAAAAAAGGTAATTTCCCGGTATAGTGAGGTAAAAAAAAAAAATCCTACTCATTGGTGTATCTGACTCCCGAGTATTCAAACATGTTAGCGGGAAATTTACGAACGCATATTATCCTCATGCCGTTACAGATGCTGCATTTTGACTGTAGCCTAGCCTATACTTCTGAGATGAAAACACGCTTGACTAAAAATTTCAGGAGCGCAAGCAGAATATTTATGGCCACACCTTAAATAAATTATTCACAGTTTCCCCCAAAATATCTGTATTACTGACAAATGCTTATAGAAATTACAATATGGAGTTTTATTTTAAATTCACAGGGCTCCAGACTAACATTTGAGGGCAACAGCACCAGAGCCACTGAGTTCTACATTAAGTATTTTAACTTGTAAGCATTTCAAACAGTTAAAGCCATCATCTAAACTTGTCAGCAAGCATGCAGTTCCCCAAAGCAGCAGTTATCAAATCAATTGTCTTAAATGGCTGACTTATTGTAACATGACTACATGTAATCATGATGCATATATATCGATCGTCCTCTTTCGCATTCATGTTTGCACCGGCGAACTTGTTTTGGCCTTAATGTTCATGGCCACCAATGAAGAGGCACGCATTGCCTCTGCTCTGATTTGTCTTTGTGTCTTGAGTCCTGGCAGGTTTTGTGACTGTTCAGAGAATATTTGGCCGTTGGTAAACAGTTTACCCTGAAGATTTGATTGCAGTTTCCTGTTGTTTGTTTAGCGTTGTGCTGCTGGATTACGTTCGGTCTTCAACTGCAGCGTTTTCTGCCTGTCCTTTTTCCGTACTGTAAACAAATTTGCACAGATATCAGCGGACAGGACTGATTTACGCTATTTGAACATAAAAAGCAACGTGGAAATATGAAGTAATGCAAAAATACAGAGCAAGACGTGTCCCAAATGAGAGACGTTTTTCCCAAGGAGCTCATGAGGCGCAATGAAAATGTATCAAACAATGTGTTTTCCTTTAACAAAGGGATACAAGGAGATATTTAGACATTCGTTAGAATGCAAGAAATACGTTATTATATTTAATAATTGTATATAATTTATAGGAATTTATATTGTGCCGACGATACTAATAAAATGTACATTTAGAATATTATTTTTTAAATAATGTTCTTAGTCTTTCCTTTCTGTAACGGCTGCGGCTCAGACAAAATATCAAAATTTACGTTGAATTAAATGCCAGAGACAGTTTGTTTAACCAATAATAACGAAGGAATAAATCCTGCAGTTCACTGGCATAAATGTGCAGTATTCCTGTAGAGTGCCACATTTTTACTTTAAACGTGCAGTTCTTATTTATTGAATTAAATCATTGCGTTTTTTTGAATGTCAATTTGATGTCAGGCTGTACCAAAATTCCTGTTTTTTTTTTGTCTCCAAATTTAAAACGTTGGTTATATTATTTAAGATACTTAAGACTTCAGGCCTTAAATTTTATAAAACTACTTTTTTAAGACTTTTTAAGTATACTTTTTGTAATGCACCTAAATAACTTTTACACTCGTACAGATAGGGCTGGGCGGTATATCGAGTTTGTACAATATATCGATATTTTTTTTTGTAACGATACGGAATGAGGCAATACCGTTTATATCGATACAGTAGTTTGATACGAGCACATCTGAAAAATAACGGAGGACGCGCTGTGAGATCCTGCTGTGAAAGTACGTCAGGCTACATAGTACAATTTGTCCTAAACATTTGTCCCAACATATTAAAGACTTCAAAATTACTGGTAAGATATAGTTAACAAGTTTAAAGCAGTTTGCCCTGTCATCTCTGTCAGATACTGTTGCTGACTGACAGATAAACACTAGCGCTGTTTAATGGGTTTGAGATGCGGTGCTTTCCTCAGTGCTTAACTTACATTTCACAGGTATATTCTCCATCTGTAAATGTTAGAAAGTCAAACAAATATGTCCATTTCACTGTCAGGAGAGGACGAGCTTCTGCAAGTGAATCTCCGCTGAAACTCCAGCTTCCGTGAACGAGCGCGGTCGCGCGCCAAACAGACGGAGCACATAATAGTAGCGCAATAATTCGGACTAAAATATACATATTGCTAAAATATTTGTTGTTGGAGACAATGAATCTGCTATATGTGGAATTTTAAACCTACCAGTATTTTTAGGAAAGTGACCATTATAATGGCAAATGCAGGCTAATATAATTAGTTTTTTTTATTTTCATTTTTAATTTAGCCTTTAGTCAATTATTTTTGTTTTTAAATTGTAATGTTACACTGTTAGAATGTAATGTGATTTTAACCACCTTTTTGCACATAATAAATTGCATAGCCTAAATTACATTCACTATATTTGTTTCCATATCCCTCAATATCAACATTGTTTGTAGCATATCATTGGGCAGGATGTGCAATATAAAAAAAAATATTAAAAAAACAGATTTTCTTTATCCAAATGGAAAACCTTAGAAAGTACCGAGATATATATCGTATATCGCCATTTAACCAAAAAATACAGAGATATGAATTTTTGGCCATATCGCCCAGCCCTACGTACAGATCTATTTTAATTCTAAATGTGAGTGAAATGCATGCACTATTTCGATCCCTGACTTACCACATTAATATAGAATGAAACTGATGTCCAGTATTGGAATATTCCATTTGTAAAATGTGTTCTTCTTTCCTTTTCCCACTTTTCCAAAGCTGTTTATTTGTCCGTGCCGGGGTCAAGAGGACACACAAAGCCGTAATGGTGCCCTGTGCCGTTGTAGACGTGGTGATGCCACACTGGGTGGCTTGTTGGTCGGGCTGGTGGGAGAATAAATCAGAGCCGTCAGTCGTTCCACTGCCGGTGTCCCAGTAGAGACGGCAGTCCGAGGTCACACGCTGGAGGGTTTCAAGCGCTCTGTTTGTGTTTCCATTCCCTGGCTCTGGCCCCTGCCTTTCTGCGTGTCTGTTTTTGCCTTCGTCTCGTGTCTCTGTGGCAGGAATAAACCTAGTCATTTGCCTCCCCAGAGTTCACTGAAATAGTTGGCAGTTTGCTTGAACTGGTACAATCCTTCATGCGTGTGCTTCCAGAATAACCTTGATTGTTACTTTGTGACTCGGGCGATGTAAACAAAGTGTTGTAATCGTGACTGCGGAGTTTGTTTCTGGTGCAGAAAGCTGAAAGCTTGACGTCTCTTCGTGATGCTAGGCCTGTGGATGTGAGGGGTTTCATGATAACAGATCTTCAGAGGGATTAAACCCATGAAATATTAATGTTGACGACTACCTGGAGTGCACACTAAACAATGAACGCTGTTTCCTGGTGTTGAATTTTTCATTTTTGGGTGAAATCTCAAAACGGATGTTGTTAGACATGGAAGGGGCAGATGACTTTAGTTTAGTTTTGCTTTGGGAAAATAGACAAGAAGTAAAACTGTCAAATGCAACATTCAGTGCATGTTATTATTTCAATTGCAGGGTAATAATATGCGCTGCCTTTTTAAACAATATTATTAATAATGGTAAATTGTTTACTGGTTAATATTTATGTGTTCGAGGGTCATAAATGTTGATTTTTAGTGCTACTTTTTTATTGCATGCACAGTGTGAAGCCCTTTTACATCAATTTGCTATAATCAAGCTGCATTTTTTAAAGGTGATACTTGAATTAATGATTTTACCTTTCAATAAGTGGTCATTATTTGGTCATTAGGGTGCACTGTTAGGCCTTTATATTTATAATTTAATGTAAAAAACTCATTTTCAGATTCAGATCTATAGACTACTCAAATGATAAAGATCTAAATTATCGGCACTAACGCATGAATAATGTGCCATGCATGCATGCGTGATGATGAGTCTGCATCATGGGTTATAATACAAGGTATAGGAGAATCCACAAATATAGGCTATATAGTTATGAAATTGTAATGTTTACTAATTACAATTTTTAATTTTGGCTAGATCATATAAAAAGCACTCGTCTAAAAAACTGGGGAATGTTTCAGTGCTGCAACAACTCATTGGCTTTTATTTCTAAATGGGTTTGGTTTGAGCATGATTTAAAAAGCTTACTAGTCCCATTTATAACTTGTTCGCTGAGAGTGAAACTTTAGATACAGATGGATTATTGCGTTTCAGAGGCTGTGTGGCACGGTTGTACGCTGAAACACTGAGCGCAGGAAATCTTGTGGTGTAGTTGTAAACACATTTGTCCCACACTGATGATGCACACGGACAGTGCAGCTCTTTTCTCCTCACCGCCTCTTTTTTTCTCAGAGAGCGTGACTCAGCTGGTTTTTACTCGGTCCCACTGGGTGTCAGGTGTCGTGGAAATGTTCTTTCCCAGGAGCCTCTGCTCTGTGTCATCTGTTCGCATCACGAGTCTATCGGGGAAGGTATTGTTTAGGTCTGTGGGTCTCTGCTGATTTGCTTTTCATCCAGAAGAGACCCGGCCGCCAGTATCAGATGCTCTCTAGTCTCTAATTGCTGACTTTCTCGTTTGTTGCTTTGAGAAACTGCAGAGCGAATGTAAAGACTTGTGCTCAGCTGCTGGTTTCATATGTAACGCCTCTTTGTTCTTTCGGCTCATTAGATTGTGATGATGCAAAAACATACAGACACATGGTTTACTGTAGCCATAAAGCAACAGTGGAAGTGCATTACGTTTCGGTCAACTCAAATATGACTTTAATACAGCTGTGTGTAAAATGTATTATTGTTGTTATTTTGGTAAATTATTAGACGTTTTCGTAAAAATATAGGCAGATAAATGTTTTATTACTAAAATCTTTAATGTAAGTTTATATACCATGTACCTCAAATTATCATTTTTATTATTAAATAGTATTTATTTATTCATTTATTTATTTAATGGTTTAAATGTCCACACCAGCAAACAATAAAGTTGTTTATTTTAAATGCACTGCAGTTTTGTCGCTTTAAATGCTTGAGCACTTTAAAACAGGATGGTTCTGATTGGCTGTCAATGAAAAAATCGTTCTTGATATTAGTGTTATCAAAAATATTGATAATTCGATACATATCTATACTGAAATATCTGAAACGGTTCCAATACACCTTTTTTGTATTGATACACCGATACCAGCTGGGCATTCTCACACGCCCGACCTGCCTCCGCTCACTCACTCGTCTAATTCGCTCCGGTTGAACGGTGTTGGTGTTGACTTGAATTTCAGCAAGGGGTTGTGGGTATTGTGCATAGTTTTAGTCATTCCCACAGGTTTTGCGCTAACACCTAAAGCGCACGCACCACTAATCTATGCAAGTGACGCTGGCTTATTTAAAGCCAGCTTGCGAGTACCAAATTGACTTATTGTTCGTGGCTTATTGCGTTTTAACAGTCAAATACATACGATGTCTGTCTTGCCGAGTGTTCAGGTAAATATAGTTTGTTTTTGGAAAACAAGAAAAATGCATGTTGTGTAGCAGTATATTTGATCCGTTCATAAGCTCTTAAAGTGACAGCAGCCTAATAACCCTGCTGACGTCCGTCTGTCGTGTTAATCAAAGAACAAAAGATGAGAGAAAATCACTCACTGCCTTTGACTGAATCATTTTTGTTGTTATTGTACATTTTGATTACTTTCATTTCTGTACTTGGGCTTGTTTCTTACCTGAATATACTGTTAGACCCATCTGAAAAACTTTTAAGCCCTGTCTCTTTTTTTTTTTATTTCTTTTTTTTTTTATTGTATTTATTTTCAGCTATCATTTTCTATTTGTTTTTGTTCTTTTTTTATTACTGACTGTTTACTTACAGCACAGGGAGGCTTTATTTGAATATTTAAACTAAATTTACAAAAAAAGACAAGCAATTACAACAAACAAAATTATATAAAAATTACCAGATAATAACAAATGATCTGTATTACGATATATCTGGCAGTCTAACCCTAGCCATGGTAATATGCATATGTTAATCATACAGGACCGTGATATAAATCAGAGTGCTGTGGTATCACCATCTGATGGTACCACTAGTTGTAATCTCTGTCACTCGTTTTTTTAATGCAGTTATTTTGTAACGCTGTGTGATACACATGAGCTGTAATCAGTCAAGGATTGAAGCAGACACGAACACAAGTCCTGTTCCCACTGAATGACCTCTGAAACAGGAAAATAAAGCTCACATGCTCCAAACACACACCCATCTCATTAGACTGCGTTTTGCATTTGTGGCTTTTACTGAATATTATTTCTGTTCAAGCAGCCAGGATGTTTCTTTATTGGTCACGTTTAAGAACCAATCAGAACGCTTAGACTGTGTTTCTGGAAGGTTTCTCGTGTTTCCTGTAGCCTTTTGTGCTTTCAGGGCTTTTGAATTGACATGTCAAACAGAGTTGAGAACTGCCAAACTATTCCTGACTTGTCTTAACAATTTCAGATCTGAGATATTTGAGATGATTGATCGTCTCACCGTTGTTTTACATACACAGAGGTTTACGCTGACAGATTGTTTTAAATGTATTTTTGGACCCGCATCTTTTGAAAAGGAGTCTCTCTAGTTCGTGAAGATATTTTCTCGTCGCTGCTGTCAGAGTTGAGTTTTGGGTCTTTTTTCTAGTTCCTGAGATTTATGCTTTAGTGTCTTGTGGGAAAATTTGATTCTTGTTCCATTAATTTAGCAGTTTTGCATTGTAATAATACTCAAAACATTCACAAATTATCATATTCACTACTAAAACTATATTCGGTAATAATCATAATGCTGATGATTATTATTCGACCTGCACATGCTCAGTATTTTTTGCATACAAATCTAATTAGAATTGTTGGCTGACTTATTTTAGACAACAATTTTTATTTTATTTCTTTCAAAATGTCTTTATATTTACAAAATACTATTAAGTATGAAAACACTGACACTGAAATTCTCTTTTCTAATGGACCTTGAGTCTGGACAAAGTTTTTTTTAACTCAGTTGATATCATGCAGCTTTGCTTCTAAATAAATACATTTAGTTTGAAGGATGATATTAGATATTTTTTCACTGCAAATCAAGTGACACTGAAATGTGTTCTTTGCACTTTTGTCAGTTAAATAAAGTTTCAAGAGAATTAACAAACCACATAATCTTGATTTTTATTGCATTTTACTAAATAACACAACATTTCAGAAAATTGGATTTTATTTTCTTGTATTATTTTATAACATCTATGGCTCCATATTCACACTAAAGCTCAAATCTGGAATTGCACATATATCAAATATTAGGGGTGTAACGGTACATGTATTCGTATTGAACCGTTTCGGTTCGAGGCTTCCGGTTCGGTACGCATACAAACCGAACGATTCCTTGGACCATTTTTTCCTGCCGACAAAATCCGCGCTTGCGCAACCACCACAACGTTGCGCAACATCAAATGGCAAACGTAATGAAAGCGGAACGAAACTGCGCTACTCATTATGATTATATTGTGCTTCACGGACCGCATATCAGTTCGGAGTGACGGAGTCGGACCATCAACATCTGTGCAGCGCGAGCCGATCTCGATCAAGCGAACTGTTACTACACAGCGCTGAGAGATCCAGTAAAGAAAGCATTTGAATTCGCCACTGAAGTAATAACATCGCTGCGAGATCTAGTGAGAAGCGTTCACATGTCTCCGTTATTAACCGGAGATCTCTATTAGATCAAACAGCGCTGACGTGGAAACCAGGAAAAACATTGTGCCGTGGATGAACTAGTAATAGGCTTTAAGTCCACAGATCAGCAACATTCACCATGGATTTAATGTAGTAACACTAACTGTAACCAGTTTGGCTGGAATAGTGAAATGCTTTCAAGTACTTCACACATTTTTTTCCAGCACTTCAAAACTAAAATATTATATAAATATTCTATAAATAAATATATATTTAAATGTTATTTTTAATATGATGACCAAAACATTATTTATTCATCCTTCAAAAATTACCCCCATTTATAAACCTGAAAGTTTCAAGATGTAGGAAAACTCACACTTATTTAAAAATATTTTTTCTTTTAATAAATAGTAAGGGTGTCACAATTAATTTACAATCTCGATCATCGAATTCAAAAATGGAATCGTCGATGCTGCCACGCCCCCATGTCACGTCCAGTCGGTTTGCAAAGCGGAAAAAACACGCGTGTTGAAGTCTATGGTTGAAGTGCTGCGAGTCCTCTAACGTTACCTCAGCTACAGCCAGTCAAAATATAGCATGGTAACTGCAGATGCAGGAGACTCATCGACAGGACTTGAAGAACCCCCTCCTATTTCACTGAAGTCGCCGGTGTGGGACAGTGGGAGACTGTATTTGTGATTTTCAGTGAGTTATGTTGACAACGTTCACATTCGCGTTCAAAGTTCGCGCTTCAAAAAAGCCACAGTTTGCAAGCTCTGCTACTGTAAGCGCGTCAGTGCGTGTACCATATTCTTCCACTTTTTAAATTAAAACTTTAAATGGACAAAAACAGCAGACTCAGAACAGTATAAATCTTTATACAACAAATCTTGCATGTCACAAATAACTTGATTCTCCACCTCCACGAATGAGACGACTGTCGTTCATTTCCGCACCGAGTCTATTTCTGGTGCATGCGAGTTAAAGTGACAGCGCACAGTTCGTGGTCAAAATGAACATGACATGAAAATGTTGTAATTTAATCATAAATGCATTTAATTAAATTCTACATTAAATACTAATATTTTTCACAGTCATGTTTTTACTTTAAGACCGAGGTAAAGCAAGGAAACAGATGTATCTGTTAAACCGTGTTTGTTTTGTTGTGAACTTGAATGTCATCTTCTGTGAATGAGACTGCAGTTACAAAAGGCAGGTTATTTTGCTTAAGTTTCTAATTGACTGAAGATATAAGTTATTGTAACATTATTTTGTTAATAAATGTTTCAAATTTGACAATGTAGTGTGGTACATTGCGAACAAAGGTCATATATTATATTACATAAAAGTCTAGTCTAAAAATGGCATAGCAAACTGTGCTTTTAAAAAAAATAAATGTAAAAATCGAGAATCGAATCGAACCGTGACCTTAGAATCGAAAATGTAATCGAATCGAGGATTTGGAGAATCGTGACACCCCTAATAAATAGGAAATTTCTCTGGCATTTCTTCCTTTTTGCTGTACCGAAAACGTACCGAAACCGTGACTTTAAAACCGAGGTACGTACCGAACCGTGATTTTTGTGTACCGTTACACCCCTATCAAATATAGTTTGATACTAGGGCTGAAACAACTAATCGATTTAATCGATTAAAATCGATTATTAAAATAGTTGTCAACTAATTTAGTCATCGATTAGTTGCTAAATAACTTTTATTTGCCGTAAGCGGCTCATTTCGGAAATATTTTAAATCTGCGATGACCAAAGTGTGGCAGTAATGAGCCACCGGAGGTTTTACTCAGCCAGTACAGCAGGAGAAGTAGCGAATAGCCAATAGCTGGCCTCGTTTTATGTCACGTGCTTCCCGCACAGCGGCTCTGCCTGCGTCTCTCTCTGGCTCTGCACAGCATTCAGCGAGATGGCGGAGGCAGGCGGCAGTGGAGTAAGCTCGAGAAAGAGAAAGAAAAAAGCGGAAGATAAAACTAATCGAACGAAGTCATCCAAAGTGTGGGAGCACTTTACTTTGAGCCTTCAAAAAAGAAGAGTAACATGTAAACTAGGGGTGGAACGGTACAATATTCGTATTGAACCGAAACGGTACGGGCGTCACGGTTCGGTGCACGAATTTGCACGGAGAATACACGGTATAAAAATAAATAAAACTCTATTCACGTTTGGTGTGAACGCAGCATAATGAACAGGCTGCGATGTCAAGATTGCAATGCTGGAGTGTGTGTGTGCGCGCGCGAGAGAGAGAGAGAGGGGAGCGGGCGCGATCGAACTGTGTGTGTGTGTGTGAGAGAGAGAGGGAGAGAGGCGGGCGCGATCGAAATGTGTGTCTGTGTGAGAGAGAGAGAGAGAGAGGCGCGGTCGAACTGTGTGTCTGTGTGAGAGAGAGAGAGAGAGAGAGGTGCGGGCGCGATCGAACTGTGTGTCTGTGTGAGAGAGGGGGGCGCGGGCGCGATCGAACTGTGTGTGTGAGAGGGAGAGAGGCGGGCGCGATCGAACGTGTGTGTGTGTGTGTGAGAGATGCGCGGGCGCGATCGAACAGTGGAAACATAAAAACATACTCCGTCATTTTGTTCATACAGGATAAAGTATGAACAAAACAAGATAAACAAGAAATAATAAAATGCAATTTACTGCAATTTTATTCTGTTTTATTCTTATTCTTCGTGAAAATATGTTCTGAACGATTCCTTAATAAGCTTTGTTCGGGATGTTAAACTACTTTAGGAGCCCTAAGGACTGCCATGGTGAAAACATTTGAAATCTTGTGAAATTTGCTAGAGTACAGTGTTTTGATTGCAGAAGAGCTTGACAAAGGATTACTAACACATAATAAAACACAACTCCAGGTATGTTTTTGATGAGGATGATATGACAATGCAAAATGGTTAAAATCTCTAAAAAGTCTATGCTGAATGATAAAGACCCTTTGTTAATAATTTACTTTGGAAAAAATGGGAAAACTAAAATATAAGTACATAAACCGATTAATCGATTAATCGTAAAAATAATCGACCGATTAATCGATTATCAAAATAATCGTTAGTTGCAGCCCTATTTGATACATTGATTATTTTCTAATTGGATACTTTTGAATCTTGGAAAGCACAGAACAAAGTAATATGAAGTAAGTCTTAATATAATCTGCTTCCAGTATACGATGCTGGTTATTAAACAACCGTAACATCGGATGATATTAAATGTCATACGTTCATATTTGTATTCATTTTAGTTGAAACTGAAACTGAAATGCAGTTTTTCAAGTTCTAATGTGCATCTTATGTTTGTGTTTCAGGCCCATGATGAAATCTGTGAGCCGTAGCTGCCACAGCTAGTCATAAGATGCACCATGGCCAAACCAGGATCGGACCGAGATGGAGCCATGGTGGAGAAGACAGCGGGGAAGAAGGTGAGTCGGATCACGCCGGAATATTATATCAGTACCTTTTTTTAGCCCTGTTAAAAGATTTAAGCTGTTTATAAATGAAAAAAAGTTGTTGTATAATAATATTTATATTATAATATATTTAGGGCTGTCAAACGATTAATCACGATTAATCGCATCCAAAATAAAAGTTTGGGTTTACGTAATAAATGTGTGTGTACTGTGTACAATTATTTTGTATATATAAGTACACACACGTGCATTTATATATTTAAGAAAAATTTGTTATTTATATATAAAATATTTATATATAATATAAATTATATATAAATATAAATCTATATAGTATATACATGCAAATATTTCTTAAATATATACAAGCATGTTTATGTATTTATTTATATATATATATATATATATATATAAATATATATATATATATATATATATATATATATATATATATATATATATATATATATATATATATATATATATATATATATATAAAATAATTACACACAGTACACACACATTTATTATGTAAACACAAACTTTTATTTTGGATGCGATTAATCGTGATTAATCATTTGACAGCCCTAAAATAAATAAATAACAATAACACAACCATTAACAACAACTGTTACATGAGGTCTTAAGGAGTCAGCAACTATATGATACGAGAACATGTGTACTCACAGAACATGATAGTATGTTCTGCCATTAAAAATCAAGATGTATGTTTCTGTCTTTCTCTCAGAGTAAAGAGAAAATCTCTCCGTTTGCCAAAACTCCGAAGCTGGATCGGAGTGAAATCCTGGGAAAAGAGGGAAAGTCTAAGTCTTCCATGAAACGGAAGCTCTCCTTCACCGTCAGTCCGCCCCGGAACGAGGAGCGGGACTCCGACACGGGTCAGTTTTGCATTCGCTGTGAAGGTTCTAGTAGTTCTGTATCTGTGCCTCACTGCTGCCCCCTTCTTGTCACTTTTAGGACTTGTTTTTATTGGACATGCTCTATTAGAGGATTTTTGTTTTTTTTTGAGGGTGTTATGTAACAGTCAAGCCAGCCTCCTCGAATGTATGGACGATAGATTGGGTTCAAAAACACAATAGATTTCCCCTGAAGGCGAGACACTACAGGTGAATAGGGTAAAAATTTTAACTAGCAGATATCACCATGAAACTTTCCCAGTTGATTACCAAGATTAAGATGAGAAAAAAATGTATTACAAGTTTTCTGTAATTTAATGTTTAAATATGCAAATGAGGCATTCTCTATTTAAATATGCACTAATTTGCATATATTTTAAAAGACGAAATCTGAGTATTGGATAAAGCCAGGTTCAAAATATTTTTTTCATTGTGTTCACATATTAGATGGGAAAAAAAAAATTACAGAGGGATTTATGGATATCTACTTTTGTTATCCTGTAAATCAGAATATACTGTCAATAGCCTTAATAAAATGTTTTTTGCAATAAATGCTAAATGTTACCAATGTTACCCGCCAATAAAATGTTATATAAATCAGGCTAGGAATAATATATTTACAAATACAAAAAAAAGAAATTATCATATTTGGATCCGACACCATTGTACAGGAGAGAGAGAGCTTTCTAGCGGTGTGTGTGTGATGACGGGGTGCAGACAGAGATCGCGGAGCAGCCGGATGATTTAAAACGCCAACTTTTGATGAATTTATGAGAAATATGCAAACAGACAAACCGTAGTAAAATAAAGACCTAAATGTGTATTTCTGACTTTTTTTCAACACAAGTCTGAAAGAAGACATGTCATTGAAGACAAATATCCCAAAATCTCAAAATTGACCAGTGAAAAAAAAATTATGTTTTTGCCTGCCGTGTCTCGCCTTAAATAGAAAAGCAGAACATGGGACATACAAGGGAATGATACAAATATATTGTCTTTTCTTTACATGGAGCCTAAACCTCTTGTTTCAGTCCCAGTTCGGTGGTTAGGTGCATCATGTGAAGACACTGATACAATGATGGGGGCTTTTTCAGTTCCTAGAACTATTGGCGGAAGATTTTGACGTGTTCACACCGCAGGAACTAGGAACTTTTGCTCTAGGAACTCCTTTTGGAGGAACTAAATTGGCTCCTTGAGTCGGGTCTAAACCAGCACTATGGGAACTATCAGGGACGTTAGTGTACGCTGATTGGCCAAATTTTCAAAAAGGAATGTATATTTATAAAATATATATATATATATATATATATATATATATATATACAACAAAAATAACTATATTGGGATTTTTACCATGATTAATTTATTTTAGTATTATTTTAGTATTATTTATATACTATAATAGTATTTATCAATATTTTGAATACACTTTTTTTTTCTTTTACTTTAGTTTGTTTTATTCATTTTTTTATGTGATTTTAGTCATTTTTGAAACGAGCTTAAAAATTTTAAATATTGCCTTCGCAACTAATTGAAATACAATAAGTTAATCTAATATTTGTTTTATTCTATTATTTCATTTACTAAAAAAAATATTTTATTAGTATCAATAACAACACTAATATAAACAAAACCAATAAAGATTTTAAGAAGTTTGTGTGCTTATGCTGAGACTTTATCTCCTGCTTTTTGGATGGGAATGGAGTTAGGTTTGTGATGTCATCTGTGGCTCTTAATATTCATCCCAGAGTCATTGAATCCTGTGCTGTGATTTGTCATTTGAGTGAGGGGCGGAGCCTGTGGGTGTAATCAGTGCTCTGCTCTCCCGTCCCTCCTCCCCCCCCACCTCTCGAACCCTGAACCTCCCCTTCTTCCCCACTCCCGCCTCTCTGCTTCTGCACTGTAGATGACTCTGACCCCGGGCAGCCGAGCGATGTGTGGGGAGAGAGATTACTTCCTCCCTGCAGGATATACGCAGGTAACAGCCTCCGTTAAAGTCGCACAGTAGAGCTGCACGATTCTGGAAAAATTGACAATCATGATTTTTTATTTTATTTATTTTTTCAAACAGAGATCACGATTCTCCTACGATTTTGATCAGACCGCTTAATAAAATAACATGTAAATTACTTGGGGTTCTGAAAAAATATGAATTGCTTCAGTTTATTACAGTCAACTAATTAGAATTAAAAAAATTTTTTTAAATGGTTTTCATTGATGGTTTTCAAAAACTTGTTTCATTTCTGGTTGAATCAGCATTTTTGAACAAATCTCTTGAATGAATGATTCAACGACAAATACATTTAACAGGCACTTGCCGCCACCTACTGGTGTAACGATGTAATCGAGACAATCGTTATTTAAAGAACCATGTTACTTTTAAAAGGGGATTTGCTCTATATTGATCGCTACCGTAAACATCGGTTTACTATCCCAGTACTTCTGTGATGATTTTAATATTTGTAACACAGAAATAACGATACTGTGTGGTTGAAAAGACTGCTTGTGAAGCTGTTTCATAAATGTGACCCTGGACCACAAAAGCAGTGTTATGTGTTTTTATTGAGATTTGAGACCTGAAAGCTAAATAAATAAGCTTTCCATTGATTTATGGTTTGTTAGGATATGACAATATTTGGCTGAGATACAACTATTTGAAATCAGGAATTTGAGGGGTCATAAAAATAAAAAAATTGAGAAAATCGCCTTTAAAGGTTTCCATTTCTGTTGGCGATTGTGCTGCAACCACTTACAAAAATACAATTCTGATATATTTAATGTTGGAAATGTACTAAATATCTTCATGGATCATGATCTTTACTTAATATCCTAATGATTTTTGGCATAAAAGAAAAATCGATAATTTCGACCCAAAGATAAAATTGTCACAAATATACCTGTGCGACTTAAGACTGGTTTTGTGATCCAGGATCATAAGAGAACTGCTCTCTCTGGGTCAGTGCAGCACGAACACAGATTTTTATTTTCCAGTGTGATTTTGTCAAAGGTTTAATAGACACAGGTTGTCATTTCGCGTGGGTGTTTGCTATCTTTTAACGATTAATCGTGCAGCTCTACACCACAGCTCTACACTCTTGCTGTGTTGCTCCAACGGTTGCAATCAGTCTGAAGCGCATCACGGTTCGGCACCGCCTTTATTTGTTTCTCTCCTCCTGACCCTCCGTCCGACGCTGGCTGAAACGAATCTAGTTTCCGTAACCATTTCGGCATGACCTTTTCTGTATGCTAGCCTCTTTGCATCACTCTCAGAGAGACAGTCGACTTTCGGTTGCATCATTTGATGTGCGGAGTCGTCTCGCGCATTCGCTTTTTATATTTGTGTCATTATAAAAAGCGATTCGGTTCAAGGAAGCACACACACTGACTCTTTCTCGGTTTAACAGCTGCTTCTGTTCTAATGGCATGCCTTTCAATAGCGCACAGAGACTCATGGGAACGGTGTTAGATGGGTAATGCATGTATCTGTCAGGCTGGAAAGTTTCCATTACAATTCCTCCAGCTGTTTGTTTAAAGGGCATAAATTGCATCAGACGTTGACATTTTCAGGAACTGAGATGCATGAATGCAAGAGGAAAGCTGTGCTCATGCTCTGATCATCCTTTTTTCTTGTTTGCTCTGCAGACAAAGATGTTCCAGATAAGAAGAAAGTTAAGAAGGAGCCAGGGACTAAGAAGTCGACCCCTGTGAACATTTTGTTCGGCTACCCTTTATCAGAACGAAAGCAAATGGCACTTGTCATGCAGATGACGGCGAGAGACAACAGTCCAGGTAGGAAATTATGAACTCAGTGTATTTGTATTTTATTTTATTTTTACCTTTTGCACTTTTTTTATAGCTAAACATCGGGTGGTTTTACACTGAGGTAAAAGTTATCAATGATATTTTCTTAAGTAGACCATCCTTATCTCCTGCATTTTATTTGTTCATGTTAAAAGCCAGTATTTAAAAATGACAAGGATATTTATATGGAGTGTATAAACATTTTCAGTATTTATTAGGGGTGTAACGATATTCGAACCGAACCGGAAAAACGTGATACAGAACCCACGGTTCGTATCGCGATACTCTCATGGCGTACCGAACACGCCCCGGCCCGGCCCTGGCTCATTGGACCTCATGTCTTATGTGTACACAACAAATTCAGTTTTGTAGCCTAACCACCATTAACACCATATAATAGCAAGCTCCGTGTTTTGTTACTTTCGATAATAAGCAAGGTGTAATCTTTCAAATTCTGACTATTTGATCCCGAAATTCAAACAATAAATGGCGTTTTGGCGCTCTTTGATGTGGCGTGACATCACTGTACGGATCCTCATTTCAAGCGGCAGCGCAGTTACAGAATAAACATGAATGGACACCTGAAGGTATGTTAAAAGATACAGTATATACTTACTGAAAGGCATCATAACTCATGTAATCGCTCAATCAGTGTTTCAGCAGCGGAGCGACGTCAATAAAACAGCTTAGTTTGTCACATACAGTAGCATTATTTACCTCAGCAGAAGTCATCCAGTGTCCACAACTTGTTGGTTCCTAGAGAAATGAACTATTGCACTAAATAAATGCACTATATTAGCCTATATATTATATTTTACTTAACCTGTTAATGATATCTTGATTAGGCTATTTAATGTATGTTTAAAATAGCTTTCATGAAAATGACAGCAACTGTGAAATTATTATATTTCAATAACTTATGTTCAGTTTTCATACAATGTGTTGGGTGTTGATTGTTATATCTAAAAAATAAATAGCATCTGAATTTAGGCTAAAAGTCTAGGCTCTGTTCCTAACCTTTAATGTTATAGTAATGTGCGGGCTCTCTATATAGTTTACAGCATTAGCAGATTTTTTTTTAATCCTTGCGAAACGTTTAATTGTAATTTAATTAATTTAAAGACAAAGACAATTTTTTCATTAAACCACTGTTAAAAAAAAAAAAACCCGCCCACCAAACCGAACCGAGACGTCAAAACTGTGGGAAGAACCGAACCATCAGTTTTGTGTATCGTTACACCCCTAGTATTTATATCTCACTAGTATTCATTTAGTTTTGTTTATATACTTTTACCGTATGTATTAATATTTTAAATGAACTTTTAGACTGTGATATGTGTGTTTATTTATTGTTTACTGTGTGCATTATTTTGTCATGGTTGTTTCTATGTGCATTTTGAGAATCTAAACTTTTTTATTATAATAGTTTTGTTATATGCTTTTGCCATTTTGATTTGTTTCTAATATTTCTATTTAGATTTGTTTTTCAATTTTAGTTTTAGTGATTTAAGTACTTCAACTTATTTATTGTAGTTGCTAGTTTTTTTATTAAGTTTGTTTCAGCTTTATTTCAATTATTTAAATGTTTTTTTTTAAATAATTTTAGTTTTAGTTAATGACTCTCACCTGCAGCCGCCCGTTTATTTATGATCAGTGAGTTATGATGTAGTCATTTGTTATCAGAGCGCTCGCTTTCTTTTGTAGTCTAGTCAGGTCAGATTGACAATTTAGATAAACCAAATGTCTTTGGCATTCTGGTTAATCGGTTTGTAATCTCAGATACCACACCGAGCCACCCCTCTCAATCTCCGGCGGTGCAGAAGAAGATCGCTAGCAGCTCGTCCACACGGCAGAAGGACAAAGTGAACAAACGAAACGAGAGAGGGGAGACTCCCCTGCATATGGCCGCCATCAGAGGAGACGTCAAGCAGGTGAAGGAACTCATCAGCCTTGGAGCAGATGTAAGCGTCAAAGATTTTGCAGGTGAGACTGTGTGTTTTATGCACATTTACAGGATTACATCACCTGATAACAAGCTGGCTGTTGTTTATTTTTTAATGTTTTATGGAATAGTCATGGTTTCTACTGTAAAACCTTACAGTATACATAAATACTGTATATATACATATATACATAAATCTATATTTGAAATGTGAAATTGCATGAAATGCATATAAATATCAGCATAAATATCTCCTAATAATGTGTTCTATAGTTCATCATACTATACTTTGTTTCAAAACATATAATGCAACCACTATTTAAATTTTTTTTTTTCTGTGCCTTAAAAATTATGTTAGACCTACTTGAAAAACCTGAAAAGCACTGATTATTTCATTGCATTCATTTCATTGAAAATATTCTTAGCATTGAGCCCTGCGTGTCTTCATGTGCCCCAGACTGTGGTGTACTAGTAACAGCCAAAAAAGAAACATATAATAAATGGAGAAATTCCAAGAGTGTGTAATCACACCATCAGTGCACAATCTTTTTTTTTATGTTTATTTTTCTAAATTAATTAAAACAATTCTACAACTGGAATACATAATTTTGGTTGTTTTCGGATAAGGATTTGAACTAGATTTTACACATTGCACATTTTAGCATGGGATAGATTTACACCCCTTTTAGCCAGAGGCTATTTTTCATCTGTAGTCCTGGGACTTCAGCAAAGTTTTAAATTAATCAAGTTGATAATTTAGAGGCCGTAGAAATTTGCCTACAGTATCAAATATTATACTGTTGGCTTTATAGGATTAAGCAGTTATCCAAATTTACTTCAAGTTGTAGATTCTCATGAGCTCAAACCAGTTTGATTTTTTTTCTTCAGGTTGGACGCCTCTCCATGAAGCTTGTAACCTTGGTTACTATGATGTGGCGAAGGTTCTGATTGGTGCAGGAGCGGAAGTGAACACGCAAGGATTGGATGATGACACTCCGCTTCATGACGCCTCCAGCAGCGGACACAAAGATGTGAGTTTTTACTTTAAATTATGCCATTTACAGCATCAACCTAGTGATTTTAAAAGCTGATTCTTGCAGCACACTTTTGTTAAACATTGATGATGATACACTCAAAATGGACTAATATCTGTTGCAAGCATTTGTGAATCTTTCTGATAATCTGATTCACCTGTGTATATTGTCTCTGTCATGTTTTGCCAAACTTTCATAGATTGTGAAGCTGCTCTTGCGTCACGGAGGCAATGCCTTCCAGGCCAACAAGAGAGGGGAGAGACCCGTTGATGTTGCTGACTCTCAGGAGCTTGAGCAATTACTCAAGGGAGAGATCCCGCTCTCAGAAGCAGAAGAGAGCTCTTCAGGTACAGAGACGTTGGCAGGAGATTTGCCAGTGCTGTTGCTATTGGTATTTCTTTTGAACTGTTCTTTTTTCTGGGTTTAATACAAGGACTGTCAACATTTGCGGCATGCTATCACACATCTCTTACGTAGAGTCCAAGTCAAGTCACATCCATTTTCTAAAAAGTTTTAAATGTTCTCTAGGTTAGTTTTATTAACCCGTTTGGAGGAACATTTATTTCTAATATTTAGTGTATTTTACATCTCTGCATTTGTCAGGTGCTTTTATAAAAAGCGACTAACATTGCGTTCAAGCTAAAAATTTGTCTAATTAATGATTAAAAAAAGTCTAGTTAAAACAGTAGAGCACAGCACTACCATCGGTCATAGGATCGATTGTTTTTATCTTTCTGTAAATGCCCATTCGATAGAAAACGGACTGACAAAAAGTCAAAAATTTTATCTAAACAACATTGTTGCAAAACATTTTTTCCTATTTGTTGAACTAAAGAATTATGCTCAAATCAAGTTTAAAGTATTTTTTTTTTATTCATTTTATTGGTTACCTCAGACATTAATTCTTTATTAAGTACTTAAATTAATTGGTTAAATGTTAGTTGAGCCTTTTTAAAATTGCTACTAGTTCTGGTTTTGCATTACTGACATTAATATTTATTTAAACGCAGATATTGCTTTTATTTCTTTTACGTTTGATTTAATAGCATTATATTAATTCCCTTCTTCTATTATTTTGTATGTCACAGAATCAGAGGACCCACCGTCTGTGAATCCATCCAGTGTAGACGAGAACATGGAGTACTCGGATGCTGAAAAGGACTCCGACAGTAAATCGACAACAGTGAAGGCTTCATCGTCCATGTCAGGGCTGGATGAATACGAGTTCAAGGATGAGGAAGAGGAGGAGGACCTCAGTAAGGCACTTAACGACCGACACATCTTAAGGCGAGAGCTACGGCAAAAGGAGAAGGAGGAGAAGGAAAGGAACCACTATACTTCCAAACAAGGTAGCAAAAGCGACCAGTCAACGATGGTGTGCAAGTCTAAAAAAACGAAGGCGTCCCGCATCTACTGCAGTTCAGACAGTTCGAGCGATGAAGCCGAGGTGCCGACAGAAAGAAGGAGCTCGCCTACCAGGTCGGTCAGTGTGGATAGTCACAAAACGGACTGTAGATCGAAGAAAGAAAACTTGACTCTCACGCCGGTGGAACAGAAAGAAAAAGGTAAACAAAAGAAAAAAAACAAGAGCCAAAGCAAAAACAAGGAGAACCAAGAAGTCAGAGAAGAAGGGAAAGAGAACAGCAAGTCTATTCTGTTTACTTCGGCGACTGTGTCCGACAATTCTGACAAGGGCGTCAGGGAAGAAGATTCATTCAAAATGTCATTCAGTGCAAAGGATGACACATCGGTCCACCTCTTTCACCTGTCGGTAGTCAAGTCCCCTAAGCTGAACCACAGCCAAACTGACAAGCAGACAACCCCACTGAAACAGGAGAACGCTAAGACTTGTGTTTCTATTGGTGATGGATCCTGTCCAGGGGACGGCGTCAAATACAACCACTACACAGAGTCTGACTTCTGCACAGAAGGTTCTAGCAGTAAGAGCTGCAAGCACAAAGAAAAGAGCAAGCATCACCACAAGGAGCCTAACTTAGATGGAGATGATGGCAGTTCCAGTCCTTTCAAAGACAGTAGTCTAAGCAACAGTATTGACAGTTCTGAGGCTGTCTTCAGGAAGACTGACAAAGAAGGAAAAGTGGTAAAAAAGCACAAGCTGAAACACAAGGAAAAAGAAAAGTACAGGAAGGAGCATGAGGCCGAGAGGAATCGCCACCGTCAGAAAGAGCCACGCAAGGACGGACATAGGAACATGGAGTTTGATCGGGAGTTTTGGAAGGAGAACTTCTTCAAAAGTGATGAAAATGAAGATCTCACAGGCAAATGTGAGATGCTTGCTGGCGGATCTCCTCTGAAATCCTCAGACTCATCGCCTGTTAAAGAGGAACGAGGGGCATCAAAAGACAAACATTCAAGTAGTAGCAGCAGTAAAGACAGGAGGCCAAAAGAGGAGCGAGATAAAGACAAGACCATTAAAAAAGAGAAAAAAGAGGTACCCATTAAAGAGGAGCGTGTAAAGGATGGAAAAGGAGATGAAGTTGATGATCGGACTGAAGGTCTTGGCTCTGGCCGAATTCCTGACAGCTCACTGCACGGTTCAGGAGTGAAAGAAGAAGTAGATGATAAACCAATTACTGTCAATTCAGCAGACCAAGATCAGCTGGAGTCTCCAGAGAAGAACTCTCGCGAGAAAACTGATAAGCGGCCACCAACAAAAGACCGGGAGTCTGAAAAGTCTGACAAGAAACATGCGGATAAAGATAAGAAAGTAAAATCAGAACATTTAGCTGACAAGCCTGAACTTCACAACTCTACAGATCGATGGAAAGAAAAGGAGAAAATAACAAATATATCGCATTCACCCAATGACAAGAGCCATAAAGAGAGTGAAAAGCTCAAAGCAACGTCTTTGATGAAGAAGCATGAAGAGAACAAGAAGAATAAGGACAAGGACAAGCTCGACAAAAGAGCTGAGAAAGAGCACTCTTCTGCTGACCACAGAGACAAAGATAAAACGAGTTCAGAAAAGAAAGGAAAAGCCCTCGAGAAAACTGATCATGGAAAATCTGACCGCAGTAAAGAAAAAGAACGGGAAAAAGATTCTGACAAGAGGAAAAAAGAGAAATCAAAAGAGACCACCCCCTCTTCTTCATCCTACTCCAATCTAAAGTTGTTATTGGAAGAGAAGAAAGGCTACGTTTGTGAGAACAATAAGGTCGCTTCATCTAAATCAAAAGAAGAGGTAACCAAGCCTCCAGAGAAAGACAGAGATCGAAAAGAAAGGGACCGGGAGTCCGAAAGGCATCGGGACCGAGAGCGAGACAGACACAAGGAAAAGGAAAAAGATCGAGCCCAGCTGAACAGGGATGGCAAAATTAGCAAGACGAAACCAAGTGAAGTGGACTCCAAATCTAAGGTTGCACCTACTCTAAAGGATATTCGTCCCAAAGAAAAGAGGTTGGTGAACGATGACCTCATGAAGACCAGCTTTGAACGCATGCTCAGTCTCAAGGACCAGGAAATTGAACAGTGGCATAGGAAGCACTTAGAGAAAATCAAGCAGAAGGAACGGGAGCGGCTAAAGCAGCGTCCAGGAACTGATACTGGGAAACAGAAAATCAAGGAAAAAACAAAAACGTCCTCTTTGTCCAGTGAGCCTTGTGTAACCAAGGAACTAACTCGGTCAAAGAGCTCAGACGCACCAGATGTGCATCGCGAGAAGATCTTGAAAGATGCCACAAGTGGAAGAACGCTCTCAGTAGATGCAAAAACGTTGGGAAAGAATGGTCCAGTAATTGAAAACAATCTTAATCGATCTCCAAGACCAGAGAGTGAAAGATCTGGCCTTATGTCAAGATCAGTGTCCATGGTTTCTGTGGCAAGTTCAGAAGATTCCTGTCACGCAACCACATTGACACCTAAACCAACTGAATATGATTCTGATGTGAACATGGAAACTTCAGATTCCCAGCCACCTTTCCTGCAGTCTTCCCTCATTTTACAGTCCTCCAGATCACCTACTTTTCACGATAAAGATACCAGCAGTCTTCCTGAAACTGCTCTCTGCAATCGTACACCATTATCAAGCAGGCATGCGTCCCCATGCTTAAGGGCTATTTTGGATGAAGAAGCCAAGGTGTCATCAGCTGAAACAAGATCGACAGAAGAGTCTCAGATAATCAGTATTGTCTCACACCCAAGCAGCGAACAAGCTGCGGTTCATTCAACTGAGATTAGTGTGTCCCCTGTTCAGGAAACTCAGAGCAGTCAAAGTCTTACTAGTGCGCTTCCAGAAAGGGAAAGTCTGACTAGTAATGAAAATGAAAGCATCACACCTGTTTGTCAACCTTCACCAAACTTGCAAGAGTCAAGTGCAAAAGACCTAGGTAGCCTCAAACAGGCTAACAGTGTGTTTCTGACACATTTGCAAGAGAAGAGCAGGTCTTGCAACACTAGTAGTCACATAGAGCATGCAAGTCTGGGTCAGCTTGACATCCCTGGTGCCGTAATGACAGAGGGATCAAACAAGGAGTCTTCACAAGCTGTTGCATCACTTCAGTCTTCTCACACACAAAATCCTTCTGATGCCAGTTCACCGTTGCATTCAAGTAGCCAGCAATGGGAAACTGCCCCCGTTTCAAGTAGCGAACAGACATTGACTGAAGACTCTAGTTTGAGGCCAGAGCAAAGAGAGAAACCCATAGTTGTTTCTGAGAACAAAGTGGAAAAGTGTGGGGAAAACCTCACCAAATCAAGTTGGACAAGCACTCCAAGTCCATCTATTGGTTCATGTAGATCCAGCTCTGAAGAAACTACTAAACCACTGCTGAGAACAACCAGTGTCCAAGAAGATACGGAAAAGGGTGATGCAATCGTGCAAGATGAAAGTATCTCAAAGTTCTCCAGTGAGCCATTGGATACAGTTGAAGCTCAGCCAGAGAAACACGAGCCAGGCCTTAATGCAGCTTCGGTGACAAATGTGTCTTGCTGTGCCAGTCCAGAAAGGGTCCCTGAGGAGCCCATGGAGCTGTCTGAAGATGTTTCGGACAAGAACCGAATCACAGAAATGGATGGGGTGAAAGTCCTGTCTTCAGAAGAAGGTGCAACGACACAAGCTCTATCTGAAAGCAAGGCTGATGCAGAGACATCAGACCAACTTGCTGTCGAGGATAAGCCTGTGAAATCTGACCTTCAGACTAATGAAGAACAGGGTCAAAGCAGTGCGACTGTCCATCCCGATAATCAGGCGGATCTGCACAGTGGAGCGACCTCGGGAAGTTCCTCCCCGATGTCGATCGTGGAAAGAGATTCTGATTCATCTGGGGCCAGAGCCAAAGTCCGACTCCTTGAAGAAGAAGCTGATACGCAGGCGACCCATCCAAGGAAACGAAAGATGCATAGGGTTTCACCTCCGGCCCAAATGAACCTTACGGCTCAGCAGGTCAAAGAAAAGGCGCAACAGTCCTTAGCTGCAATCGTAGATGCATTGAAGCTTGAAGAGATCCAGCCTTACCAGACCGAGAGAGCAAACCCATATTACGAGTACTTGCACATTCGCAAGAAGATTGAGGAGAAGAGGAAAGTACTTTGTAGTGTCATTCCTCAAGCACCTCAGTACTACGATGAATATGTGACATTTAACGGGTCCTATTTGCTGGATGGAAACCCTCTCAGCAAGCTCTGTATCCCAACGGTAAGCTGGTCGCCACTTCCGTTCTGTAAAAGTCATGATTGTAACACATTTTTACTCGAGTCTAAGAATAAAATTAAACTAATGCTAAAATATAAAGTCTCACCCATACTGTTTGCTCTTGTAGATAACGCCACCTCCCTCTCTACTTGAACCACTGAAGGAGATGTTCAAACAGCAAGAGGTAGTACGGATGAAGCTAAGACTGCAGCACAGCATCGAAAGGGTAAATGGAAACAATATAAAAATATACTGTACAGGTGAAACTCGAGTGTCGTGCAAAAGTTTGTGTATTTCAGTAATTCAAATTAAAAGGTGAAACTAATATATATTTAGTATATAACTATATACATATGCATAATTATACTTTTCATAGGGCCGACATTTCTGTAGTAATTTGTTTTTATTGATTTCATGTAATATTTGGGGTTTTCATAAGCTGTAAGCCATAATCATCAAAATTATATATTTTGCACGATATTCACATTTTTCGAGTTTCACCTGTATTTACTGAACATCAATCTGTAAGTCAGAGCAGTAAAGATGACTGAGGTGTTTGCTCTTCTAGGAAAAGCTGATTGTATCCAATGAGCAGGAGGTTTTGAGAGTTCATTACCGGGCTGCAAGAACACTAGCCAATCAGACGCTTCCATTCAGTGCCTGTACAGTCCTATTGGATGCCGAAGTATATAACATGCCCCAGGACGTCCAGGTGAGTGGCCACATTATTAGGACATTATTTTTAATGGAAATAAGGACTTTTAAACCAAACACTGTTATTTTATTTGATGTGTGTAAGAGTACAATAAAATTACATTTTACATTAATTAAAAATCCAAACACAGGAATTGTTGATAAATTCAACAAACACATTTTATTTTTTTTAATAATTGAATTGTTTAACAAAATCTTAATCAAACTGTAATCAACATCAGACCACAAATCCTGTCAATAAAGCTTGTTGTTTAAAACTTGTTTAAAAACAAAAAAGTTATTTTAAATAAAATTGGTCTTTCCATATACAGTACGGTTCATATTTACTAATCTCTTTTTTTTTTACATTTCAGGGTGACGATGGGAAGACCTCTGTTAGAGATCGGTTCAATGCAAGGCAGTTTATGTCTTGGCTTCAGGATGTAGATGACAAGTTTGACAAGCTGAAGGTACAAAAACAGAAATGTAAAATTAAATTCAACAACCGATTCAAAACAATACAAAACAACCAGCATCTGTAGACGTATCATGGAATAGTGGCATTTTGAATATTGAAGCATTAAAACCTATTCTAGTAGAACCCAAAAACAAGACATTGTAAAAGAGCATAATATGTTTCATAATAAGTTTTGTTGTCTAATGCAATGACATTCAAACAATTAGGGACTTTCGCACCGGAGGAGCCTTTTCATAGTGACTAGAACTATTGGTGGAAGTTCCCAGATTTTGGCGTGTTTGCCCCGCAGGAACTAGGAATGATTTTAGTTCTAGGAACTCCTTTTGGAAGAACTTATTTAGCTCCTACTTCAGTCGGGTCTAAACCAGCACTATAGGAACTATCCGTGACTTTTTAGTGTTCGCTGATTGAACGCACGCACATGAAACACCAGCACCCGCCATTTTTAAAAAGGCAGTGTAAACACAGATTATAGCCTATATATTTACTCCACAAACTTGCTCTATGAACATGGAAAACTGTGATAGACAGGCCTCTTAACCTTTACGCTGAGGAGAAAATCCAACGCAGCTTTGAGGGGACCAAGAGAATCATTATTATGTGTTTCTGCTCAGCCAGCAACACTGGACATCAACCACACAGCATACGCTAATAACCTTTCATTACTTTCTGTGTATAACAGTTCTATCTAATAACGTATTAGACAGATCATAAACTAATGAATACGGAGAATGCCAGCACTGTTAGCTCACACTCTGCCGTTCTCACCGCCGTCAAAATAAAAGTCACAACAACAAGCGTGGCTTACGTCACTTCAGAGTTTCTACTGGCGGTGCGAATGCAATAGGAAAAAGTTCCTAGGGGAACCATCAGTTCTTGGGGAACCACCCTGGTGGCTGGTGCCTAACTATCCGGTGCGAAAGCCCCTATTAATTGTGTCTAATGCCTGGTTCAGATTACACGATTTTAGCTAGATTTTGGCAAGATCTGTTTGACGTAGGGTGTCGTGGGGATTTGTGAACGACAACGGGCGTCGGGACGCAAGATTCGATCGTTTCATCTCGTATAGTGTGTCATAGTGGGCGACAACCGACGTCACGTCTGCGATGCATTCACGACGTCACGATAAGACTAGCATGTTTAATTATTTTTCTGGGCCTCCATGACGGGTCACGTCGAGTGAGTGAGTGAGCGAGTGAGTGAGTGAGCGAGTGAGCGACCGTGTGTGTGAGCGACCGTGTGTGTGAGTGAGTGACCGTGTGTGTGTGAGTGAGTGACCGTGTGTGTGTGAGTAAGCCAGTGTTTGTGTCGGCACGAGATGACTGGTCGGAAAGCAACGTGTAGCCTGACATATTTCTTGTCCACGACAAGATTTTTGGAGTCAAAATCACGTAATCAGACAACAGTGACTATCGTAACAGACAAAAAAAAATCGTGTAATCTGACCCAGGCATTAAGCTAACCTATTTGAACTCACTGTATCTGTACAACTGATGCAAATCTCTGTTTTCCTGCAGACTTGTCTCTTGATGCGTCAGCAACATGAAGCGGCGGCGTTAAACGCGGTTCAGCGGCTGGAGTGGCAGCTAAAACTGCAGGAACTGGATCCCGCCACTTACAAGTCTACCAGCATTTTCGAGATTCCCGAATTCTACATCCCTCTCGTAGAGGTCAATGATGACTTCGACCTGACACCGATATGACCTGGTGATGAGATAAGGAGACAACGTAACGTTTGTAGCTGTCGGACCATGACGAGTGATGATGTCAAGATGTGCGTAGGGTGATAAACACGAAGCACTTGATTTGGAGGTGTGTGTGTGTGTGTGTGTGCGTGTGTGTGTGTGTGTGCCCATGTATGTCGTGTGTTTGTGTGTCACATACTCTCCAGATTTATAATAAAAGAAGTAAAAAAGAAAAGTAACACGAGCGAGCGCCGCACTTCCAGGCATCACCGGTTCAGTCTGTGTTTGCTGTTCTAGTTCTGGTTCGACCACACGCACCCAGTGCAAACGCACTTCACCATATGAGCGTCAGATCGGCTGACTCTATACTAAAACGCACTTAACCCTGAGGTCCACTATCCAGAACGGTAGACCATGGGTCAACAAAGAGGAGTGTCGGAAAACCAGCCTCTGGAGGGTGAAGACCACCGTCGGGAAGCGGGAGCTTTTCATCCTCTGTTAAGAAAGAGATCTCAGTCCAACATGTTTCTACAGTGAGTGTTCATAGATTATGTATAGATTGTGCTCCTCATTTTTTTAACTTATTTTATACATACTGATTGTGCATTTGTAAATAGCCATGTAATTATTGTTTTTAACTTGTAAAAAATGAAAGAAAACTGAGAGGACGGAAAAAGTTTAAGTAATAAATATTTTGATTGTAAACTTTGTTTTGTCTAATGTTTAATGGACCAAAGTTGTTTTTACATTGAAGTTCTTTGTTGTTGTTGCTGTTGATGTTTGCTTAACTCTTTAAGCATGTGTTTTGAAATGCTTTTTCTGTTTTTTTTTTCTTTTTTTTTCTTGTTTTTTTCTTATTCCTCTTTTATCCCTTTGACATCCATCAAAGCCGATGTTTTTTGACTTGTGATTTCTATAATGTGCATGCTTTCGCAGGTTCGTCCCTTTCTGAAAAGTTGTACCGTGGTGAGGTTTACTGAAGTGGTCCTGGTTCTTTTACGCCATTCTTGTGTCTGTTAGTAACATCCACTTCTTGCGTGTCGTCTCTTGTGTCTTGCGCACATTTAAAAAAAAAAAGAAAAAGTTTGTTGTGGTTTCTCAATAGGAAAAAAAAGACCCTTACTTTTACAGTTTTAATGTGAGATCACAACGAAACCTATTTTTTACAACGTTAATGCCTTTTGAACGATGGTTCTAAAAATGTCTATTTTAATATTTACTTGTTACATGAGGATGTACATATTTGTAATATATAATTGAATAAATTTTATTGGTTGTGAAATCAAAACCTGTTTTGCTCTTCTTCTTTTTTTTCTTTTTTATGTACAAGTCATGGAATTTACCAGTGACTAAAAATGTTTCTATACTCGGCATAAAAACTCAATGAAATTGCCGATTGAAACGCACTCGATTATTCAGTTTGAAGAAGAGTGTCCAGCAGAGGGCAGAGTGGACAAATTAAAGAATATTAACATCAAAGACCACCTTTAAAATATAAATTGTGTTCAATCTTGTACATTATATCTATACGAACTGTATGAATATTGCATTTTAGAATGATTAAAAAACAAATAATAAATTATGCATAATTAAAGTAAAACCAATAATAATTTATAAAGAAAGAAAACATTAATAAGATAATGACATCAAAATAATATATTATTTACAAGACAATTTTCTTATAATATAATTTTTATAATATTTATATAATTAATATCATTATTGTTGTTTTTGGATAAATAGATCTGTAATGCATGTTATTTTATTTAGGCCTCAAGGAGTAAGGAGACAACAATATTAGCTCTACTGTTATACTGCTTAATCTGGGGGATAGTTAACCCCAAAATAAAAATTCTGTCGTCATTTACTCACCCTCAAATTGTTCCAAACCTGTATTAGTTTCTAACTTTCTTTCCTCTGAGATGAACACAAAATAGGATATTTTGAGTAATGCACCCATTGACTTTCAGAGTAATTTTTGTTTTGTTTTTGTTGCTACTATGGAAGTTGTCAATGGGTGCTGTGGTGTATATATATATGCAGGATGTGCATTCATTGGTTCTTGTGACTTAAATACCCTCTCCCTGGCATAACCAATGAATGCACATCCTGCATACATTATCCCAATACACCACAGGTGCCGTCAACTCTTTAGTCAACAACATTCTTTAAAATATCTTCTTTAGTGTTCAACAGAAGAAAGAAACTCATACATGTTTGGAACAAGATGAGGGTGAGTAAATGATGACAACATTTTTATTTTGGGGTGAACTATCCCTTAAGGAGATCTCATTCGGCAGTGTGAGATGTATGTGAGACAGAACTACGGGGCGCTTAAAGGCTCAAAAAGCAGATTTTTCCATCGAGGTGCATTCAGACATCAGGACGTTTTTGACTTACTGGAGACATGCTAACTGGTAAATTCGTTTTATATATATTTATATTCTTTTATTCAATGCCACAAGAACAGAGGTATTACATATTCACAATAGCCCATTAACATTAGCTGCCAGGAAAAAAATATTAGTTTAAAACATAGTTGACGTGCGTTGAAGATCCGCACAAACGACTGTCATTGGTCGAAACGATCAGCGATGAGAAAAGTAACAGCTTTTCCGTGACTTTTCCGTGATTGTGCGCTTCTTCCTGATTCAGCAAGTAAAATTCACAACTGAACAATAACAATGAGAAACTTCAATAGAGCTTTAATTGAATATACACAGTGCAGAGCTAAAACAGAACAATTATTATGTAGACTCATGCTATCGAAATGAGAAAAAACAAGATCCGGCCATTAAGCCACCCCCCCCTTTAGGGTCCGTATGTTACGCTAATTGCCTTTCTACTCTCTTATTCCATTTCTATGTATCAAAGCCGCTCATGTTTCTATTCAGAGTAAAAGGAGCCAAGACAAGAGATCCGTATATGAGAGAAAGTCACAAAACCAAAGGAAAGTGTTGAGAACGCATCAAAGTCATAAAGTAAGTATGCATGTTTTATTTGCCAAATACATGTAAAGATGTGACGTATATGCCAAATCTATGACGTGATAATCCATAGTGTGTTTGCGTCATGTTTGAGAAACAGCAGCGCTTTTGGACATCAATTTGGGTTTGTATGCCTACCGTATATAATATTAAGTAAGTATTCAAAGTGTTCTTTGTTTTTAAGTATTTCAAATGAAGAAAGAAACGTTCCACATATGCCAGCAAAAAGTTTCGCAGTGTTCTGCATTCCAAATCTGTGTTTAATTTACTTGAATGTGACGTAGCTGGATCATATTTTCCAAGTCAAAATAAAAAAAAAACAAATAAAAAAAAAAACAATACGAACCAGCTGTTGTCCTATGGACACTTAAAACCAATATTTTTTTAAAGATGTGCTATAGTTTTGGAGATGTACCATGGTGTGGTAATACTACTGCCATAGTATGTATGGTATCATGGTGTATAAATATATATTATTATTAATAAATATTAATAATAATAATAATAATTTAACCCTCTCTCTCCCTCTCTCCCTCTCTCCCTCTCTCCCTCTCTCCCTCTCTCTCTCTCTCTCTCTCTCTCTCTCTCTGTTGGCTTCAGGTGTGTGTGGTTTTGGTCAGGATGCGGCCGGCTCTGTTCCTCTGTCCCGTCCTGATCTCTCTGTTATTCCTTCTGTCTGGACTGACTGTCATCAATGGCTGTAACAAAGCTCTGTGTGCCAGTGATGTCAGCAAATGTCTTCTACAGGTAAGACACACACACACACACACACACACACACACACACACACACACACACACACATGCACTCATTTATCATCACACCGGGTCAGTTCGCAATATTCCTTATAATAATATCTTTTAACTCTCTAATAGACATTCATGCTGAATTTTCACAAGTCACATTTCATCCAATGTCATTTGCTCTTTGTGAGAGTAAAAAAATCGGAGAAAAAGGATTATCCATAAAGATCTTGATCACAAATGCCTGGAAAGTAATGTAAATGTATTGGTCAGACATGTGGAGGCTCTGGCATCAGCTTCATGCTTGAGGCGGTTTGAGTTTATATTTACACAAGAATGAAATCTAATAATCATTAACAAAGATTCCTTGTTTAGGGTTAGGTTTTTTTTCGGGTTTTTTTGAGCAAAATTCTTCCTTGGTAACTCAAGTTGGATGTGAAATCCTGAAAAATCCCTGCAGGAGTTTAAAAACATTCCCAGAAGTGAATACCAAGTGAAACAGGAGAAAGGTGCATTTACATCTCCTGGAATCAGAATACACAATCTTTTCAAATTCCTGAGTGCAGAAAATTGTACTATTGTGCTAAAATTCCAGACGTAAGTTTTTAGTTTTTTCTTCATGTCACCTGTGTGTGTGTGTTCTTCTGTCTGTCTGTGATCTCCACTGCAGAAACACACATGCCCAGTGTTTGAGGGAAACTGGTGGAACGCATTTTATACTGGATCACTTTTTCACTGGAGCGTAACAACAACTGTACACTGTGTGTGTGTCTGTGTGTGTGTGTGTGTGTGTGTACAGGTTGAGCTATACTATACTTGTGAGGGCCAATTGTCCTCACTTATATAGTGTAATATATTATACAATACAACCTATTAGTGAGGAGTGGACATTTTACTGGTCCTCAATATTTAGAAAGGCTTATAAATCGATCAAAACATGTTTGTATTTAATTCTACGTTTGCACATGTTTCTGTGATGGAGGGCTTGGGTTAGGCAAAAGAAAATATCATAAACCTGATTGAAAATCAATGGAAGTCTATGCAATTTCCTCACTAAAATAGTGGAACAAGTGTGTGTGTGTGTGTGTGTGTGTGTGTGTGTGTTTTCTAAATGGCAATATCCTGGTATTTTGATGAGTATCATATAAAAACTATGTTACAGGCATTTCAGGATCTTTCTTTCTTTCTTTCTTTCTTTCTTTCTTTCTTTCTTTCTTTCTTTCTTTCTTTCTTTCTTTCTTTCTTTCTTTCTTTCTTTCTTTCTTTCTCTCTTCCTCTCTCTCTTCTGTGTCTGTGATTAGATCTGTGTGTCTCTCTTTGCTCTCGCTGTGTTTACTCTAGTGTGTGTGTGTATGTGTGTGTGTGTGTGTCCCACTGAGACTCTGAGAGGAAGAGAGACAGAGACAGACAGACGGGGACGTGAGACGGGCGTCTCTCCTGTGTTAGAGATCTGTCTGGGGAATAAACACAGGAGGATCGTGCCGTTACTGCAGTAAACAGGCGCTGACTGATGGACGAGACACTGAAGCCCATAATATTCAATATTGATCTGTATTTCATGTCATTAATGGGAAAGGAAATGCATTCCACATGTTTTCTAGGCCTCAAGAATGAATGCATTGTTGGTATTGATAACTAAAGCTATTAAAAATAATTGTTGTTAACTGTAATACAGCTGATATCAAATATGATGTACATATTAGATGAGAAACTTAATAAACTTAAAGAAAATTATCATTTGAAAAATGTACATAAAAAGAATACTAATAAAAATGAGGAAAGCACATAACAAAATTACTAAAACAAACTAAAATTAAAATGAACATTTAAAAAAATTATAATTCAAATGTCAATAAATACTATAATAGTATATAAATAATACTAGTACCCCCTACAAATTCTATTTTTATGGATTCTATTTTATGGATCATTTTATATCATAATTTCAATATATCATAATCATCGAATTTTACAAATCTTTAAAATTAGAAATTGTATAATGTTCTGTTATAATAATACAATTTATTGTATTATTGTTGTTGTTATTATTACTATAACGTTGAGAAGTACATTTTACTATATATTTTTTTACATTTTACTCTATAATAACAGTGTATTTGTCATAATTTTTCAAATGCCTGACATTTCGATGTAGGCTAAAGTTTATTATTGATATTGCGGATTTTTTTCCAGATACATATCAATATGGTTTCATCGCCAATATGTGTGTCTTTAATGGTTGCTGTCTCGGGCATTGCTGGGTGTTTGCGAGTGTGGCCTGTGTAGTTGCTGATGTGTTTTAGAGAGTTGTAGTGTTGCTGGCTGGTTGTAGCGTTTCATGGGTGTTTGACAGACTGTTGACTGGCGGTTCAGAAGTTTCTGTGTGTATGTGTGTGTGTGTAGTTGCTGTAAGCTGTCGGCTGTCAGTTGTGTGTCTCTAGGTGGGGCAGCTGAGGTTGTTTTAGTCACACATGAATGCTTTGTGGGGCAAGGCAGCACACGTCCCGTCCGCTCAGAGCACTTTCACAAACACACACACTTTCCCCTGTCTGAACGGCCCTTTGCTCCACCTCACTCGCAGCTCAAGAGAAAATAACAGCTCACTGTAACAAGCAGAACTGGCAACTGTGGTTTCAGAAAAAAAAATACAGTAAAAAATGTAACTACCTGTAAATTTTACGATTTAAAACTGTAATAAAGTACAGCAGCCGGGTTCCAGAAGTTAAAACTCCATAGGGAAATTGATTTTGAACTATAACTTATAAACCTTTAAAGACTGTGAGGTACGGGGTTGTTAATCGATAGTATTTGCTTCTGTTGAAGCCGTCGGCCCACATTATTTCAGCTTATTTTTAAATTAATCGTGTTTAACAGTGGAATTCCTGGTGAAAAACTACATTACCCATGATGCTGCACAAAAAATTACACCAATCAGTCCAAAAAAAAAAGCAGCACTTTCCATAATAGCTCTTTAAGCTCCGCCCACTCCCATGAAGCACTGCAAATGATGAATCTCCGTACACTCAAAATATTTAAATATTTCAAAGAATTTTTTAAAAATCCCTATGGGAAAAAAAACTCGAGACCGGTGTGTCGTGCAGGCGTCAATACATTAGCTTACCCATTTCTATTAAAAGAGTAGCAAAACTCGAGAGCACGTAGATGTGAATTTGAGAACTTGCACAATGAATATTCGCACTTGTACACTAACATTTACACTCACAGCTCCAATGTGAAAACTTCAGATTTTTATTGTACAGGTTTTCACATTGGAGCTGTGAGTGTAAATGTTAGTGTACAAGTGCGAATATTTATTGTGCAAGTTCTCAAATTCACATCTACGTGCTCTCGAGTTTTGCTACTCTTTTACCTTCATGCATTTCTGCCTGAGTCCCGTCGATTTCTTTCCATCGGCTGTTGAGATCCCATGATTCCATGCTCATTTACGGTGTCATCAAGCTACGCCTTTGTCATTGTTTTGAATAAGAGACCTCTAGTGGCGAAACTTACATACTGTGCCTTTAACAACATTTTATTGTTGATCATGTTGTTCCAAACTTGCATGCTGTTTTTTTCCCTGCTGAACACAAAATAAGCTATAACTAATTCTTCATGAGTTGTGTTCCACTGAAAAAAATAACGGCATACAGGTGAGTAAATAATGACTGAATTTTCATTTTTAAGCGAGCCAGTCGTTTAATTATAGAGATGTTTTTCCTCCTGGAGAGCCAGGGAAGAGAGGAGGAGTGAATGTCAGCCGTTTGAGGAGGAGAACCGCAGGTGTTCACAGCCGAATGAATTCCATCGTGCATACTTTACCAAGATGGAGTCATTTTATGTATTTATTTATGTAATAATATTTCTAAATAACTGGCAGTTTGACAAATTAACAGTGAGAACTATATATATATTAGTGTTATCAATCATTTAAAAAATATCTAACTAATCCAAGTTTTTCTGTTATTAATCGCACCTGAACATGGAAGTTTTTAATATATTTTTACACTGTAATATTTCACATTGAATCTCAAAAATAATGTAGAAACAACACAGTTTATTTAAAAATTTGTTTAATGACATATTTTTTACTAAGCACTATGAATGAAGGCCAGTATCACTGATATATATACATATAGGCTATATAAGAAAATATTTATTCATTCATTAAAGAAATACATTTTATTTATTAAGTGGCTGGCTCTAAGTGATGTACATTAGCTTTAAAAACTGATATTAGTTGGATCCCAATCGGCCAGTTACTTTATTAAATCTTGCACACGTTATCAGGCGTATAGTCCTGGAAGCTGTGAACTCCTTCATTCCACAGCTGGGCAGAATCATCCCTTTCTCAGAGGGATCTGTGGATTGAGTTTAGTGAGGCTGTATTCGTACAGGTTGTGCTTCAGTGTCTCGAACTGAAGTAAACAGAGCTTTTATGTTGTTTGGCTCGATGATTCTTTTAAGGAATGCATGAAAATCACACACGCAATTCCCCCGACTAAAGAGGACTGGGCAGGGATGGGGAATTGTCTGGGCTTGTTTCTTCTGGAAGTATCTGGGCCACGTGTGCTTTCAGGTATTGGGTTTTCTGTAGTTGTTTCTATTGTAACTTTCTTTCTGTTCCCCCCCCCCCCCCTGAACTTTCAGTTTTAATGGCACACACACACACACACACACACACATCTGGAAGTTGACCTCTTCCTCGCAACTTCTGGCAAAACACGAAACGCAGAGAGCCAAATGTGTGTGTCTGTGTTCTCCTTCATTCAGCTGGCTGCTGTTTTCTCTGTAATTATAACTCTAAATGTGTCCCAGGTTTCGGTCACTCTTTTTCCCCTCTCCGCTGGGGCATTTGACGGGGTTTTTTTCCAGCGTGGAACAGTTTGCAGCTCTGTTTCTTTTCAGCCTGGTGTTATTTCTCATGCTTAAGTATGCTTTGTCTCTTTGGGTGGTTTCCTTTTAACTGTTACAGCTGAAAGATCTCGATGTTTCCGTCAAGACTCACGGCTCTCTATAGCACATGTGTTTGGTGATCATGTTTATGTAAGCTAGACTTCCTCCACGTCATGTCACTTTTTCCCCCTGTATGTTTACCTTTCATAATGTATATCTTGTGTGTGTGTGTGTGTGTGTGTGTGTGTGCGCGCAGGGTCTTTGTCAGTGCCGGCCGACGGAGGGGAACTGTTCGTGCTGTAAAGAGTGTATGCTGTGTTTGAGCTCTCTCTGGGAGGAGTGCTGCGACTGTGTAGGTGAGTTTCAAATAAACATACAATCAATACCCAATCACAACTCACAAATCTCACAACCGGTCCATGTACAAGAACATTTAAAACTATTATTTTATTTGATTTTATTTTATTTAATTTTATTTAGAATACTTTAAATCAATCAAAATTAAAAAAATTATAAAATAAATAATACATATATATAGTGCATAAATTGACCAAACCATGAATAAACAAATATATTCCACAATTGGTTCATTTATATATGCATTATTTTTTTATATTTAATATTTGATTTTATTTATAATTCAGTTTAATTTTGATTGATATAAAAATAAAATTAAGTCAAAAAATAAAATAAAATAATAAATAAAAATTATTATAAGAACATATTCTTAGGATTATATCGAGCTGATCCGAGACCGTAAACTAAAGACGCTCGGGTTATGTGAACAGGTTTGGCTCATTCCCAGTCCAGTGAAGCCCTTGTAAATATTAGGAGTAGTATACTCTCCTCTGACAGCGGTATAAAGTGTGAAGTGAGATGATCCAGATACTCTCATCTCTGTGTTACGGCTTTAAACACGCATCAGTTCAGAGGAGGCATTGCTGATTAAAAGCTGATGAGAGAACAGAAGTTTAAAACATATCGTTCATATTTGTATACTTTATAGTTTATAAAGTAGAGAGGTTTGGAAAAGCAAGGCAGGTTTTAGAGGCCACGTTTCCCCCCCCTGTGTATTACATCAATAAACTGTTTCAATAATTGCAAACCACACACAAATGATGTTTAATGCAAGCTTTTTTTTATTTATTTTGTCAACAGTAACAAAAACATAAGGAAAAAGCTGCATCATAATCATTCCTGTTTAAAAATGGACACGGTGCATGATGCATTAATTTCCCAAAAGTAGAACACGCATCAGATTGTTCTGTTCCAAACACTCGTTTATTAGATGAGAAGAAAAGTGTGTGTTGTTCCTGAAGGCCAGAACCTGCCATGGATGTGGTAATCAGAAGCAGCTGTCCTGGCAGATAATCTGAAACACAAGGTCTCCGCAGCGTTCTGCTCCTTATTAAAACCGTCATCCATTATCTGATTACCATTTTTACCAGCAGTTTATCTCTCAACGGGGAGCTGCTGTTGACAGTCGTGTTTTGAAGTCTTTAAATTCTTCAGTTGTGGTCAGGTTTGCTTGTACAGCTTGTCATTTACTTTTTCTGGGCTTTTCAATCATGGTGTACCTCCATTTCTTCTGGCCAACAGGAATGTGTAACCCAAGGAATTACAACGACAGTCCTGCCACCTCCAAGAGCACCGTAGAAGAGCTGTATCAACCAATCCCGTCGCTGTTCCGCGCTCTGACCGAAGGCGACGAACCCATTAACTGGAGGGTCGTGTCGTTTCCCGTTTCTGGGGAACTTTCCCATCACGAGAGCCTTGTGTCTTTCCTGGCGACACTCGACAGCCAGAGTCACAACATCTCACTGCCCAGCAGCAGCCTGGTCCATGATGGTGGGTACTGGCTGAAAATACCTAGGAAAAAATGTTAAAACACTGATTTGATCTCCTCTCCCCTCCTCTCCTCTCCTCTCCTCTCCTCTACTCCTCTCCTCTCCTCTCCTCTACTCCTCTCCTCTCCTCTCCTCTCCTCTCCTCTCCTCTCCTCTCCTCTACTCCTCTCCTCTCCTCTCCTCTACTCCTCTCCTCTCCTTTCATCTCCTCTCCTCTCCTCTCCTCTACTCCTCTCCTCTACTCATCTCCTTTCATCTCTTCTCTTCTCGTCTCCTCTCCTCTCCTCTCCTTTCATCTCCTCTCCTCTACTCCTCTCCTTTCTTCTCCTCTCCTCTACTCTCCTCTCCTCTACTCCTCTCCTCTCCTTTCATCTCCTCTCCTCTACTCCTCTCCTTTCTTCTCCTCTACTCTCCTCTCCTCTACTCCTCTCCTTTCATCTCCTCTCCTCTCCTCTCCTCTACTCCTCTCCTCTACTCATCTCCTTTCATCTCTTCTCTTCTCCTCTCCTCTACTCTCCTCTCCTTTCATCTCCTCTCCTCTCCTCTCCTCTACTCCTCTCCTCTCCTCTCTTCTCCTCTTTCTCCTCTCCTCTCCTTCTCTCCTCTCCTCCTCTCATCTCCTCATCTCTTCTCCTCTCCTCTCCTCTACTCCTCTCCTTTCTTCTCCTCTACTCCTCTCCTCTCCTTTCATCTCCTCTCCTCTCCTCTCCTCTCCTCTACTCCTCTCCTCTACTCATCTCCTTTCATCTCTTCTCCTCTCCTCTCCTCCTCTCCTCCTCTCATCTCCTCACCTCCTCTCCTCTCCTCCTCTCCTCCTCTCATCTCCTCACCTCCTCTCCTCATCTCCTCTCCTCATCTCCTTTCATCTCTTCTCCTCTCCTCTACTCTCCTCTACTCCTCTCCTCTACTCATCTCCTTTCATCTCTTCTCCTCTCCTCTCCTCTCCTCTACTCCTCTCCTCTACTCATCTCCTTCATCTCTTCTCCTCTCCTCTCCTCCTCTCCTCCTCTCATCTCCTCACCTCCTCTCCTCTCCTCCTCTCCTCCTCTCATCTCCTCACCTCCTCTCCTCATCTCCTCTCCTCCTCTCATCTCATCTCCTCCTCTCCTCTTCTCTCCTCTACTCCTCTCCTCTACTCATCTCCTTTCATCTCTTCTCCTCTCCTCTCCTCTCCTCTCCTCCTCTCCTCCTCTCATCTCCTCACCTCCTCTCCTTCTCTCCTCTCCTCCTCTCATCTCCTCATCTCTTCTCCTCTCCTCTCCTCTACTCCTCTCCTTTCTTCTCCTCTACTCCTCTCCTCTCCTTTCATCTCCTCTCCTCTCCTCTCCTCTCCTCTACTCCTCTCCTCTACTCATCTCCTCTCATCTCATCTCCTCTCCTCTCCTCCTCTCCTCCTCTCATCTCCTCATCTCCTCTCCTCCTCTCATCTCATCTCCTCCTCTCCTCTTCTCTCCTCTCATCTCCTCTCCTCTCCTCCTCTCATCTCCTCATCTCCTCTCCTCCTCTCCTCTCCTCTCCTCTCCTCCTCTCATCTCCTCATCTCCTCTCCTCCTCTCATCTCATCTCATCTCCTCATCTCCTCTTCTCTCCTCTCATCTCCTCTCCTCTCCTCCTCTCATCTCCTCATCTCCTCTCCTCCTCTCCTCTCATCTCCTCTCCTCTCCTCTCCTCCTCTCATCTCCTCATCTCCTCTCCTCCTCTCATCTCATCTCATCTCCTCATCTCCTCTCCTCCTCTCATCTCCTCTCCTCTCCTCTCCTCTCCTCCTCTCATCTCCTCCTCTCCTCTTCTCTCCTCTCATCTCCTCTCCTCTCCTCTCCTCTCCTCCTCTCATCTCCTCATCTCCTCTCCTCCTCTCATCTCATCTCATCTCCTCATCTCCTCCTCTCCTCTTCTCTCCTCTCATCTCCTCATCTATTCTCCTCTACTCCTCTCCTCTCCTTTCATCTCCTCTCCTCTCCTCTCCTCTCCTCTACTCCTCTCCTCTACTCATCTCCTCTCATCTCATCTCCTCTCCTCTCCTCCTCTCCTCCTCTCATCTCCTCATCTCCTCTCCTCCTCTCATCTCATCTCCTCCTCTCCTCTTCTCTCCTCTCATCTCCTCTCCTCTCCTCCTCTCATCTCCTCATCTCCTCTCCTCCTCTCCTCTCCTCTCCTCTCCTCCTCTCATCTCCTCATCTCCTCTCCTCCTCTCATCTCATCTCATCTCCTCATCTCCTCTTCTCTCCTCTCATCTCCTCTCCTCTCCTCCTCTCATCTCCTCATCTCCTCTCCTCCTCTCCTCTCATCTCCTCTCCTCTCCTCTCCTCCTCTCATCTCCTCATCTCCTCTCCTCCTCTCATCTCATCTCATCTCCTCATCTCCTCTCCTCCTCTCATCTCCTCTCCTCTCCTCTCCTCTCCTCCTCTCATCTCCTCCTCTCCTCTTCTCTCCTCTCATCTCCTCTCCTCTCCTCTCCTCTCCTCCTCTCATCTCCTCATCTCCTCTCCTCCTCTCATCTCATCTCATCTCCTCATCTCCTCCTCTCCTCTTCTCTCCTCTCATCTCCTCATCTATTCTCCTCCTCTCCTCATCTCCTCTCCTCGTCTCATCTCCTCATCTATTTTCCTCATCTCCTCCTCCTCTCCACTCCTCATCTCCACTCCTCCTCTCCACTCCTCCTCTCCTCTCCTCTCCTCTCCTCTCCTCTCCACTCCTCCTCTCCTCTCCTCTCCACTCCTCCTCTCCTCTCCTCTCCACTCCTCCTCTCCTCTCCTCTCCTCTCCTCTCCTCTCCTCTCCTCTCCTCTCCTCTCCTCTCCTCTCCTGTCCTGTCCTGTCCTCTCCTCTCCTCTCGTGTGTCTGGTTTGCACGTGTGACCTCTCGCTCTGGTCTCATTCCTCAGATGCCTTGTGTACGGTGGTCTACTTTGATGAGTGTTTGTCCATTCGTCAGTGTAAGCTGTACTGCGAGGCGATGGGCGGATCAAAGTACCGCTGGTTTCATAACGCCTGCTGTGAGTGCATCGGGCCTGAATGTCTGGACTATGGCAGTAAAACCGTCAAATGCATGCACTGCCTCTGAGAACTGAACAAAGACTCCCTCTACACTTTAACTTGTGTTTTATTGTGTAAAACACTTCTGATGTTTTCTGTTCTTGTTTACAGATTGTGTTTCTTAAACTTCAAATGGGCCAAAAGGGGTTATCTTATTATTATTACAGCAGCATGTTGGGGTCGTTTCTCATTCAGATCATATTCCATCTGTATATAGTTCTCATTTCATATTCATATTTCTGGTTTGACTATTAAAAACCAAAGAAACTGTTGAGTCTGATTTTCAAATGACGTGATGTTTTAGTCTCCTGTCATTTACTGATCTGCTATTTTACTGTCGTCTGGTGATTTGAAGTGCACAACATTTGATTAGATGATTTGAAATTAAATGTATTTGTGTCTCAAATACTCCAAGTTTGAAACCTTTTTTTTTTTTTGTGCCAAATGCATGTTTAAAGATAACAGAAAACAGACAGATAACATGGACATTACCTATTTTATTTAACAATCACAGTTTAGATTGGTCTCATTTGTTAACTTTATTATTAACTAACATGAACTAACAATGGAAAATATATTTTTACTACATTTATTAACCTTTGTTAATGTTAGTTAATAAAAATTTTCACATTCATCTTAGTTAACAGTGCATTAACTCATGTTAAGAATACAAGATTTGACCTTAAATATGTTTTAGTAAATGTTGAAATTAACATTAACTAAGATTAAAAGATTCTTTAGAAGAATTGTTCATTGCTAGTTCATGTTAACTAATGTAGTTAAGTAATGTAAACCAATACAGCCTTAGTGTTACCACATTTATCTGAATGTAAAAGGAAAAGTGTGTATTTTAGATGCTGTATCCGCCTTTCATTATTTTTTTAAAAACATTTTTAAATATTCAAATTTTCTATTTAAATATGTTCTATTTAAAAATAGTCTTGCATTGTGACAAATTAATTTTTACAAATGTTCCATGATGTCTCTTTATTAAGAGCTCATAAACATGCTTAATAATAAAAACATTAAAACAATCTTTTTTTAAATGGAATGTTAATTTCCTGTTTAAAATCAACAGTTATTGTTAATACAAACTGAGAATGTCTTCATCGCATTCAACATGAATTCATTATGCTGAATAAAAATAAATAATAACATTTTATTCACATTTATATCAAATATTAGTTTGTTATTAATCTATTAAATGTATTGAAATAAATAAAAAATTTGATTAATATAAATAACAATTCGATTAAAATTAAATAATACATTTAACAGTGCATTACTATAGTGAGAAGAAAATATATAGATAATTAATATATAATGTAACTTAATAGAAACTATTTAAAGATTTATACTATTAATTTTTCAGCATCTAAATTGGGTGTTTATAAAAGTGGGTTTATAAGGGTGTTTTTATTTTATTTTAGGATGGGGTCACTCATATAAGGATGATCATATTTCGAGGTCCATGGCATTTAAAAGATATAAAACAAGCAAACTGGTTTAGGAACGGCACAGTATCTTTTATTGTCTGGTTAGTCTGCAAACGCCCACACCTCAGCTCTCTCTCTCTCTCTCTCTCTCTCTCTGCCAAACTCCCAATGTAACTTGGCATACATTCATGATGACAGGCAGATGTAGTCAACATCAGTCAGACCTCATTCACAGCGCAGCTGACAGGTGTGTGTGTGAGAAAGAGAGAGAGAGAGAGAGAGAGAGAGTGAGTGAGTGAGTGAATGTGTGTGTGTGTTTGTGTGTGTGTGTGTGTGTGTGTGTGAGAGAGAGAGAGGGAGGGAGAGAGATAGTGTGTGTGTGTGTGTGAGAGAGAGAGAGTGAGAGTGAGTGAGTATGTCTGTGTGTGTGTGTGAGACAGAGAGAGAGAGAGTGAGTGAGATAGTGTGTGTGTGAGAGAGAGAGAGAGAGAGAGAGAAGTGAGTGAGTATGTCTGTGTGTGTGTGTGTGTGTGTGTGTGTGTGTGTGTGTGTGTGAGAGAGAGAGAGAGAGCTAGTGTGTGTGTGTGTGAGAGAGAGAGAGAGAGAGAGAGAGAGAGTGAGTGAGTGAGTGAGTGTGTGTGTGTGTGTGTGTGTGTGTGTGAGAGAGAGAGAGAGAGAGAGAGAGAGTGAGTGAGTGAGTGAGTGAGTGTGTGTGTGTGTGTGTGTGTGAGAGAGAGAGAGAGAGAGAGAGAGAGAGAGAGAGAGAGAGAGAGAGAGAGAGAGTGAGTGAGTGAGTGAGCCAGTGTGTGTGTGTTTGCATGCTTGTGTATTGACCTCAGAGTTTTTCTAAGTTTAAATTTTTATCTTTTCTTGGTTTAAAACTGCTGCTGCTATTTTTTTTGGTAATATGGTGTATAATAGCAGCAGCAGTTTTAAACCAAGAAAAGTTCAAACTGAAAATCACTGTTATTTTATAGTTCTTTTGTAGAAGGGTATTATAGTTCTTATTTTGAGGGTTTCTTTTTATATTTTCTATCTTCATTTCAATGAAAGTTTTAGTAGCCTACTGTTGTTAATTGTTTTTGTTTTTAGTCATTTTAATTTCAGTTTTAGTTTTAGTAACTTTAGTCATTTTATTTCACTTAATGTTTATTTTATTGCAAGTAATGTAAAGGTTTTTATGGTTTTAATTTCAGTTAACTATAATAACCCTAAACTGAATAAAGTTATTCCTGTTTGATATATTTATTGTTCATGTTCACACACATGTTTTTTTTAACTTCATAGATTATCGAATTGAGGCCTTATACTTCATTGCCTTAGACATCTCATTGTGATTTTTTTTTAATTAAACTTCAAACAAATTTTTATTTTTTTATTCAACTTCAAACAAAAATTGCCAATGTACAGTCCGAACGGCAACAATACATATGTAAACTATGTAAATATATTAACTCACATATAGAAATCGTTTTAACTGCTTTCTTTTTATGCGAATGTAAAATAGTCTTGATATATATTTGAATGTCTTTTTCGAGAACCAAAAACCAGAAGGAGATCACATATTTGCATGAGCTCATGTTGTGTTTCAGTGTTAAATTACGTAATTCTCAATGATTGTAAATGCTTTGTCACCATCTGCAGGGTTGTATTGGCATTACACAGATCTATACCATTCATAACATTCCTAACATTATTATTATAATAATCTGAATTATAAGTTATTATAACTTTAAATATCGGTATATGATTATATATAAATTAGTACAATATATTAGAACAGTTGGTTGCTGAAGAATCTTTTTATAATGGGTGAAAATAATGATGGACTCCCTCTTTGTCCACTAGGTGTCACTTTCAGCGTATGTATTTTATGTTGTGCAATAAGAATTTGTTTTTACCATTAAAATGCTGTTAAATAAATAAATAAACAATTAAATAAATATTGCAATACGAAATAAGTGTAAAAAAACTACAAAAAGGTATATTTAAAATACATTATCTAAAAAAACTAAAGTGGCCTGTCGTATGGAAATTTTACTTTGCAGGTAAATTGATATTGTTTTCTTTTGTTCTGATTGTAAGACTTTTTTTTTTTTTGCATCGCGTCCAGCAAAGGCTTGCGCTGTGTGTATTTTCCCAAACGCGTTCCGTCGTCCGTACGCGTTCACACAGCATTGGTTCTTGCTCCGTCCGGGCTTCCATACTTCGCCTCGTTCTCGCTCTCAGTGGTCGTGCAGTGAAGATGGCGGAAGCTCCCCCGCGGCCCTGCCGGTTCTTCTGTCACCGGTGTTCAGAAGAGATCAGCCCTCGGCTCCCGGTAAGACGCAGCGGACTCAACGAGCCTCTCCCGAAGGTTTTGACTTGGTGTGGATGGATGTAACGGATCGAACGGCCTCTTTTAAAAAGCGTTTTTCCGTGCTAGCTGTGCTAACGGCTAACTGGTTGCCAATAGCAACAATCAGGAGTAAAATGAGGATTTGATTAAATTACACTTTATTTGAGACATGAGAGTTGAATCAGACGAACTCTTTTCAGATCTGCCCGGGCTCTCCGGGCTTTGCTGTGTGTGTAACCCGTCCTGTCAAACCAGAAGCAGACTGGTTGTTGTGACATGATGAGCTCGTTACTTCTAATAACGAGTCTTAGAAAATAATGATATTGACGTGATGATCTTCGCTTGTCAGTTACTCTGGCTTGTGTTTCATATGTGGTATTTCTGTAGTTCATGTAACGTTAGTTTACTTGTTCAAAACAGAGAGCTAGTTCTGAGAGCTGCTGTTTTCCCAAACCCAGGTTTTGGTGTCATGAAATAACCTTATCTGTAAAGTCTTCAGTGCTCACCAAGGCTGCATTTATTTGATAAAAATAGAGAAAAAACAGTAATATAGTGAAATATTAGTACAGTTTAAAATAATGGTTTTCTATGTCAATATATTGTAAAATGTAATGTATTCCTGTGATCAAAGCTGCGTTTTCAGCATCATTACTCCAGTCTTCAGTGTCACATGATCCTTCAGAAATCAGGATAATATGATGATTTATTATCAATGTTGGAAACATTTGTGCTGCTTAATATTTTTTATAACCTGTGATGCTTTTTTTTCAGGATTTATTGATGAATAATAAGTTAAAAAAGAAACCCATTTAGCCTATTTGAAATGAAGAGTTCAGATGCAAAAGCCTCTAAGTGCCATTTGAAATTTTCTTCTAGAATGGTAATTTTTATCAAGCTTGTATATTTAAGGTCAGTAATTTCACTTAAATGGCAATGAAGATTACCTATTAATTGTCATTTAAGTGAAATTACTGACCTTAAATATACAAGCTTGATAAAAATCATCATTCTAGAAGAAAATTTGAAATGGCACTTAGAGGCTTTTGCATCTGAACTCTTCAAATATAAATCTGTTGTTACAATATACACTACCGTTTTCTTTCATTGGTAATAAATCATCATATTATACTGATTTCTGAAGGATCATGTGACACTGAAGACTGGAGTAATGATCCTGAAAATTCAGCTTTGCAGGAATAAATTATGTTTTACTATATATTCACATAGAAAACAGTTATTTGAAATGGTAATAATATTTCACAACTATTAATGTTTTTGCTGTAACCTTTAAAAATAAATAAATGCAGATTTGATGAGCATTCCAGCCTTCTTTCAAAAACATTAAAATAGTAATGTTTCCAAACTAATGTACATTAGGTGGCTTTAACAGAAAACTGCTGGTTATGAGAGACCAACTAGTTGGATTTTATTAACTATAGCCCTAATTATTTTATGAAGAGACCGTTGATTCTCAATGCTGAAGGTTTTGTGTGTTTTTCTGATATGTAATTGGTGGAAACAGATGGCTGGTTGTGTGATCAGCTGGTTAGTTGTGTTTTTAACTAGGCCTATTTATTGTACATATAAAGACTTATTTTCAGTAAAAGGTTTAGTCTATGTCTCATGGTTGAAGTCGTTCAGTTGACAGAAGGCTGATTGTTTTGAGATCTGCTGGTTAGTTTAGTTAACCTTCATTAATCATATAAAATATTTTGAGACCGGTGATATCTAATGTGTTGAAGATGGCTTTGATTCATATAGTTAGCTGTTTTATCTTGAGATCTATTGGTTTGTGCCATTGCTAATAATTGCAAATATTATGAGGTTGAACTCATGATTTTTGATTTTAGATTGTTGATATGGCTTGTTGATATGAGTTCACTGGGTTAGTTTTACTAATTAATAACAATATCTGTTCAGTTTGTTGACTGTAACCGTAAACTGGCTGTAATGAGATCAGCTGATTAATTTAGTAATATATGAGTGGATTTAACACGCAGTATGTGTTGATGAAGGTAACTTTCTGCTGACACTCTTAATAAATGACACTAAATCAGTTGTAAAATGCCTTAACTCACTGTCCGCTTTACATGAATGAGTCCGGGTTTAATCAGTCTGTTTCATACATAGAGCTGTCAGGAAATATGAGGCCGGAGATCTTTCCAAAAGGATCTTCACGTGTTGCTCCTTGTATGAGGTTTCAGGGCAGAGAATGGATGGCGTCACAAAGCTCTTTTGCTTGTCTCTTCATCATTCTGTGCTGTTATTATCGTCCTGTTATTGTGCGGAGTCTCTAGAAAGAGCCCAAAACGGTCAGAACTGCAGTCACTGAGCTGCGGGTCACGGGGTCATCATCACACAATCTGCACGGCTGGTCCGTATTGAGGGAATTACATAGACTGTAAAAAAAATATGGACAAAGCGTCTGTGACATCACCCATAGACTTTCTGAAGAACGGTTTTGAGGCTGTTTGGAAATATTTCAATACAAATGTTCAGAAAGGATACAGAGGTGGTGTGAATCGTGATGTGTTGTGTCAGATCATGGCCGAGACGCCAAATTTCAGGAATTCCACTCGGCGCAGCCCGTCATCAGCTGTCAATCAAAGTTAACCACGCCCTTATTTGTCATACATTTTATATCTAAATATGATCTCAACTAACGAGTTAGAAAAAATTCACTAACCCCCTCACAGTTGTCAGGCACTCGGAGCCTATCGGAAAATACAATAAAAGTCCATGGGACCAACCTGTAAAAACATGAATTTATGCTGTGAAAACGGACATTTTAACATGGGGGTCTATGGACGTTTGGGACCGGCCCCTAGCGGATTTTTGATGTATTGCAATTTTTCGCACTTCCGGGTAGGCTTCATTTTTCAGATTAGAATGTTGCCGCTTGGGGAATTCTGAAAAATAATTTATGCTAATTTGTGAGAAAATGCAGCTCAGAGTACTATACATTTATTTGTACAGGAATCATACCATCAGGTAGGGGTGGCCGAGCGCCATATCACGGTTTTATAACAAACAATCACGATCGTCCACTGTTGAGAATATCCAAACTGAAACAAGCTTATGAACTTGCACAACAGAGTATTGCATTAAATAATCAGTATGAATTAAATATACATTGATTCTTATTAAAACGACTACAGTTGTTCAGTCAAGAGCAGTGAGTGATTTGTCTTTTGTTTAACACAAACCTCAAGCTCGTCCGTGTTTCTCCGTCTCGCAGCGCACACAGAAAGCGTGTGAGGATCAGTCTCTTCCAGGTTTAAGGCGCTTACAATAAAGCATAAGATGGATAGGATAGCATATGGATAGTTTCCAGATGCCACATTAGTCCAGTTACAGCGCTGCATTGTCACATCAGTCAAGCTGTTCTGGATCTAGTTTGTTTTAATGTTTAGATCCCCCATATAAACCAGTCAAGAAAATAAATCTGGACTAGCCTATAACTTACACCATTCAGTCGTCATTAGCCAAGTTTTCATCCACTTGTCAATCGAATTATCTGAAGTTCAGTAAAAAACCTCATGCGAATTAAGCTGGTGAAAGTGTGTTTCCATCAAACGGCTTTAAAGCGAATAAAAACCTGTGCGTAATGACGTCACATGCTGTTTTGCGATCAAATTGGTATATCGAATTGATTTGAGACATGTTAAGGTGTTTCTATTCATTTTCTCAACGAATTGCACAATATTCAAGCAAACATTTGCGAACTAAGTTTTGCTAGGCAAAATGGATCGCGACATAATAACGTTTCCATCAGCGTTTATCGCATAAGCCGTATAGCGATCAAGATAAAATCAGATGAGACCGACCGTATTTCATTTGAGTCGATATTCATTTTCATCCACATTCATCCATATTCATCCATATTCGTTTCCATAAGGCGTTTTTCATTCAATATCACTTAATGCGGATAATAACGTGTGGATGGAAACATAGCTATAGAACACTAAATGAAAAGCTAGATTTTCTTTGTTTAATAGTTCTTCATTATTTAAGTCAAGTCACATTAATTTATATAGCGCTTTTAACAATGTAGATTTACAGAGATAAACATATAATTTAAGGTAACAGAGATTGTTTTGGTTCTTGAATAATGTTATTTCCAGCTAAAGTTAGTTTTGATTGAGTCACTTCCGGCGAAATGACCATTTGTTATTAAATTAGGGGCCGCTAAGGCGACGCCGTTCTCTTATAAACAGACTATGGGATAAACGCTGACGTTGTTCACATGCGCATTAAGAACTGATTCTATAGTTATGTGTGTTTGAATATATATGTGCGCAGGATTGTAATTCCCTACAAACCATGCCTAAACAAACTACTTGTCTTGCCTATAAATTTGATACAGAATTGTATTTTATTTGATCACTTCGGGGTCGGTACGCGAACCGGATTTCCCACAACGCTTTATCTGTGAGTGGGAAAGGGATCCTCCACAGGAAGAGACGAGAGACACTTCAGCACTGCACTGTCATCGGGTCCAGGCGAAGCTCCTCGTCAGATCTGGATCCGGCCTGGATCCGGCAGGCTGCGGGAAAACCTCGGGATAAACAAAGACACTAAAATTAGTGTAGACGCCATTCTTCTTATGATGTAACGAGTACATCAGGATTTAAGGGAAGTGTTCCCGGTTCCGGATGACCTAATCTATGCAGCCTAACATTGAGTTATAGAAGTCTATAATGTATTATGTGAAAGCTTGCATGTAATGCTCAACATGAATATACATTCTTATTGTTATATCAAAGTTATGACTTTGGTGCAATACCTGACTAAAATATCTCGATATCAATACTGAACCAGCAAAAATTTAAGTTATTTCTGCCTCATCAAACTCTTATTTTAAAATAGTTAGCTTGTCACAAAAAAAACCAACCATATTACTTGTGTCTCTAAATACATCTATTTAAAGGACATTTAGGCTAATTGTGTTTTCAATCACATTCATTAACCTGTCGTTTGAGGGTGGGCGATATGATTAAAATATTATTTCACTAGCCTATATGAAGTAATTTTATTTCACCATACTTAGCAAGATCTCAATATAGTTATTTTGCTGTCATTCTTCTACTAATATAAAATGAGGAGGGACCGTTTTTAACAGCAGGGTATTGAGATACATGTAGACTAGTGCAACTCTACTTTATCTGTTAATGAGACTCTTAATGACTTGTTAAGGATACACACATTTCTCAGCAAGTTGCTGTGTTGCTTGGAAATAATAAACATCACAGACAGGTTAATAAACTATATCATTTGGTAGTGTTATTTTCGTGTTGTTATTATGTATGTATGTGTGTGTATATATATATATATATATATATATATTAGATAATAATTTTTGTGTTTATCTTAATTTTAGTTTGGCTTTAGTCATTTTGTGTGTTGTCTTTTTTACCTTTTAATATTTATTTTATTTCCGTTTTAGCTTATTCATTAATTGGTTTGATTGTTTATTGTTTTTTTGTGTGTTTATTATCATATTGCTTCTCTCGCTATTTTCTAAAAGCATTATAATCAGCTTTAGGCCATATGTTTGAGTGATTTTCCCCTACTCTTTGTTGCAGGATTACATCTGTCCGCGGTGTGAGTCTGGCTTCATCGAGGAGTTACCTGGAGAAGCAAGGTAAAGTATTCTGAACTGAAACTCAGCGTATACTTGCCTCACAGATACTGAAACATTTACATAATATTTTCAGGAAAAAAATATTTTCTAAAGGCCAATTCACACCAACAGACACTTCATATCAGTGTGTCGGTGTCTGTTGGCGTCTGCCGGAGCTTGTTTTGGCCGGTTGAACATGCTAAATCAGATTTACCTCAATCTGACGTTGTTCTGTATCTGTCAGTGCAGTGTGAATTGGCTTTAATTCAATATTTTCATCATTTTTTTCCAGTGCAGAGAATGGGTCCGATCAGAATCGCCCGTCATTTGAGGTGAGCTGTCAGACTTTCTATCTCTAACAGCTTCATCATTATCGAGCTGTACATCTGGCTAGCTCTTCCCCATGCTTCTGGCCGATGAGGACATGTTGACTGACTGCTGTGTGCTAACTGGTTTGGCTCATATTTCTGAACCTCAATGCAAACTTTGACAACGTGCATTAATACATGCTCTTATCCAGTGCAACATATTTAAACATTTAGATTATCATAGTTATCTGTTAACTATGATGGTCAAAATTTGAAAATATGTTGCAAGCATGCAAATCGTAAATTGTTAAATAGTGTAGAATATCATCCCAGGCCTCCAGTATTGGATTGAAAGCCACGTAAGCTACATTAATGGCGCTTTTCCACTACACAGTAGCAGCTCGCCTCGGCTCGGCTCGACTCGACACGCCTTTGTTTGGTTTTCCACTGTGTAAAAGTTGTACCTGTACCTGCTTTCGGGTACTTTTTTTCGTACCACCTCCGGCGAGGTTCTAAGCGAGCTGAGGCGATACTAAAATGTGACGTGTAAACACAGCAGACTGCTGATTGGTCAGAGAGAATCGTCACTATTCACTGCGTCATCACTGCACGCGCAAGACGGAGTATCCTGAATAACCCCGCCATTTTTAAATAGTTTGGTCAGATTGCGTGATATCCCCATTACTACTATTTTTATGGCAACTCGGAAGAATACGCCGTGGTCAAACGAGGAGTGTGTGTCGCGACTCGCGGCTCGTGCAGAAGATTACGTCACGACTGCAGCGTCGCTATGACGACCAGGTACTATTCTGGAGGTACTATCTGCAATGGAAAACGGAGCTAAAAGCGAGCCGAGACGAGGCGAGTCGAGCCGAGTCGAGTTGAGCTGGTACTGGTAATGGAAAAGCGCCATAAGAAAACCCTGTGTGTGTGTGTGTGTGTGTGAAGCACATCATCCTCCAGTGATATTAAACTGGTTGTTTAAAGCATTCCCTTTCACCCGTCAGAATGTGGACCAGCACTTGTTTACGTTCCCGCATGGATACGGGCAGTTTGCTCTGGGGATCTTTGATGAGGGCTTCGACTTCAGGGCAGGTTTGCCCGGGGAAGATAACCGTGACGCAGAGAACCGCAGAGAACGGGAGATGGCCTCACGACAACGGTACATGTCGAGACAGCCACGGGGACGCCACGTTCCCCGGAGACAAGGCGTGCGGCACGAGGGTGTACCCACTTTAGAAGGGTGAGAATTCAGGAGATAACACTGTTACTCTGATTTGTTTGCATTTTGATTTTGGAAATGTGAATGTATGGAAGATCTGTTTAGGATTCCCACTATAAGGCCGTGTGTCCACCAAAGCGTTTTTTCACGCAGCCGTCGTGTTTTTTCAATTGATTTCAATGGGAGCGCCGCGTTTTTAGAACGCCATGAGCATAACGAGGCGCTGAGCGCTCAGCGTTTTTTTACTGGTCACCGAGAGTTGAAGAATGTTCAACTTTGGGTAAAACTCAGCGCTCATCACTGTCACTTTTTTACCCAGCCGTCCAATCACAGTGGAGGAGGGGCGGGACTAATACCACACCGACCAACTATCACAACATTCTTTCTGTACAACGACATCAATCAGCAGAGCTAACCGAACAAAATGAATGAAAAATACATTTTTTGTATGAAACAAATTATCTGCGAAATCAGTTACAAGTAAACTGTGCTGCAGATATTCTGTATCATAGCAACGAAACGTCTCGACTGAAAAAACGCTGCGCTGCCAAAACGCTCTCAAGCGCCCACAGCTAGTCGTTTTCAGCAGAGCGTCTAGCGTTTTCAGCTGGCTAATACACACGGCCTAATGGAAAATAATCAATTTTAAGGAGTTGTTGTGATTTCCAGGCCGGGGGGAAAAAAATAAGTAAATATAGCTTTAAATGTATATAATTATTAAATATAATTTTGCTCAGCTTTTTGTGAGGATAATTTCCTTTTTATTGTTTTTAAAATAGTTTTTTTTTAAACCTTCAACTAGAAAATTGATGGGAATTAATTGTTCATAAGGTGTGGGGAGCTTGATCTATTTCATTTCATGTTGTTACTGTGGTAATGATATATTACGGTTATTACTGTGTAGACTAATATCAAAACTAAATCTGATATCTGAATGTTTTTGTCACATTTGAAAATGTTTTGACAGAATCATTCAGCAATTAGTTAACGGAATTATCGCTCCGACAGCGATGCCAAACATGGCGATGGGACCATGGTGAGTCACCGATGACATTTTCTCTTTCTTTACATCATTTCTCAGTGTATGCCAATCTACATCTGATCACTGCACTATAAACTGCTGTCTTACAGGGGAATGCTGCATTCTAACCCAATGGACTATGCATGGGGTGCCAATGGATTAGATGCCATCATAACACAGGTATCATCCCACATGTACACCATATAGAGGATGAGTACCGTAATAATGGTGCATTATGGTCAAATTTTTTCTTTATTTTACAACCACAATGAGTATGAAACACTATCAGTGCATTATGAAACAGTATGACCACATACTACATCTTTGTCCCTGTTGTCGTCCTGTAGTTATTAAATCAGTTTGAAAATACGGGTCCCCCTCCGGCAGACAAAGAGAAGATTAAGAGTCTTCCTACAGTCCAGATAAACCAAGAGCACGTGGGTAAGAGGAACACAGGCGTCTGATACACGAGCACACACCAATCCCATAGCATGAGTTGACCTGTGTTGTCATCAGCTGCAGTGCTTCAGACGGGGTGAACTTCTGGACTTGTATGTTTTGTGTGCTGACAGTGTGCTGTGCGTTAGCATTCTAGCGGAAACTGCTAGATTCCCACATGGTCAAACCCTCTCTGAAACACTGCATCTCTGAATTCATCCAGCATCGACACTATAGCTGTCAAGACGCAATGTTCCCGAAATGTATGCATCTGTAGGTCTTCGTGTTTTTGTGAGCATTATGACAGTTTTGTGCAATAAGATATATATAAAAATATTATTATAGATATTGTTCTTATTGGCCATGTAGCAGATTGTTTGTGCTATAAACCTTATCAAATATACAGTACTGTGCAAAAGTTTTAGATCGGTAAGATTTTTAATGTTTTTAAAAGAAGTCTCTTCTGCTCACCAAGGCTGCAATTATTTGATAAAAAAAAAAAAAAAAACACACTAATATTGTGAAATATTATTACAATTTAAAACAGCGGTTTTCTATGTGAATATATAGTAAAGTGTAATTTATTCCTGTGATCAAAGCTGAATTTATCATCATCATTACTCCAGTCTTCAGTGTCACATGATCCTTCAGAAATCATTCTAATATGATGATTTGATGCTCAAGAAACATTTATGATTATTATCAGTGTTGAAAACAGTTTTTTACATTTTTATTTCATGATGCTATGATGAATAGAAACTAAAAAAGAACAGCAGTACACATAAAACAGTTACAAAACAGTTATTTTAAATTGCTTTAATATTTCACAATATGAAGGTTTTTACTGTATGTTTTAATCAAATAATTGCAGTCTTGGTGACCATAAGAGACTCCTTTCAGAAACATTTAAAAATCTTACCGACTCCAAACTTTGGAAGTTGTTGGTAGTGTATTAAAACAAATAGCACCTGAATAATAAGACAATAAATATTGCAGTTGATTAGTTCTCTAGTCATTCAGACAAGCCACAGACTAATTGATTTGAAAATATATAGTCTTTTCACTTCTCTGATTTCAGTGCAGCCCGTTTAGTCTCATCATCTACATAGTGAATGATAGTGGATTGTGATGTTGACTCTTCCTGTTTCTGACGTGTGTTTCTGTGTTTCAGGCGCTGGTCTAGAGTGCCCCGTCTGTAAAGAAGACTACAGCGCCGGAGAGAACGTTAGGCAACTTCCCTGCAATCATCTCTTTCACAACGACTGTATAGTTCCCTGGCTCGAGCAGGTGGCCTTCCCTTTATTGCACTTACTCATCTACACTCAACATGTTTACAACTTTTGACCTCATTTATTTGTTCGTTAATGAGAGATTCATATAAAGTCTGTTTCAATTTGTTGCTTGCGACATTAATTTCATTCGGCTCTATACAGGAAGGCAGGAGTTTGTAAATGGTGGAGAACTGGCACATTTGTGTCCATCCTGTTATACAACACCTTTGAACTTTGTAACTTTTTAAAAAGTTGCAAATAAAAAGTACTTCTGTCAAAATAATATGCCAGGCTTTCAGAAATGTGCTCGTCAAACTCAGACATTTCAACTTTATTTATTATAACTTGATTACTAGAACATTAACAGGATGAAGTGAGGCATTGCTCTGCTCTGCTCTGGATTCTTGTGTTTTTAAGAGCAAAAACGCTTTCTGTATGATCATCCCCTTATGCCTGTCACTCAGTCGTCAACAATGTTGTCAAATTGAACAGATAATGAAACTGAAGCACTTCTCCTCATGCGGGCGAGTTGAAGACATTAAAGATAATTACCTATGACTGACAGCACAGGATTTACTGGTGTTTTGGTGCTGATGTGTGAATGGTCTTGGTAAAAAGCCAGAACGCCATTGCTTGTGTGAACAGCATGTTTGTGTATTTAAGTCATTCTGGTAATTGTTTCGGTAATTTACTGCGATTGCTGTGTGAAAGAGGCTATTGTCAAACAGAAGAATAAAAAAACAGCTAAATTCACTAAAATCATAAAAAGTCATAAAATCTCCATTGCTGATGTTTACTAATGTTTGCGCTGCTATGATACAAAGCACTTCCTGGAGGATGATGTCAATAATGAATTGTTTTTAAACCTTTGCAAAAGACTTAACAATTATTAGAAAAACTGAAACTAATTTAATATGAAATACGGGGCATGAAAAATGGCAGTAATTACAAATTTAACGAATTATTTAGTTTATTAATGTATCCAACATTATGATTAATGTATCCTTTTTTTTTTAAATAATGTTTTTAAAGTATTTTCTGCTCACCAAGGCTGCATTTATTTGATCAAAAATACAGTAAAAACATTAATAATGTGAAATATGATTACAATTTAAAATGCAACTTATTCCTGTGATCAAAGCTGAGTTTTCCGCATCATTACTCCAGTCTTCAGTGTCACATGATCCTTCAGAGATCAGTATAATATGATGATTTGCAGTAGTGTTGAATTGCACGTGTTCTGTCTGTTTCCCAGCATGACACATGTCCGGTGTGCAGGAAGAGTTTGAGCGGGCAGAACACAGCCACGGATCCGCCCGGCCTATCGGGGATGAATTTCTCCCCTTCATCCTCCTCCTCTTCCTCCTCCAGCTCTCCAAGCAATGAGAACTCCAATAACTCGTAAGACCTCAGCCCACATCCTGAACACATCATCACCACCTTCATCATCATCATCATCATCATCACCACCTCAGCCCCAGCACCACACCCTGGACTGATCTAGAACTCGCTGGAACCAGGGGCCGGAGCTGATGAACATCACTAACACACCTTTTCCTGGCTGGAGACAGGTCAGAGAGCACGCCAAACCCCGAAGAGAAAAACACACTCTCATATTGCTTCAGACAGCCTTTCGGTCCTTTTTTTTTTTTTTTTAAACCGTTGAGCTTGGGAGTGATGATTCCTCAAGGTTTGGGCGCACACAGCGAGTGGACGGCAGCACCTGTCCGTGTGACGTGCTTTTATTCAGCAGAACGCATGAGAAAAATGCTGAGAAAAAGAGAGAGGACGAACTGCACGATGACGGTGGCAGATCTGATGACACACGAAGTGGAACTGCATTTTTAGAAGCAGACTTTGTGTCTCTCGGGAGAGACGCGTTCAAATAGAACCTTTTGTTTTTTTTATCATTTGATTTTTATTTTACAGATAAAGGTGGCTGACATGTGAACGTGCCTATGGGTGAATCTCACAATACCAGTCAAGGTTACATTTCTCCCTAAAATCAGAAGAAAAGAAATAAGAAATTGTACCCTGCTAAAGCTCAAGCTTATTTTAGAACCTTTTTTTGGTGAAATTATTTTCATAACAATTAAGCACAGTGCAAAAACATTTCTGTAATGCCAAAAATTTGATTGTCATCACTGTAGTGCCCCAAAAAATATGGTAGTTGTTGCATAGCCTTTAATTTATGATAATAAATCTGTTTATTATTTTTTATTGTAATCACCATTGAGAACAATAATAATAATAATAATAATGCACTATGGTAATGGGAATTTAGGGTAAATATATGCTTAATTCTCATGAAAATAAACGAAATAAAGTCATTTTAAGAATACATTTTGCGGTTAAATAAAACCTGGACATGTCTTTGTGATTCATCCATATAGTCATGAAAAATAAAAATAGAAGTGCGTCATTGTGAAAAGCCAACCGATCCCAGAACATCTGTGTCAGAGGAACACCCTGAGTGCCGGTTCCTCTCCAAGTATTTATTTGCACAGTATTTCTTGTTTTGCGGAGATTATTAGACTCCTGAACAAAGTGTGAATTTTTTTTTGGGCAACATTTGATATGATTTTCTACATTTAGCATCAACCTTAAAGCTCATGAGGAAAAATAGAGTCTCTTTTTCACCCTGCGTTTTTTGGGCCTCTATCCAGACGGCACACGGCCCGATAACATGATGAAATCTCTCTCTCTTTCTCTCACTTTTTAAAAACAATATTTTTATCTCTCCTCACATTCAGTTGTCTTCTCTCAGTCTGACACACACATTCAGTGACTTTCAGTTCAAGACAACTTTTTTTTAAAAACTTATTTAAAGTTAAATGATTTGTTTTTGTAAATGATAATAAAGGAGAAGAACAAACGAACGAATGAATGAATGTATCACTGCTGATGATGAAACGTGTCATAAAAGCTGTCATTGGTCTCTCCACAGATCACAAACACAAACTAACTCCAGAGTTTCTGTTGTTTATTGGGGTTTCCCCCTCTGTGAACAGCAACACTGTCCTGCATGAGTCCTGGATGAAGGGATTGGTATAAGAATGGAGGTGTAAATTGGATTTAAAGAAGTATTTTTCCTCTCTCTGGGATCCTTAAGCAGGATTTATCTGTCACTCTGTCCATCGTTCTTTCTATAATTTTTCTATCATTTATTTTATGGTCTATCCATCCATCTATCTATCTATCTATCTGTCTATCTATCTATCTATCTATCTATCTATCTATCTATCTATCTATCTTTCTGTCTATCTGTCTATCTGTCTGTCTGTCTGTCTGTCTGTCTGTCTGTCGTGAGGAAAATAAGTATTTGAACACCCTGCTATTTTGCAAGTACTCCCACTTGGAAATCATGGAGGGGTCTGAAATTGTCATCGTAGGTGCATGTCCACTGTGAGAGACATAATCTAAAAAAAAAATGCAGAAATCACAATATATGATTTTTTAACTATTTATTTGTAAGATACAGCTGCAAATAAGTATTTGAACACCTGTCTATCAGCTAGAATTCTGACCCTCAAAGACCTGTTAGTCTGCCTTTAAAATGTCCACCTCCACTCCATTTATTATCCTAAATTAGATGCACCTGTTTGAGGTCGTTAGCTGCATAAAGACCCCTGTCCACCCCATACAATCAGTAAGAATCCAACTACTAACATGGCCAAGACCAAAGAGCTGTCCAAAGACACTAGAGACAAAATTGTACACCTCCACAAGGCTGGAAAGGGCTACAGGGAAATTGCCAAGCAGCTTGGTGAAAAAAGGTCCACTGTTGGAGCAATCATTCGAAAATGGAAGAAGCTAAACATGACTGTCAATCTCCCTCGGACTGGGGCTCCATGCAAGATCTCACCTCGTGGGGTCTCAATGATCCTAAGAAAGGTGAGAAATCAGCCCAGAACTACACAGGAGGAGCTGGTCAATGACCTGAAAAGAGCTGGGACCACCGTTTCCAAGGTTACTGTTGGTAATACACTAAGACGTCATGGTTTGAAATCATGCATGGCACGGAAGGTTCCCCTGCTTAAACCAGCACATGTCAAAGCCAGTCTTAAGTTTGCCAATGACCATTTGGATGATCCAGAGGAGTCATGGGAGAAAGTCATGTGGTCAAATGAGACCAAAATAGAACTTTTTGGTCATAATTGCACTAACCGTGTTTGGAGGAAGAAGAATGATGAGTACCATCCCAAGAACACCATCCCTACTGTGAAGCATGGGGGTGGTAGCATCATGCTTTGGGGGTGTTTTTCTGCACATGGGACAGGGCGACTGCACTGTAATAAGGAGAGGATGACCGGGGCCATGTATTGCGAGATTTTGGGGAACAACCTCCTTCCCTCAGTTAGAGCATTGAAGATGGGTCGAGGCTGGGTCTTCCAACATGACAATGACCCGAAGCACACAGCCAGGATAACCAAGGAGTGGCTCTATCTATCTATCTATCTATCTATCTATCTATCTATCTATCTATCTATCTATCTATCTATCTATCTATCTATCTATCTATCTATCGATCTATCGATCTATCGATCTATCTATCTATCGATCTATGTCGTTCTATCTATCTATCTATCTATCGATCTATCTATCTATCTAATGTCGTTCTATCTATCTTGTCTATCTATCGTTCCGTCTATCCATCCATCTATCTATCCATATAACTAACTAATGTTTTAAACTCAAAGGTTGCAGGTTTGCTCTGTTTGTAATATAGTTTTGCTGCTGCGTCCTTCAAACACAACCAAGAGCTGAATCTTTACAGAATCATAAATTACATAAAAAACATTTTGGTTACAGCACAGGATTTGACGGACTTTCACTTGTAATCTTTCTGCAATTTATTTTAAACTCTTTTATGCTTCATGAACAGCGCTGAACTTTAATCACAGAGGAAACAAACTCAATATATTCCTGCAAAAAATAAAACTTCCTGATTGTGCATTGTAGTCAAATGATGTCCAAGTTTAAAGTATACATTAAACAAATATTTACTATTATTTATATACTATTATAGTATTTATTACTGTTTTCAATTAGCTTTTTTTTAATGTGCTTTTGTTATTTTTCTCAGCCTAAATATTTCCATTAGAATTTAATTTATTTCTTATTTCAGTTTTAATAATTTTAGTACTTTAGTACTGAGCTAGTTGCCAAGGCATCATTTATAGTTTTAAGTCTCAAGATTATTTGTCCATCTAATATTTATATATTTATAAAATGTATAAATATTAGATGGACAAATAATCTTGAATGTATATATGTTTTTTTTTTCTTTTTTTTTCCGTTAACCGTAACAAAACTGATCTTCAGTTCTTTCCTGACTTTCAAATCTTCTGTCCCAGTCCGGTGTGTGGTACAGATTTCCCACAGTCATGGAAAACCCAGAAATCTCAGCAAAACCGGCTCGATAAAATCCCAGTGAATGTGTTTTTCTTGTTATGCTCAGCTAACTGGCTGGAAATGTAATTTTCTTGACTACAATGCCTATGAAATGATTTGGAAAAAATAACGGGTGATCTCCAGCCGTGTTGATCTCCTGAGTTTGGGAAGCTTCCAGGATCAATCCACAGATCTTCTCCTTTCTTGGAACTTTGCCTTTTATGCAAATGAAGCCCAAAGCATCATCCTTAAATGTGTCATACCAGGAAGTGAGTGCCGGCATTCTGTTCTGCAGAGAGAGAGAGAGGGATAAGAGAGGTTAATGCGGAGCTGCTCAGGTTAACCAGCAGACTGTGTGTTCGGGAGCATGGTGACCTCACTGACCTCCAGAGGTCAAGCGCTCCATCACTGAAGGCACGCGCGTGTCCCACGCTGAGCTGAAACAACCTTTCAATGTCATTGCTCCAGGCTCTGTTGTCAAGGTACGCTTCAGTGTCTGCATTGGCTGGCTGCGGCTCCACGTCAGCGTCAGGGAGAACCAGGTAAGATCTGCTAGTCTGCAGGACGTCTGTGAGCCTCAGTAATGTCTGCTAGCTCAGCATCAGTGATGCTCGGGGAGGAAGATGACTTGCTTTCTGATCGTGGAAGTGCTCAAGAACAGATGCAGTTCTCACAAATGAGCTTTCTCTTGTGTGCGAGTGATGTAAATGTTATGAATATGTCTAATATGAAAGCAGAGAGCATACAGATCTGGGATTTATTCCCCCCTCTTTGAACCCAGAAATTACTATTTTTAAGTCATATTTTAAGTATTTCAACATTTCTAGATCACTAAACCAATGCATTTTCTTTTGCTTCTGTTATTGTGATTAAAACATTAAATGCAAACCTTGTTATAAGTGTTATGCAGTGACCATAATGATATATTCATAATTGTCATTGTAGGAAGCGCATGAAGCGAAGTATTTGTCTGTCACTTATTTTACATTAATATAATCTAAAATATGTGATAATATTTAATTATTTAGTGCTGATTTATCTATAAATCTAGATATCAGCAATGAATTCTCTTATAGCTCTCAAGCATATAATATAACATTCTCAAATTATTATGCTGATAATATAATTTGTTAAAAAAAATTGGAATCAGTCTTTTTTTTATATTTTTATCCCCACTGGGTTTCCATGCATTTGATCAGATTTTTGTTTAACACTTTGATGGCCGTCATTGCAGCTAGCATCTAGAGTATATGTTTGATATAAAAATAAAATTGAACGTTATTGCTGCATTATTAGCTGAAGAGTATCTCAGCACGAGGTATTTTTATCTTAATGGGATCTCTCTGTATCCGTCTCTAATTCTGAAGAGATCCAACAGGTGTTTAAAGCTGTGACCCCGGTGGCTGAAGCTCTCCTGTGAGCTGCTGTAGTTCAGTGTCTGTGCCAGTAGGTGGCGCCACACATCAGTCTGACTCGGATCGCACTGTTGCCTGTCATTGAGCGCATCCTCTACCGTTGTGACATCATAACGCCATGATGACGACATCTGCATTCTTAGACAAAAGTGCCAGATTGTTTATGCGACAATAGTAGCTTTAAATATTCCAGCCATCTGTTCATGCACGTGGCCTTAGTCATTTATAGATTTCTGGATAAGCACAATAGACTTATGATTGATCACTTCATCAAGTCAGCAGGACTGTGAAGACAACAGATTAATAAAAAACGAAACGTGCTCGTTTGCATGAATAAAGAATGTGTCTCAGACATTTATCAAGCTATTATGTTAAAACATAGCAATCCATTAACCTTTTTTTTCCCCAATGTTCTTTTTTCTTGATGTTTCCAACATCTGCCTCTTATATATTGCTAATTTTGGTAATGCATTGTTTTCATTTCCTCGCAGTTTCTAAGTTCTATATTTTAATGATCCAAATTATGTTATTAAAACATTTAAAGCGTGACTATATGCAAAACTTGTTATTAAATAATGCGCAGTTGCCATAATGACATCATCATTTTAGGAAGTGCGTGTCGTGAAGCCGTGTATTTGTTAGTCACGTGTTTTATATTTATATGTTATTATATGTCATGACCTTGAGCACAATGCCTGAATTAGTTGAATACATTTCAACCATGTTATCATAAGACATACTATATCATTAGACATTGTTTGACAATATAGCTTGCAATTACGCAATGCAACATTGTTTAGCCTATCTGTTAGAGTGTTTATAACTTATTGAAATGGAAAATGCACTTCTCAGAGAGTGACCCAACAAACAGTTAATAAACTAAAAGCTGTTACATTTTGTTGGCAAATAAATCACGTAGGTCTCTCTCTCTCTCTCTCTCTCTCTCTCTTTCTCTCTTTCACTCATCATCCCTGCTGATTGGTTTCCCGCAAAGATAATTACAGGCCAAATCTGATCCGGTGAATGACATGGACCGGAATGAGCTCTCGCCCGGTTCGGATGTTGCCATGACGAAGAAAGCGGTCCATAAGAGCGCGCCGGCGTATCACTGCGCCGGGAAAAGCACCGCTAAGAGTTGCCTAGAGTCCAACTCGGATGCCGCCTCCGGTTCGAACCCGAAACCCAATCACGTCGCCACGGAGGAGACGGAAGATGGGGAGGAGGAATCCAAGTTTCAGCATCCGCGACTGAGGAGAGCAGGTGGAGGAGGGAGCGCACAGCAGATTAAGGGAGGAGGAGGAGGAGGAAGAGGAGGAGGAGGAGGAGGAGGAGGCGCGTCCAGGAGCTCCACTTCCACTGATGCGCGCCCGGGTGATGCTGCTTCTGCTGCGGGTCGCCACGACACCGTTAAGGGCGGAGGAGGAGGAGGAGGCAAAGCGTCTACCGTAGTGGCCACCGTGACGGTAGAGCCTTGTAATGCTGCCGAAGGCGACGGCAATCCCTCAGCACCGCTTTCCAGCATGAAATGCAACAAGAACGGGGAGTGCAGGCGGGACTCCGGCACCGGGAGCCTCCGGTCCATCATGTCCAAGACGGACGGGTTTAAGCGGACAGCGTGCAATTCAACGACCAGCGTTGACGGAACCAGCACGCAGGGGCAGGACGCCTCGAACAACCCCGGGTTCCCGGAGAAGAAGGATTCCAAAGTGTCCTTTTCCAACACTCCCAGCAGAAAAGCCTCGTCTTCGATCCACGGCGCACAGCAGCCCCGGAACTCGGTGACGTTCCTCAAATCCGAGGATGGAGGTCAGGAAGACACCGAGACCCGGGACAGCCGGGACAGCCAGACGAGCTTCATGCAGAGGCAGTTCAGTAGCATGTTGCAGCCCGGGGTCAATAAATTCTCCCTGCGCATGTACGGGAGCCAGAAGGCGGTGGAGAAGGAGCAGGAGCGCGTGAAATCGGCGGGAAACTGGATCATTCACCCCTACAGCGACTTCAGGTGAGAGAAACTTTGGACACGTTGACCAAAAGCGACTGAAACGGGGTCTGTGCATGGGATCCAAAAGGTGTAGACTGATTTTCTTTCGCTTGCATTTGAGGATTTTGGAAAATTGTTATATCTTATGCATAAGAGTCATTGGTCATAATAAGGTCTCACTCACTGGTTAATGCATAGGCCTACTAACAATGCACAATACATTTACAGCACCTTTGATAATGTGAGTTAGTAAAAAAATCATGTTCGTTTTAGTTCACAGTACCTTAAACTGATTATTGTTCATTGTTAGTTCATAATGTTAACACATGAAACCTTATTGTTACCAAGATCTTTAAGATCCAGCATAATTAGTGACATGATCATCAGGTTTTGTTTATGTCAGCCTCAGTGCTACTGCCATTAAAGCAACAGATGCATTCTCAAATTAATATTAATGAAGACATTTTTACCACAATACTAGTGGTCTCCATAAAATGCCCCACTTTATTTCCTGAACCGTAAACCAAACCCCTCACATAAACGTGTTGATTAGTAGATTTAAAGCTAAGCTTGATTTGACTGATTTATGACCCTTTCAGATACTTTATTTGTCCTCACTAGTCAGTTTTTAACATGTTTTGCTATGTTTGTGAAGACCCTTGCACAATCTGGCCCTCAAAAGCAGCCAAACCTGAACACGAGTAGGCCTATTATATTATTCTCTCGTTAAATTGAGGTATGTTATTATCTATCCAAGCTATACTCTATGGTTATAAAAACAAAAACAAAAAAGCAATAGCATTGTGATTTTAGACTAAGCATTTGTCATCCAGTAGTTTTCATGCTGAGTTCGATTTATTTTTAACTGACTAGATCAAATTTGGTCGACAAGAAAACCATAACAATGTGACACCAAAGACATTAAAGCACATAAGCAATTTTGTCTAGTCAATAATGCTGCATATTTGAACATATTTACATTCAATCTGAGATAATCTGATTTCCTCATGGTCACATAATGCATATATGTCAAGTGTTACTGATAGGTTTTAAAATATTGAAGCAATAAATACAATTTAGGCGTGTGCCAAACTTTCAGTGTTCTTCTACAGATTTGGTCATGTTGTCATGTATCAGTGAGGAACGTTATTTCAGCACTCACTAAGTGGACAGCGCCACAGTCAGTCTAAGATTAGCTTCTAATGAAAACTACTGGAAGACCTCACATAATGTTTGCATTGCTCAGGGTTCATGTATCAGGTTACATTTCACATTTTAGTCTGTCATTTATGCAACATGTATAAGTATGATTTATTGTAACTTTAAATGATTATGTGGGATGTAAATCATCGAAGGCCCCAGAACCTGAGCTGGAGATGAGTTGCTGCAATGCATTATGTGCTTTAATTTGCGGTGTTGAGACTTTGTTTGGGTCATAATGTCTTTAGATCACTGCTGTGAACGATGAAAATGTGCATGCATGCAATCTTTGCATGAGTTTGCATGCAAAAACATGCACACATCCTTATCATTTTGCATCATCTGCGTAGAAAAACCTGAAAATTTCTTTTCCGCACTCCCACTCCATTCAAATGTCATCTTGTCATATCAAAGACCCTCAACAGTTCTTAGAGACGATCAGCTGTGCAAACCTCGCATAAAGAGACGGCCATTGTTGCATCAGTCTCCAGTTATGAGTCAGCATGCACCTTAGCGCTCTGCTGTGACCTTGAGATGCACACGTGTGCAGCACCACGTGGAAACCGATCATATCCGCTCCATGCTTTATTTCAGACCCTCAGGAATTGACTCACACCCGTCACAGCCGTTTGAGACTCTCAAATATCAAGGGTCTTGTGAGGTTTTTCGGTACTCGAGCCCTCTTTACAAGGTCAATATATAGCTTTCTCGTATTATAATGCATTGCTTCATTGCAGTGCTAATGTTATGGATTTATAGTGTGCAAAACAAAACCTGTTTAATGTACCTTATGTGAGTGACATGCATGCTGAAAGCATTATAATTCTCACAACACAGTAATAATCATATTCATTATTATTATAATATTCACATTAGAAATGTTTAATGTCATTAGGCTTATTGGATTGAAAGCTATCATAATATTTTTCTATGCATTTAAATGACAATCAGAATAAACAGGAAATTACCGTTATTTAATCGACTCATTAATTCTCATGCATGTTTTTAAACAGAAGCACACATGATCTGCAAAATGTAGGTCATGAGAAACTCACAAATGCAGGCCGTGATGTTTCTTTAAATGTGTGTAAAAAAATAATAAAAATAAATCATCATTTTTTCAGAAGCTTGACTTTCAAGCTTTCAGTAATGCTTTGCAATAAGGTTAACATTGGAATTTGTTAGCATTGACTGTGTTAGTTAACGTTAACTAACAATGAAAATACTTCTAAGGCATTTATTAATCTTAGTTAATGTTCATTTCATCGTTTACTAATACGTTATTAAAATCTAAAGTTGTATGTTGATATAATAATCATGGACTTGAGCTGACATGAACAGACAATGAATAGTCATACTTTTATTAAATCATTTTAACAAACATATTAATAACCCAGGTTACACTTTATTTTGATAGTCCCAAGTTTGATAGTAACTTGGCAAATACAGTACAACTAGCAGTTATTAGAGCATCAGGATACAGTTATGTTTGGATTAGGTGTTCAGGTTAGAATAAGTTAACATGTAGTTGCAAAGTTACTTATAGTCAGTTGAATGTCTGTTGAGGAGCATCAAACTAAAGTGTCAGCATATATTAAGTTATTAATACTCTAAGGACTGCTAGTTGACATGTAGCTGCAAAGTTACGCATAGTCAGTAGAATGTCTAAAGTGTTACAAAATAAAGTGTTACCCAAATGTATTGCTCATATTAATATTAGTGAATGCATTACTCATTACTAAAAATTCAAATGTATACATTCATATGCCAGCTGTCTTTTTGAGTTTTCTGTCTTCCTCGCGACATTTCAAACAGTTTGTGCATTTACATGATGCTGGCAATATGGGATTATGAGTGAATTCGGATTAATATGGTAATAGTTTTGTGCAGGTATATATAAACAGTCACTGTGAGAGACGTATACAAGAACATCAACCCAGCGTTTACGCATGTTCAGTGGTGAGATCGCAGGGTGAACTGGTGTCTCTCCTCTCTCTATTACAGGTTCTACTGGGATTTCACAATGCTTCTCTTCATGGTGGGCAACCTGATCATTATTCCTGTGGGCATCACCTTCTTCAAAGAAGAGACCACCACTCCGTGGATCATCTTCAACGTGATCTCCGACACCTTCTTCCTCATGGACCTGGTGCTCAACTTCCGCACGGGCATCATTATCGAGGACAACTCCGACATCATCCTGGACCCCAAGACCATCAAGAAGAAGTACCTGAAGACCTGGTTTGTGGTGGACTTTGTCTCTTCCATTCCGGTGGATTATATCTTCCTGATCGTGGAGAAGGGCATAGACTCGGAGGTGTATAAGACGGCGCGAGCCCTGAGGATTGTGCGCTTCACTAAAATCCTGAGCTTGCTGAGGCTGCTGCGTCTCTCTCGGCTCATCCGCTACATTCACCAGTGGGAAGAGGTACGTCTCACTAATACACTGGATATCTCATATACCAGACTGATCTCATGAAATGGCGTATGTATGACACGCCAATTCATATTTGCATTTTTGGCGTGCTATCAACACGCATAATCACTCTTCAGCGTGTTTATCAACACCGTTGACTTAACGTTACATTACTGTATATATAAATATATGACCTACCCCAACCCCGTCCCTAAACCTACCCGTCACTGGGGTTAATACCAAAAAAATATCGCTCCCCAGATGTAGATATACATTTTGCTTTGTTTCGCTCGGACATTTAACGGCGTAGACATACACGCAAAAGATGACGGTTCGTTTCGGCGTGGACATACACGCGGATAGCTCAAAATGCGTATTGATAACACGCCACTTGACTTGAAAGTGGCGTGTATGTTTACGCAAAGTCATGATGTCATGTTGCAGATGCATATATACACAGAGCTCCATATCAGTCACTGGGATTTTGCCAAGTAAGACATATTCCTGGGTCAACATATTTTTTGTTGATCCTGGAACAACATTCCAGTCCAGAAATGTTGTCCTAACCGTAAATTATCCCTTAATCAGAGGGAAATGAGATGTGAATAACACGGATGGAGAAGCACATAACTCTGGCTGAAACACTAAACTAATCTGATTGGCTGATTGAAATGTTGTTTCAGGATCAACAAAGATATTTATCCAGGAACATGTTGCACTTGGTGAAATCAGTTTTACCATATATATCATACCTGTTAATTATGAAAGCCCATTTCCTCCACGCAAGCAAAAGAACAAATCATGCCATAAAAGGTTGAAATTGAGATTATGATAGAAAGTACAAATTATGAAATTACATGAAAAGTCAAAACGGTGATAAAAGGTTGAAGTTATGACATAAAAAGTCAAAATTATGACAGTAAAATTAATGACATAAATAGCTGAAATAAGGACACAGAGTCATAATTATGACAAAGTCAAAATTATAACAGTCTTAATTATGTTATATTTTATGTTATGTTTTTTATGTTATATTATCTTATTACTATATTTTTGTCAATAATAATCATAATAATCATAATAATTCATTACATTTATATAGCGCTTGTCTCGACACTCAAAGCGCTTTACATAGAGGGGGGGATCTCCTCAAACACCACCAATGTGCAGCTCCACCTGGATGATGATGATGATGCGACAGCAGCCATATTGCGCCAGAACGCCCAACACACACCAGCTTACTGGAGGAGAGGAGACGGTGATGAAGCCAATCAGTGTATATATATATATATATGGGGGTGGACAGAGGCCAAGGGGCAGATTTGGCCAGGACACCGGGGTTACACCCCTACTCTTTAGAAAGACATCCAGGGATTTTTAATGAGCACAGAGAGTCAGGACCTCGGTTTAACGTCTCATCTGAAGGACGGTGCTCTTTGACAGTATAGTGTCCCCATCACTACACTGGGGCGTTAGGACCCACACAGACCACAGGGAGAGCGCCCCCTGCTGGCCTCATAACACCTCTTCCAGGTGGTCCTTAAGACATTGTTTCCTTTTTATTTCACAATTTTGACTTAATGACATAATTAATGGCATAATTATGATATTATCTTATATCTTTTGTCTTTTTATCTCATAATTAAGACTTAGCATGTTATAATTGTGTCCTTTTATCTAATAATTATGATTTTCGTCTCATGGTTATGAATTTCTCATACTTTTTTGTATTTTTTTAAATGCCATAATTATGATTTACCAAAGCATGAACAACAGGAGTGTGAGAAATGTTCTTATGTGGAGGAAATGGGCTTTCATAGTTAAATATACAATCTTAAAAATGTTTTGAAATTAATTTACGACCACATTTACACCGTGTAACAGAACTGCACACAGGCATTAACTGCATGAACTGAATGAAATATGAATCTGAATGAAATATGAACGCGAGTGTCAGGGAAAGTGGAGGATTATTCTCCACGTTGACACGAATGGACTGCGGATGTCTTAATAGAAATAGAGGACATGAAAGGTGCGGAGATGTGCCAATCTCAGCTGACACAGTTGAACCATGAGTCTACCCAGACAAAACACTCACATGTTGCTCTTTTATACATCAGGAGGTTTAATAGACTTTTCAGTTCAAGGGGACCTGTTATAATCATAAATGTGTGTTGGCAGTGTGTGTACACAACCATCCTATAATGGTTAAAATCCACCCACTGCTTGTTTTATATCCCCCTTAAAGGGTTAGTTCACCCAAAAAAAAAAATTCTGTCAGTAATTACTCACTCTCATGTTGTTCCAACCCCGTAAGACTTTCGTTCATCTTCGGAACACAAATTAAGATATTTGTGATTAAATCTGAGAGCTGGATCACTCCTCCATAGGCTTCTAAGGGACTGAAACTTGTTCTCCTGAAAAGTTATTAAAGACATCGTTAAAATAGTCCAAGTGACTACAGTGGCTCAATCTTCAGTTTATCAAGTGACGAGAATACTTTTTGTGCGCAAAAACAAACAAAAATAACGACTTTATTTAAATGATTCGTTTCCATCTCTGTTGGCCTCTAGTCCGTTGACGTAGTGTGATAGCGTAGGGCTACGTCACACGTAGGGTCCCTATTGGTCGACGCAGTGTGATGCGTGTGATGTACACCACAGAAGCGATACGCAGTTTTACTACGTGAACTCACTCGAGGCCGACCGAGAAGGAAAGGAAAGGAAAGGAAAGGAATTTTTGGGTGAACTAACCCTTTAAATAACAAACAGTGTCTCAAAACCTTTGCATTTTCTGTACTTTGAGACATCACAATGTAACAGGCCCCGCCCACAACATATTAGCTTAGCTCCTCCCCTGAGTGAGCGTACACAGCCATGTTTATCTCCTCTCTAGTGGAAACACAAGAATGTCTCATCTACGTGATAAACAATCAAAGTGTTTTGGCTGAATTAATGAACACAGGAATGCGTTTTTTCAATCCACTGCGCTCTTTTCTATGTAAATGCGCTGGACGGACGTGTTTGACCGCTGAGCTTGCATCATTTTTTTAAATGACTCAAGTGCCGTTCTTTGTTCATGTTTTAAAGAAAAGTTTAACTTAAAATCCTCCAGAGTCACGGCCAAAGCCGAATCGAAAGACAGCTGTTCGCCAGCCATTCTTTGTTTTCAAGTAGCAGTGAACCGTCACAACTCTGTCGTCATTATGTTAAGCCTGCCCGCCGACTCTATACACGATGTGATTGGCCTGACCAGAGATTGGTTTTTCCAGCTAAAACGTCTATGGAGAGTTGCTAGACCACACTGGCTGCAAAATAATTTTTGCTGCCGCTAGGGTGCGTATAGATTTCTAGGCTACCAAAAAAGGGCATTTTGGGTAAGAAACAATACATGATCTGTGGGGTATTTTGAGTTGAAACTCCGGAGACTATATTACATCTTGTAAAAAGGGGTTTCATCGGTCCCCTTTAAGTTTTGTTTAAGTGACCAGATCTTTTCAAGTCTTACGGATGATTTCTGATTTGTCTGTGCTATGGGCGCAGACCCCTGCAGTGAGCAGATGGGGACTTTAACACTGATAAATTGATCTCAAACGTGTTGACTGTTGTCTTGTCAAGATCCAGACAGGCTCAAGTGGAGATCTGACGTGAAGTCACACTTTTGTCTGTAATTAAAGCTCAGTGTCAAATCCTCTGTCAGTCAACGAGGCTCTGAAACACTGTGGATGGATGAGGCTCATGACTGGACGGCACACTGTATGGAAAATATGGCGATTTTGCTGACAATATATATTTAGGCAACATTATGACGATTTTAACGCAGTGTTGTTGGATGTATTCCTAAACGTTTAAAACAATTTTAAACAATTCAAATTTACAGGGTTTTTTTTTCTGAGAAAGTGTATCAAAATGATTCATTTTGATGTTTTTGAGAACAGTATTCACATCAGGAGTATAATTAGTAGCAAACATGACATTTGAGTTGGTAGGTTTGATTTATTTTCATGTTTTTGGTTTGGTGAATTGATTTAAGACTCAATATTTAAGATTCAATTATTTGTTTGTCATCATTCACAAAATCTGAGTGACATTTTTTGTTTTAAATGCTTTTGGTAAAAATATACACTACAATACTTTAAAAGTTTGGGGTCTTTAAGAATTTTTTTAAAGAAATGAATAGGGATGGATGCATTAAATAAATCAAAAGTGGCAGTAAGGGCATTTATAATTTTATAAAGATTTATATTTCACATAAAAGCTGTTCTTTTTGAAATATTATACTCTGCAAAAAATCCTGAAAAAAATTAATAACAGTTCCCACAAAAATATTAATCAGCAAAAAAACAAACAAACAGTTTTTAACATTAATAATAGTCAGAAATGTTTCTTGAGGAGCAAATCATCATATTAAAATGATTTCTGAAGGATCATGTGACACTGAAGACTGGAGTAATGATGCTAATATACTCTAATAGAAACAGTTGTTTTAAATTGTAATAATATTTCCCAATATTATTATTTTTTTTATTGCATTTTAATCAAATAAATGCAGCCTTGTGGAGCAGAAGAGACTTCTTTCAAAAACATGAATTCATTAATTTGTTAAGCTATATCACCCAGCCATAAGAGAAGCTGTCATTCTCACATTGACAGAAAATAAAGATCTCAACTCATAAATTAATTTGTTTCAAGACAAATATTTGTTCGTAATTAACACTGACTGCTCGGTGCCACTTAAATCCCCTAATCATTTACTTAATTGACACTCATTATGCTTTTATTGTGATAATCAGCAACTCATTCAAAAGAAACAGGAAGACATTAAGGGTCTTTGGGAACTTTAGATTATCAATGTGAGTTTAAACGTTCCCAGTGGTAAAGCACATTATTTGACTTGGAAAATAGTTTGTTCATTAAAGGGCACCTATTATGGCATTTAAAATGTTCCTAATATTGTTCTGGGAGTCCCCAACAACAGTTTTACAAGCATGAAATGACAAAAAACACTTTTGTTGTCTTATAATATGCATTTATTTTTACCTGATTTGCTCACCGACTCCCATATGAATCGTTTAACGAGTCATTTTTCAAAACCCCGCCTTTGCGTGACGCTAATCTGCGGTGATATGTTAGCTACCATAGCCCAAAGGAGTGACACCGAGCCGACGGGGTGTCATTGGTTGTTGCGTTAAATCTTACCCAGATACAATAGTGCTATTTTCTGATTGGCGAACAACACCAGACGAACAACACCAGAGGAGACGCGCTTGATTCCTGCCGGTTCCACAGTGAGAGCGGCGCGGCCAGAGTTTTGGGCGCTGCGGCATATTAAATATATTACAAATAGTTTTTCAGCATAAGAAATACAATGTGTGGCGGGAGAGCGTGACAAAAGACCGAAATGAGTGACTGTCACGCTCAATGCGTGACACTTGAGAGCCCTGCACTTCACATATTTCAATACAATTGACATTGAAGACCGAAGCTGCGCTGTGCGTACACAACACACAAAATAATTTTTGAGCATGATACATAAAACATAAAAGCAACAATTAATAATAATAATACTTACAGGTTGTGATTCGGTAAAGTCGGTACTGACCCTTCCTTCAGTATCAGCCGGTGTAGCAGTCGATTCGGTTCCCTACAGGAATTTGTGTCCCCCCTCAAAGAGGCATGTCTGCGCATGCGTAGCAGATGCATCAAAGCACAACTGGAAGTACGGAAAGCGTAGATAAATATAAGCTAGATTGAAATGACAGAGCAGGGAAAACTCGCTTATAATAATAACTTTTTTTTATTATAAAAAAAAAATACTTTTTTAACCTTTTGGCTTTCCGTACATCCAGTTGTGCTTCTTGTCGTATTCAATTCTGATGGTACGTATGGTAACCTGATGGTAAAGCGGCAACTACGCACGATTTGTAGTATGATTGCGTAAAGGGAACAGGAATTCCTGTAGGAAACCGAATCGACTGCTACACCGGCTCGCAAATCTATACTTTATAGCATTTATTTTTCTGAATCAATCATCTTCAAAATGACGATCACAGCACAAGGATGGGCTATACTTCTGTGGTATAGTTGTATATATGAACTGTAGCCACTTAGTCTTCAAATGCTCCTCACTGGGCAGATGAAAAAAGTTTGCTTTTGCGCTTTTGCGTCGCACTTCAAAACACAGCGTCTCGTCGACATGATGTTAGTTTTCCCTGGCGTCTCCGAACGCAATAAGTGGGCGTATCTTATTCAAATAACTTGTACAGGTGACGTCATAAATTTAGAGAAAAAGCATAGTTCGTCGAACGATTCATATCAGCGACTCAGAGTCGACTCTTACTTTTGAGAGACAATAACTTTGTATACGGTGAACTTTCAGGTTTAAAACTTTGCAGGATGTTTTCGTTCACTTAGATCTATGTTACACACTACATGAAGGGCAATTTTCAAAAATCCATAATAGGTACCCTTTAAAAACACGTGAAGCTTCTGTTGTTCATCGATAACTCTTGATCCGTCCAGATGTAAGAGAATAACCTCCAGCACTTCAGTGCGTTAGCTGTCTTTCATCAGTGAAGATGCGGTGGATCAGGTGGGCCGGCCGGACCAATCACAGGGCGCTACTTTGCATAATTATGAGCTTGTGATTGGTAACTTGTCTGCAGTATTAGACCAATGCTGTACAGATACCGGCCTTCTGTAGGAAACCGCAGACAAAAACAACCTTCGCATTCACGACACGCACTGAGAACTCAAAAACATAAAGCTCTCCGTTCCTTCCTGTAAATGCCCTCGTCTTAGAAAAACAGTTATCTAGATGGTTTAGCTTTGCCTGAATGTACAAATGTTTCCTTCTCTATAAAACAACTCTCATTACAGTAACCTTGAGCTTCATAGGTTCTTCTAGTCAATGTTTTGGTTTCTATATAAAAAGAAATAGACAATAAAAAATGATTTATATAATAATAGACAATATTATTTGTAGAAATGAAAGATTCTGCTGTTGTATGAAGTGAGTTTGCAATTGCCAAATTGCCATTTTATTGATTTCTTTTCTTTGTATAGTTGTTTTCCATCTCAGGTGCTCGTGAACGTGTCGATTAGACGTCTGATTCACCGTCACGCTGCAGGCCTCCGCTGTAATTGTATTATCCTTATGATTATGCGTTCTGAGCGCTGTTTTCATTCACTTGGAAGAGCCAGTTAATACATTGTGATTTTCGAGTCAAGGGAAGACTGTTGCATCCATAGAATAGATTTCTTGTTATGCCAAACCAACCAAAGACGCTCTGTTCAGGTGAAGAAGGCAAACAAACACACTTAACACACAACACACTTAACAACATGTAACTAATGGCTTAACATTACAGTACACGAGTGATCAAATGAAAGAAAAGCCGCTTGATCTGTTTCAGAGCGAAGTTTGTTTGGGTTTAAATGCCATTTAGGATGTGAAATTGATGATATCACACAATAATAGACGGGGTTAAACCTTTTGTCCTGGTTTCACAGCCTATTCCCAGACTAAAATGCATGTTTGAGCTGTTTTAACTGAAAGGAACCTTAGAAAAAGAAAACATTACTGGTGTGCATCTGGAGACAAAACACTGGCACTGACATATTGTCTTCAGTGTCATTGTTTTATATCGAGATGCACACACCGGTAATGTTTTTTTCTCAGGCATGTTTTGTCCTGTCTGTCTGTGAAACCAGGCCTTAGTCTGTTCAATTTTATTAAAACATTATTACAATAATAAAAAAAACTCTTTTCTGTTTCAATATCTTTTAAAATGTAATTTATCCCTGTTATCAAAGCTGAGTTTTCAGCATCATTACTCCAGTCTTCAGTGTCACATGATCCTTCAGAAATCAGGATAATATGAGGATTTGCTCAATGTTTCTTATTATCAAACAGTTCTGCTGCTTCAAATTTGTGTGGCAACCATAATAATTTTGTTCAGGATTCTTTTATGAATAGAAAGTTGAAAAGAACGGCATTTATTTATTTGAAACTCTTTTTTTAAACATTTATAAATGTATTTTCTGTCACTTTTGATCAATTTAATGCATCCTTGATGAGTAAAATGATTAATTTCTTAATGTCCCCCTGTGGTGAGAATCAAGTTTTTAATCTTGTTTATGTGTTTATTTCTTGTGGTTAATATGTTTTAATATGCAAATTCATCAATCAACACCATTACTGAGTATTTTCTCCTTTGAACGGCAGTGTCCCAAAAAAGTCTGAGTACAAGAAAAATTGGGTAAATATAGCGATGCAGCAGCTGAATTATGTATATGATGTATATTACATGCTTTTCTCCACTGACTTTCTATGATGCTTAAAGCATTTTTAAGGATGCTGATTTTTATACGGCAGCTAAAGATGCCGAACGGGAACATGGTTTGTGTAACATTAGCAACACATTATTAGCTGTTTAATAACGTAGTCAAGCCAAAGGCTAAACATATCAATTACCGTTCTGTGTTCAACATCGTGGAGAGCGATTACTATTGTGATACATTGACCTGTAGACGAGCCTGTATAATTCCCTCTTCTTCTGAATCAGTTTCTGGTTTAAACATATATTGGCAGAATTAAGCCAGTATTTCCACTGGCTATTGTGCAGCGTTTACTACAGTAAAGTTGAGCGAGTGGATCATGTAATCCGAGCTGTTGTGAGTGGAGGTGGAGACTAATTTGCATATTCATATTTCCACATATAAAATGAAGCAAGGGTGTAGAGTTACACTCAAGCTATTAAAGGATTAGTTCACTTAAAAAAAAACTTTTGCTGATAATTTACTCACCCCCATGTCATCCAAGATGTTCTTTCTTCAGTCGAAAAGAAATTAAGATTTTTGATGAAAACATTCCAGGATTTTTCTCCATATAATGGACTTCAACAGGACCCAAACGGTCCAAGGTCCAAATGACAGTTTCAGTGCAGCTTCAAAGGGCTTTAAACGACACCAGACGATGAATAAGGGTCTTATCTAGACAAACCATCGGCATTTCACAAATAAATAAAAAAGTTTAAGTTTTATAAGCACAAATGCTGGCCTTGCTCTGTTCTGTGATGCGCGTTCGTGACTCACGTAATACGCAATTACGTTGAAAAGGTATAAAAATTATTATTTGTTTTTGACAGGAAAACCATTTAAACTTAATTTGGGTATATTACTCAAATTATCGACTACAGGAGGACTTAAAAAAAAAAAATCTGCCCCCAACCTTTTGAATGATGGTGTAACAAAGCAAAACATGGCTAGTTTAGTTGATGCGTTGGTAGAATGTGGATTGCCAGGACTGAACTGTATCCTGATCTACAGGAAGGAAAGCTCTTCTGTGTTCCAGCAAATCCCAGCTGTCCTCATGGAAACCAGATACGCCATCCAAACGGGAGCCAATCTCTTAGTTAGCGTTGGCACTGGAAAACAACTCAGGAAATTAGGTTATAGAGAGTGAATGAACAAATCACACTGTCGGATTTTCCTTCATTTATGCTCAAACTCTTTTTATGCAGATTGATTTCTTGTTATCATATATCTTAAATAGCTAATCATGTTTGGGTTGATGTGATTTATGGAGGCGTGTGTCTGAGCACACGCCGCTCTCAGTGTCCGTGAGTGTGTAGCACGCGTCTCGCTGTGCAGTGTTACACTGACTGATGGCCAGAACACATGTCCAGTGTCTGATTCTGGTGTGGATCATTAATCAAGTTGGGATTTCAGGGCCTGAGTCAATGTTTCTTCAGAGAGCAGGTCAATAGAAAAGCATTCTGAAGGCATCCAGGAGCCGTCTTTGTGTTGTCTGGTGGATTCTGGGAACATCAGTGTTGAGGAATGATACTTTTATGTAATGTGGTATATTATTGTGTGACCAATGATGTCACTTTGTTCATTTGAATTTTATACCTTTTTTTATAATCTTGCTGTGTTTGTGCCCTCAAAGTGGTTTGCATTCAATTCAAATGTTGTTATGTTATGTGTTATGTTATATTGTTTTATGTGTTATGTTATGTTTTGTTGTTTTATGTGTTATGTTTTGTTATGTATTAGGTTGTTATGTGTTGTGTTGTGTTGTTATGTTATGTTATGTTAAGGTACAGTATGTATTAGGTTGTTATGTGTTGTTTTGTTTTATGTTGTTATGTTGTGTTGTGTGTTGTGTTGTTTTATGTTGTTATGTTAAGGTATGCGTTATGTTATGTGACATTGTTATGTTGTGTTCATTTATGTTATGTTACAGTATGTTATTTTGTGTTGTTTTATGTTATGTTATGTATAAACACAAAAAATGTGTTTTATGTTGTCATGTTTTGTTTTATGTTAGTTATGTTATGTGTTGTGTTAAGGTATGTGTCATGTTATGTTATGTGTTGTGTTGTGCTATATGTTATGTTACGTTACAGTATGTTTTGTTATGTTATAGCATGTTATATTGTGTTGAGTACACATTGCAATCTTCTTCATGCTCTTACTTGTAATGGTGAACACATTTCCGAAATGGGATTTCTTGACAATTATAGCTAAACGGTACATGGAGATTTCTCTTGAAGTGACTTGATGATGATGATACATAGGCTACTGCTTCGTCTATTTATTTGCTTTGAAATTCTGTAGCGAGAGGAAAGATGAAAAATAGAGATGAAAAAAATCTGTAATGGAAAACAGGAAGAGAGAGAGAGAGATAGAGAGACGAGAATGAGACCGTTGGGTGCATTTGTTCACTAAGGTCTGATTAGCTGTTCACGAAGTAGCTTACTCTTTTCACTAAGTAAACTCAGGAGGATTCGTGCGGAGCTGTTGCTGGGCTTTAGACAAACCCTCTGGACAACCCAGAGCCAGAAAGAAAATCTACTGAACAAATACTGTCATACGGATATATATCATTTTTCACAAAGGAGAAAATGTGTACAGTAAAGTTTAACCTTCCTTTGTGTTTTTGTAAAGCACATTTAAAACGTGTACCAAAGTTGTTTACATTAAAATATATAACATTTAAAGAAGCTATTTTTATAAACATTTATGTATATTATATATATCCCATCTGTAGCAAATTAGCTCAAATGGGAAATATGAATAATTAATTATAACTTGTTATAATTAATTATAAATATTTTGATCTGTTAATCGAATTAAACTCCCGTAGCTGAATTAATATTCCAATCAATGAATCTGTTTGTCCAGCGAACTCTCAGTATTGATAGTCTATAAACTGTGGCCACAGAAATAACTCTTTCTTGGCGTGTGGCTGTGTGATCACTTAAATTTATAGGCAGACCAGAATCAACCTCGCACGAATGTGCACAAAAGTTTTATTTAACTAAATCACAAACACATAACTAATCTAAACAAACACATACACACAATCACGCATACATGGGTCAAATGGAAAGTGAAAGTGACTGAAAAACAAGAACAGAACAGGGGAATGAAGCAATGAAAAGAGTCATTTATCCACCTGAAAGAACCATCAGTTCTTACTACAAAGGAAACTTTGTGTTGGCTTTTAAAGGACAAGTTCGGTATTTTACACTTAAAGCCCTGTCTTAAGATTGTACCACAGAAACCGAACACTCTCGGGCCAGCAGCATGTGTCCACATTTCAATCTTAACCGTTCAATTTCATCAGAAACGATCTTAAAACAGGGCTTTAAGTGTAAAATACCGAACGTGTCCTTTAAGTTCCACAGAGGTCACACCTTCAAGTTTTGGCTTGACCAATGAGAAAGGTGCAATTCTCATGCGGGAAAGTTTGAAAAGCTGACTCATTTGCATGATCGGAGTAAGCTGCCAGTTTGTGTCCATTATAACATACACACACTGCACTCTATGAGAAGGTGATTTCCACCAAAGTGCGAGTCATTATATATCCTGGGGGAAATGCATGTTTGTTCATTAGACAGATTTGAGAATGAATTAGTGAGAGAGAATTACATTTCTATGGGACTACATGTCTGTTTGTTGTAGCTGTACTTTGATGTGTATGAGGTGAGCAAAAGGATGGTAATTCTCAGTGAGGAAACCAGAGATCACTGAGTGAGGGGTTGTGAAGATTAAGTGGAACAATGGTGTGTTTGATCGGTTCAGTCGTTACAGACACACACACACACACACACACACACACACACACACACACACACACACACACACACACACACACACACACACACACACACACACACACGTGTACTGTGTATATATATATATATATGTGTGTGTAATGTGTACATGCTGTACTGTAGCATATGTATGTTTATATTTATGTTTATATATAAAACTAATTTCTCACTATTCTGAATTTTTTCTAGTTTTGCTTGATCTAGCAATTCAGACTTTATAACTCAAAACTGAGAGTTTATATCTTTCAATTCTAAAAAAAAGTCAAAATTGTGAGATATAAATTCACAATTCTGCCATTTTTCTTTCAATTGCGAGTTTATCTTTCAATTCTGGCTATTGCAAGTTTATATCTTTGACTTCTAAGAAAAAAAGTCAAAATTGTGAAATAAAAAGTCATTTTATATGTGTTATTATATGTGTGTGTGTGTATATATGTAGATAATAACATTAACAATTAATAACTGCTACTGTTAATAAATTCCAGCTTGTAAAGTTAAAAGTGTTTCCATTTTTTCCCTATTTCTTAATAGTAAAGTGTGTAATTTCTCTAGTGACACCAAACGGAATTACAAAAATAATGTTTTCAAACAGGTTTCCTGGATACTTTTTTAAGACAAACTTTAGCTAATGTTGTGCTGTGCTTCTGGCCTCAGATCTTCCACATGACGTATGACCTGGCGAGCGCCGTGATGCGGATTATTAACCTGATAGCGATGATGTTGTTGCTGTGCCACTGGGACGGGTGCCTGCAGTTTCTGGTGCCGATGCTGCAAGACTTCCCATCCGACTGCTGGGTCTCCCTCAACAAGATGGTGGTATGTTATTCCTTTTTCATTTATGAATGCACTTTTGCACATACATAACAAAAGACGTCTGGATGTAGGGAATGAGACTTTCTTAGCGAGTGCCACTGAACAATACAGCACCCCGCTAGCACTAATATTAAGAAAATTGGTTCACAACGCTCACAAAGCGAATATCCAAGTGGGGTAATTGAATTGAATGAAATTGAATTCTATTAAGCAGAATCTATTTGCAGATATTACCTGATTCTCGTTGACCAGCTAAATGAAGGTTCCCTGTTGGTGTTCAGATGTTGTCTGCTGCTACATCTAATAATGCTTATCTTTTCATTATGAAATATATCTACATGATGCACACTTGGTTTCTCAGAGGTAGTTCTTCCATAGATCAGCAAAAAAGATATGTTTTTCCACTATCTTGGCAGATCTGAGCACATTTGAGACATTGTTGAGATGTTTTCTGAGACGAGTGTGAGATTACTGGAGTTTTTCTGTCAGGAGAAACATCGGAGAAGCAGAAAACACTCATTGGAGTAAATAAGATATTAAATAGATCTAATTTGTGATTATTCTCTTCTTTGTGACAGACGGTGAGGAATTGAGTGATTTTTTTGTGTTTTTTTTAAATCTTTTCGTCTCCTCTCATTGGGTTTTCCCACTCTACCTCTAGTTCATACAGTGTCGGTCTATTGAAGTGTGTGATGAAACTGAGAGTAAGAGTGTGTGTTGTTGCTCGGCTTTAAGCTGTTTTGTGTGGGTGAGATGAGACGGGGTGATGGCAGTGAGATAAAAGTGTGTATGTGTGTAAATGTTCAGGTTTAGAGCAGCTGTGCTCTTTGTACATCTCTCAAACAGACATGAAAGAACCTGTTTATAGGTCCAGACACACACACACACACTGACAGACTTTCCTCAACTAGATCATCCCAATCTCTTCAACTCTCCAAAATCCCACCTTTCAAAGGCATTGCAGCAAATCCAATGTCAGCAAACCTGAAAATGATTGACAGCAAGTTTTCTGTCAAAGAAGTAAGAGTTATTTCTTAGGACACGTGTTTCAGTTGTCTGTCAAGTATGGAAGCTTGTTTCTGCAAGGAATACAAAAAAAAGGTGATTGCGACTTTTTTTTCTCACAATTCTGAAATTTTTTTTCTCAGAATTGCGAGTGTATATCTTTCAATTCTAAGAAAAAAGTAAAAATTGCGAGATCTAAATTTGCAATTGTGAAATTTGTGTTTATTGTGTTTATATCTGGCTGTTCTCACTTTATAATTCATAATCGCAAGTTCATATCTTTCAATTCTAAGAAAAAAGTCAAAAGTGTGAAGTGAGAAGTGTTTATCTTTCAATTCAGACTTTTTATGCGAGTTTATATCTTAACTTCTAAGAAAAAAAGCCAGAATTGCGAGATGTAAACCTGCGAATGTGAGAAAAAATTTCAGAATTGTGAAATAATACATTTTATGTGTGGTAATAAAAAAATCTCTTACAACGGCTTTAAAGTCATCATAAAATGACTATATTGTTATATTACTTCCATAATGTGGCATTTTTCAGAATAAAACTAAGTATAGTTAGTAATAAAACTAACATAAACTAAGACAGGACTTGATGTTCTCTTACGAGAGTATCTCTCGTACTGCGTAATATCTTACGCTATGGGGGAAAACTCTTTTCCACGAGATATTGAAGCCAAAAATTATCCTTAATTTTTTAATCAATGTAAAACGCTTTGCGGCAGCAAGCAGACATAGGCGAGACAGCTCGCGCGCCTATTGGCTGTCCTGCGGCAAAAGCAGCAGCCTATCGAGAGAGGCTCTGCGTGACGTCATGACGAATGAGGACACTTCGCGCCCATATCGTCACGTCCCGCCAGAAAAGGCGTGGTCTCGCCCTATAAATAAGCTCGATAGGCTGCCATACACTGATTTTCAACTCTTCAGCGAAGCTCACGCATCGCTGGATCCGGAGTGAGAAGCCGCGCCGTCGACCTGTAGCCTTCAGCGGGACGTGCCTTTGAGTCTGGAGTCGCTGGCCTCGCCGCCTTCAGCCGCCGTACCTGCTGCGCTTTCCGGCGTACTATATCCTTTACTCTGCCTAGAGTGCGTGTTTGCTTACGTGACGCAACACACACTTCTCTCTCTAAAAGAGCTGCGTCTTTTTAAAGATGCCATCCTGTGGCTCGTGCCGCGCCCAACTCAGCGACGAGGACCGCCGTGTCATCTGCGTGTCCTGCCTGGGTGAGGATCACGCGGCTATCGCGCTCGCTGACGGCGGATGCCCTCATTGCGAGCTATTGCCTATGGTGACTCTGAGGACTCGCCTGGCATCATTCTCCGAGCCTGCATTCCAGCCCGCTGTGGTGCCGCGCCGCAAGAAGCGCCGCGCTCAGCGCGCTCCCGAGCTATCTCCAGCCCGCCAAAGCTCGCCGGTTCGCCCGCCAGCTTCGCGGGCTTCGCTCGAGTCGCTCACTGACGGACAGCGGCCGCCGCCTGCCGCCGCGTCCGCCCCCGAGCTCGACGAACCTACCGAGGCATGTTCTCTTATGGCGTCCGATAGCGAGGATTGGGCGAGCTCTGTGGACCTCCCCTCCGCTAACGTTTCCCGCCAGCCCTCTGGGAAAAGAGCCGGCATTGAGGCTGAGCTGATGCGTCTGCTCTCTCAAGCCGTGAACAGCATCGGCCTCGACTGGGAGGCGCCCGCGCAAACTTCCGTGGGCATGCGTCACCGGCGAAATGAGGAAAGAGTGTATTTTAGTCCCGCCGAGGCCGGACCGATATCCATTTCTCTAACATTTCTCAGCTCCTAGTTTAAGCGGCTGAAAATGTCAATATTGCAGCAATCAGTCTGTTGTGTAACACGCTCGCCTGCAAACAAACGCCGACACACACATAACTGTGATGACGCTCTCTTATCTGCTCGAGCTAATTTTAGCTTATGGTGTTTTCCCCTGTGGCTCAGTGGCGAAACCTAAAGCCTTCACACGAGAGACCCGTGTTCGATCCCAGCTCTCGCAGCAAATAAACTTTAATCTCGCCGCAGCCAGATTAATTTTTCGCTCGTTCAGTTCCAGGAAATGCGACTGTTCCAGTGTATTTTTGCAGTAAACAAGCCGGTACCACGGCCCGCTTGCCTGCACACAAATGCCGTTTCCACGGCGACCCAGAAAAATAATATAAGCAGTGTATTTTCTGGTATTCCGGCCACAGCCGATGGTGTTATGAGTGTAATAAAAATGCCCACAGCTCAGTGTTCATTTCTACACACAAACACAGCCCGCCACAGTGCAGGGCTCGCACAAATGAGATCAACTCATGTCAATTGTGCATTAAATGTAGTGAATGTGCCCACAACCCAGTGCCCACAAACACTACACACTGCATGTACCACGGTTTCTGTAAAACGAAACCAGCACACATACAGTCAGCTCAGAGTCTTCCTAGCCTCCTAGGAAAACGACGGTGCTTAAGTCTCGCCGCGGCCAGACTCCACCGAAACTTCTCGCTCGTTCAGTTCCAAACAATGTGACTGTTCCAGTGTATTTCGCAGTAAACAAGCCGGTACCACAGCCCGCTTGCCTACACACAAACGCCATTTTTACGGCGATCCAGATAAATCCCAAAAAAGTGTATTTTCTGGTATTCCGGCCACAGCCGATGGTGTTATGAGTGTTGTAAGAATGCCCACGTCTCAGTGCCCATTCCCACACCCAGACACAGCCCGCCACGGTGCAGGGCTGGCACAAATAAAATCGACTCAGGTCGATTGTGCAAACAATGTAGTGAACGCGCCCATGTCACAATGCCCGCTTTCACTACACGCTGCGTGTCCCTTGGTTTCTGTAAAAACGAAACCAACACATTCAGTCGGCTCTAACCGACAGTGTTTTCAGTGCAGTAAATGTGCCCGCAGTCCCGCGCCCACATTCTCTCACAGACATGCCGAATCCCACGGGATTCGCCCCGCTCGCTCTCTCGGCGCGAACCGTCATAAAGAAGCTGAGCGCGGCCAGGCTGCCCGCTGTGATCAGCGCGCCCCCCGCCTCGAACGCTGTAAACACGGTGTTGTGTTCCCAGTACACCGGGGCTCTCGAGCCACCATCCTGCGCGGCCAGAGCCCGGATTTCATTCTACCCCTAGCTATTCACGCAGATGCGTGGTCAAAGCTCCCCGGGGTATCAGAATGGGTGTTGAACACTATAAAGAGAGGCTATTCGCTACAGTTCGCTCGACGCCCCCGCCGATATACGGCGCGCGTCAAAACTACGGTGAAAAACGAAGTATCTCGTCTACTTCAAGCCGAGATAGCGAAACTACTGAGCAAAGGGGCTATAGAACCTTTATCTCAGGCTCAGAGCGAAGGGGGCTTATACAGCAGATATTTTCTGGTACCGAAAAAGATGGGGGTCTCAGACCCATTCTAGATCTGCGACAGCTGAACAGAGCGCTTGTGAAGCGCCAGTACAGAATGCTTACGACCAGGAAAATCCTCGCGCAAGTGCGCCAAGGGGACTGGTTTATGTCAATAGATCTGAAAGACGCCTATTTCCAAATGCAAATAGCGTCCCATCACAGGCGATTCTTGAGATTCGCCTTCGAGGGCCAGGCATATCAATACACAGTCCTACCGTTCGGCCTGTCCCTAGCACCTCGTACATTCACGAAGTGTATGGACGCGGCTCTCGCACCCCTGAGACTTTGGGGCATGCGAGTTCTGAACTACTTGGACGATTGGCTGATTCTAGCTCGATCACAAACAGAGCTCGTAGAACACAGGGCCGCATTACTCGAGCACCTCGAGCAGCTGGACCTTACAGTCAATTGGGCGAAAAGTTCGCTGTCTCCCAGTCAGAAAATTTATTTTCTGGGAACAGTGTTGGACTCGCTATCCATGACAGCACGCCTGTCACCGGAGCGCGGATTAAATATTCAGCACGTCGCGAAATCCTTCCGCCACGGCTCTATAGTCCTGCTCAAAAGGTTTCAGAAAATGCTGGGCCTAATGGCCTCAGCAGCTTCTGTACTCCAGCTGGGCGTGCTTTGCATGCACCCACTGCAGATGTGGCTAATAGCGCGGCTTCCGCCCCAGGCGTGGACCAAGGGTCTGTTCGCCTCAGGGTCGACCTACAGTGCGTTTCAGCTCTGGAACCTTGGAAAGTAACCGACTGGTATCAGTCAGGTGTGAATTTGGGGACCGCCTCGTGTGTGAAGGTGGTGTCTACGGACGCCTCCACCTCGGGGTGGGGAGCGCTGCTCGAGGGCAGACCGTTAGCTGGCCTGTGGTCAGAACGGGAGAAGCTCCTTCACATAAACTGCTTGGAAATGATAGCAGTCGACAAAGCGCTACGGCGCTTTTGTCCCCAGATAAGAGGCCACCACGTCTTGGTCCGGTTGGACAACATGTCAGTGGTGGCATACATAAATCGCCAGGGCGGCGTCAGGTCCCGAAACCTTTACAGGCTGACGGAACGCCTCCTGGTCTGGGCTCAGCACAACCTGCTCTCGCTGAAAGCAGCGCATGTGCCTGGTCACCTGAATGTGGGACCAGACAGATTGTCCAGAAACAACGTCCCAGCAGGAGAATGGTCGCTGCACCCGCAGACGGTCCAGCTGCTGTGGGAAACGTTCGGCAGAGCGCAGGTGGACCTATTCGCGTCCCACGAAAACGCTCACTGCCCAAAGTTTTTCTCGAAAAGCAAAGACGCGCTGGCCCATGTCTGGCCCCGCTGTCCCCTATATGCTTTTCCCCCTGTCTCGCTCCTGCCTCAGGTGTTGGAACGAATCAGGGAAAACGGATGCCCAGTGCTGCTCGTAGCTCCGCTCTGGACGAACCAGGCTTGGTTCTCTGTCCTGATGCAGCTGACCAGCGCTGCCCCATGGCCTGTACCATTGAGGAGAGACCTCCTCTCTCAGGCGGAGGGCTCAATTTGGCATCCTCGCCCGGATCTGTGGTCCTTGCATGCATGGGCCATCAACGGGTACCCGCTAACCTCCCAGAGGGAGTGCTAAACACGATCGCGCAGGCTAGAGCTCCGTCTACTAGACGGCTCTACTCCTCAAAATGGTCGGTGTTCTCTGCTTGGTGTCAAGCCCAGGGCTTTTCACCCGTAGACTGCGGGATTACGGAAGTGCTTTCCTTCCTTCAAGAGCTGCTGGATAAGGGCAGGACCCCATCCACACTCAAAGTGTATGTGGCGGCCATAGCAACGTTTGCAAAACCGGTGTCTGGCCAGTCGCTAGGAAGGAACGACTTAGTCGTGTGTTTCCTAAGGGGAGCTCGGAGGTTAAACCCACCTAGGCCCCCTTCAGTCCCGACATGGGACCTTTCCACGGTCCTGGAGGCCATGAAAGGTGCCCCGTTCGAGCCAATCCAGTTGTCGGACATGAAACACCTGTCCTTCAAGCCGGTGTTTCTCATGGCTCTCGCTTCGCTGAAGCGTATAGGGGACTTACAAGCGCTTTCTGTAAGCGCGTCATGTATGGAGTTTGGGCCTAATGACTTAAAGGTCGTACTCAAACCTAAACACGGCTACGTGCCGAAATCCCTCAATACACCGTTTAGGGCCCAGGTAATTTCCCTGTCTGCCCTTCCGGCTCTCAATGAGAAGGACGCGGGTCTCCTTTGCCCCGTCAGGGCATTAAGAGCTTATGTGTCCCGCTCGTCTGGTTTCAGACAGACTGAGCAGCCTTTTGTTTTGTTTGGCGGGCGTTCCAAGGGACTTGCCGCTTCGAAACAGGGCCTATCCAGATGGATAGTCGATGCCATAGCGCTGGCTTACACTTCTAAGGGCCTGCAGTGCCCCTTGGGTGTCAGAGCGCACTCCACGAGAGCCGTGGCCTCTCCGTGGGCATGGTCTAGCGGGGTCACCCTGCAAGATATCTGTACGGCCGTGGGCTGGGCCTCGCCGTCTACATTTATAAAATACTATAACCTGGAGGTACCCGCCATACAAGCTAAGCTTTTGGCGATCTAGACTTCAGTGCTATCTGCCCGCTGTGCGGCTCAGATACTGAGTTTTGGCCTGCGCATCGCTCAGTCCGATGCAGCAGCTCCATGAGTATTGACACATGTATGGCCACCCAGATTAGGCGGAAAGTTTTCACCCTAGCTGCGTGGTTTGATGGTCATATAATTAGCTCCCCTGGATGCTATTTTATATGGAAAGACGCTTTTTAGCCTCTATTCCTCCACTCCCTGTGGGTTTATCTATAAGGAGTGATGCTTCTAGCCTCTCCTCCTCTACTCTCTGTGAGTATATGGTGATTATGCACTATATGCACCCTGGGCCTCGGCCCCTGGGACTTTGGTGTTGGATCCCTGTCCGCACGGCGTGTTACACTGTGTTCCCCATAGCGTAAGATATTACGCAGTACGAGAGATACTCTCGTAAGAGAACGTACTCGGTTACTAACGTAACCTCGGTTCTCTCTAGAGAGGGAACGAGTACTGCGTATCTTGCCGTGCTTGGAATACGCGCTGGTTCGCTTCGGCGTTGAAAAATCAGTGTATGGCAGCCTATCGAGCTTATTTATAGGGCGAGACCACGCCTTTTCTGGCGGGACGTGACGATATGGGCGCGAAGTGTCCTCATTCGTCATGACGTCACGCAGAGCCTCTCTCGATAGGCTGCTGCTTTTGCCGCAGGACAGCCAATAGGCGCGCGAGCTGTCTCGCCTATGTCTGCTTGCTGCCGCAAAGCGTTTTACATTGATTAAAAAATTAAGGATAATTTTTGGCTTCAATATCTCGTGGAAAAGAGTTTTCCCCCATAGCGTAAGATATTACGCAGTACTCGTTCCCTCTCTAGAGAGAACCGAGGTTACGTTAGTAACCGAGTACGTTATCCATCATGCTCAGCCTTTTTAAACTACTTTCTTTTTCGCTGATGTCATCATGTCCTCCCATTTTTCAGCTCTTCTATTACGGCCTGTCACATAGAGAAAAACTTTTACTCTTTGGATTAATGTGCACTTATGAATCTTTGACAATAAAGCTGCCTTTCCCTTTTGGCTTAAAGGGAGTTAAGAAGTGTATATAGGTTCAATTTAAAATGCATGTTGACTTTAAGAACACGTTCACTTTTTCTAGTTTGTTTGTTGTGCTGGGTCGTGTTACAGAGTTGTTTTAGCTCCGTTTCCGTGGTTACAGAAAGTTCGTGATGATGTCACATGTGGCATTAAGGTCACTGTCCCTCTGGAGATCAGAGAACGAGGGAAGAGAGAGAGAATGTGAGATGGCAGAAGGGCAGAAAGAGAGGAGAGAGCGATTACATAAACATATTCAGGAGAAAAGGGACGTTTCACACACATAGTGCTATTTCAGAGAGCGAGGGCTGGGTCTGTCACAATTATTATGAAATCTGATTGGAGTTATTTTATGATAATCACACTCAATGCACACTTTATTTTAATCACATATTGATCTACAAATAAGGGTATTTTCATGGGTCATTATTTGAAATGGGTGCCAAGATTTCTATTTCAAATAAATGCTGTTCGTTTGACCCTTTGAGAAAGAAAAATTGTATCACCGTTTCCACAAAAATATGAAGTTGCAAAAACTGATTTCAACATTAATCATAAATGTTGCTTGAACAGCAAATAAAAAATCATCATATTAGAATGATTTCTGAAGGATCATGAAACACTGAAGACTGGAGTAATGATGCTGAAAATTCAGCTTTGACATCACAAGAATAAATTATATTGTAAAATATATTACGCTAGAAAACTGTTATTTTAAATTCTAATAATATTTCGCAATATTTCTGATCAAATAAATGCAGCATTGGCGAGCATAAGAGACTTCTTTCTAAAGCATTAAAAATCTTACTGACCACAAACTTTTGAACTGTAATGTACGTGCAAAAAATACTTCAATCATAATGAAACCACATAAAAAAATCCTGTACTTTATCCTGTGTTTCCATCTTTTCCTGTATTTGCAAAAATGCACATTTTAATGAAAACAATAAAAAAAAATATTTTTTTTTTTGTATTTTATGTAAATGTATTAGAAATGGTACAATGCAATTTATCAACACTTACATAATTTTCTTTCTAATTGAATGCTTAAAAGAGAATGATAAATTACTTTAAACATCAGTTTAAAATGGATAAGGCACTCGTTCATGGAATGACCTTTATGAATTTAAAATATTATTCATGTAATTATACCCTGTGTAATATGTGAAGAAAAGTTCAGTGGATAAATTCTTTGAGGTCTTACACTGTAAGTGATATAAGCAAATAAGTGAACCATGGTTAGTTTGTATAATAATTTAACGCCAGCCAACATGTTCTAACTGTGACCCACACACACAAGCGTGTGAAGACATTTGGCAGTCGCTCACAGCTGTGTTTACAGTGCGTGGATTATGATGTTCAAAGCTGGACGTTCTCAAAGAAACCACCGGAGACTTTCTGAATGGTGAGAAGGATGTTGGTTTGATCCCGGCTGGTCTCAGCCTCAGACGTCACTCCCACGAACCGTTGTCATCTGTTGAATTCTTCAGTGGGAGGATCTGTGGGAGACCATAATAGCCCTGTAATAATTCATGGTAACATTATTGAACAGGTTTATCCTGTAACGCTTCCTTTTTCAGTCCAGGTACCCATGTACATACTATGTACTTATTTTAGTAATTACAAATACTGGGTAATAACTATAGGTACTAACCCTGAACCTACCCCTATTCCATGTACTTACCTTACACTACCGGTCAAAAGTTTTAGATCAGTAAGATTTTTTATGTTTTTAAATGAAGTCTCTTCTGCTCACCAAGGCTGCAATTATTTAAAAAAAACAAAAAAAACCCAGTAATATTGTGAAATATTATTACAATTTAAAACAGCGGTTTTCTATGTGAATATATAGTGAAGTGTAATTTATTCCTGTGATCAAAGCTGAATTTACAGCATAATTACTCCAGTCTTCAGTGTCACATGATCCTACAGAAATTATTATAATATGATGCTCAATATGATTATTATCCATGTTGAAAACAGTTTTTTACATTTTTATTTCAGGATTCTTTGATGAATAGAAAGTTCAAAAGAACAGAATTGATCTGAAATGGAAAGCTTTTGTAACATTAATCACTACCATTCAAAAGTTTGGGGTCAGTAAGAATTTATTTTTTATTTTTGGGGGAAAGAAATGAGAAAATACTTTTATTCATCAAGGATGAGTTAAATTGATCAAAAGTTATACAGTAAAGACATTTATAATGTTAGAAAAGATTATATTTTAAATAAATGCTGTTCTTTTGAACTTTCTATTCATCATAGAATTTTGGGGGGAAAAAATGGTACACGACTGTTTTCAACATTGAAAATAATAATTTATGTTTTTTGAGCATAAAATCAGCATAGAATGATTTCTGAAGGATCATGTGACACTGAAAACTGGAGTAATGATGTTGAAAATTCAGCTTTCAAATTACATTAAAAAAAATATTAAAATAGAACATAGTCATTTTAAATTGTCATAATATTTCACAATATTACTGTTTGTCTTTTTTTTTCCATCAAATAAAGCAGCCTTGGTGAGCAGAAGAGACTTCATTTAAAAACATAAAAAATCTTACTGATCTAAAACTTTTGACCTGTAGTGTATATTAGCCAGTACTTTCTAGGTAAGTACACTGTAAGTACTGTACTGTAAAAGGAAGCGTGACCGTTTCTTCATATAAATACTTAGGAGTTTATATGGACAATTTACTATTTTGGTCTTCTCACATCGACACTCTTTGTTCTAGACTGCAGCAGAGGCTATACTTCCTGCGAAGGTTAATGTTTGGAGTAAACCAGAGGATTTTGTTTCTGTTTTATCAGTCTGTTTTTGAGAGCTTAATTAGATACTGTATCACTGCATGGGATGGAAATCTGTTCAATCAAATCAAAACTAGCACGACTGGTGCATACAGCTCAAAAAAATATATGGTGGGAGGAAATACGAACCATACAAGAACTGTACGAGGCATCTATTTTAAGGCAAGCTAAAAGAATTGTCTCTGATGATAGACATATTTTACATTTATGTTTTTTAATTTGCTACCATCGGGGAGACGATTCAGGGTCTTAATGTGCAAGTCTAATCGCTATAAAAACTCTTTTGTTCCAACTGCGATTAAAGTAGAGATTTTAAAAAGAAAAAATGTATGTAGTATGCTGCTAGTTCTTACATAATTCATTGAATTGTGTTATTTTCTTATTATTGCATGTTATTGTATGTATTGTGTTGTGTGTGATTGAAGTTGTCCAAGACAAATTTCCCAGGAATGGGACAATAAAGTAAATTCTTCAGGATTTCTGGGAGACGTGTGTGTGATGCCAAACCCCCTCATGGAAGAAGAACGCCGTTGTGTTTACAACTGTGACAATGAACTCTTATCAGCATCAACTAAATGCTGTATTTTTTAAAGTATGTGAAGTTTGCAGCACCATTGTTGCAGTAAACTTGCACAATACTTGAATGAAAAATGTATTAGATGCACGCTGGTCTGTTATCGTAGGCACGTCAACTTTACATTTTTACGTCCCTAAACATGACGTGGAACTAAACAAACTGTGATTGGTTGCTTTACATGTCAGTCAGACCTCTCGGGCGGCCCTTGGCCAATGAAAACTGCTACGGGGTCCGGCCCTTCTGCCGTCACTCTGAAGGTCTGCTACATGAGACTTGATCTCAGCAAGTGGTGATGCATTGAGGTTTGATTAAATAATATTAAGGGCAATTCTGCTCAATTCGTCGGGTTTTGTTGGATCTGTCAGAGTCTGTTTCCGTCTGTCGTGCTTGTTTTCACCAATTGAATGTGCTGAATCGCTGCTTGTCTGGTCGATGAATGTCTGAGAAGTGACGCACTGTAATCTGGTGATTTTCTTGCTTTAGTCTGCGTCTGTCAGTGAAATGTGAATTGCCCTTTTTCTAGTACCGGTGCACAAAATAACTGCTGCTTTACTTGTATAGACAGATTAGAATTCCTCAAAATTCCTAATTACAGTTCCTAAAATTCTAAATACAGTTTATATGAAAGTTTTAAGATGTAAAGTTTTGCAATTACATGTAGCAAATGGGAGGAATTGAGATCACTGTATGAAAAAAAAAAACCCATTGAATTATTATAATCTGTGTTTTTTTTGTGAGGTTTATGCTAACGGTAATAAATCAAAGCATGCTGAGGCATCTGAGTTGCACATGCTGTGAATTTTCTGTATACAAATAGGCCTACTGATGTGTGTGTGTGTGTGTGTGTGTGTGTGTGTGTGTGTGTGTGTGTTGCTCAGTGCTAACATAAATCTATTAGGATAGCAGGAAGTCAAGGGCATGCAGACATCAGTGGACACACTGGAGTCCACTAGTGAAAATGTGTGTGGTTTTTTTCTGGATTTTATTTCTGATATATATAAATGATATGCAGAAGAGAAGCAAGAAAGTTTGATCTTTTGGTTCCCAGGAGATCACATGTCCATCGTTACAAATTTGCTTACACCACTGACCAAGACATTTGTGGTTTCTGTCTATTTTATTTGTTTATTTGCTGTTAAAGGCAGAAATATAGTGATATATTATTTCACCTTAAAATATTTTGTTTCTATTTTAATATATTGTAAAGTGCTATTTATTCTTGTGAGGCAAGGCTGAATTTTCAGCATCTTTACTCCAGTCTTCAGTGTCACATGACCATTTAGAAATCATTTTAATATGCAGATTTGCTGCTCAAGGAAAATTTCTTATTATTATCAATGTTGAAAACAGTCGGGCTGCTTCATATTTTTGTGGAAACTGTAAATTATTTTGTATGATCCTTTGAAGTTATAAACACTGTCTTTACTGTCACTTTTGATCGATTGAATGCATTTTTGCTGAATAAAGGTTTTGATTTCCAAAAAAAGGATAATCTTACTGACTCCAAACACACAGTATATATACGTCTCAGCTGTAATAGCCTGAGCTAACTGAAATGTGATCAGTTTTCCTGTGTTGTGACTGGGGTTTAGATGCTGTGCATGTGTGTGTGTGTGTGCGTCTGCGTGCGTGTGTGTGTGTGTGTGTGTGTGTGTGTGTGTGTGTGTGTGTGCGTGTCTGTCCCTGTGTCCTTGTAAGCCCATACGTGTTGGGGACAAAATGTCCTTACAGAGATGGCAATATCTGAAATCATTGTCCTTGGGGGACATTTTTTGGTCCCCATGAGGAAAGCAACTTATAAATTATAAGTGATGTTTTTTGAAAATGTAAAAATTCTGAAAGTTTTTTGTGATGGGTGAGTTTAAGGGTAGGCTTAGGGTAAGGGGGGAGAATATACAGTTGAAAAATCATTGCCTATGGAAAGTTCCCATAAAGCATGAAAACCCAACGTGTGTGTGTGTGTGTGTGTGTGTGTAGAATCACATGTGTAAGTGGATTAAACTCCCTCTGAGAAAAACCCTCCAGGGACACAGAGATGCTCTCAGTCCCCTCGTCACACACATTCATCCCTCTTGGGAAAGCACAGCCGTTTACATGGACCTGGAGGAATAAAGCGGTCACATTATGGGTTGGTTCCCAGAATCCGTTTTAATCAAGGCTGACTGCTCCGTACTCCAAAATGTGTTTCTTTTGACTTAATGTGTATTACATAGTTTTATTTGCTACATAATTTGTTTAGTCAACACGAAAGACAAAATTCTTCCCATTTACTTTTCCTGGTCATATCGTAAGCAGTTCATCAATGTAGATTATTCCAAAGAAAAGAAAAAGTGTTTGTCTCTATCTATTTCCTGTTCAGTTGACAACACCTTATTTTCAACTTTTATATTTTCATCCCTTACCATTCAGCCACATCATATAGGGACTTTTTTTAATCCAATAAATACCAGGGCCCATATTCATAAAGATTCTAAGAATCCTCTCAGAAAACTCTTAATTTAGCTTAAAAACTTTTACGTAGGAGTCCGATTCGGGACCGATCTGAGAGCAACTCTGAGTAAGGAAAAGACAAAAACTTTCATCTTAGTGAGGAGGCGGGGCCGACCCCGTTGCTATGTATGACACAATCTTTTGAAGACTGTGATTGGTTGGTTGTCCAAGAAGGAAAAAAAGAGTGCTTTTAAGTATAGGGTCTATTCTAAGCCTTCACTTTGAAATTACATGCGTAATTTTCCCCATTTGATAGTTCTCACACACACACACATTATATATGTGTATGTAAACCCTTTTTTTTATTTACCATGCTGTTAAGGTATTTGATTGGCTTAGAATGATAAAAATTGTTCCACTCTTTCCAATTACACTGATTGCTGGCGTGTCTATTTAAGTGGTTTGAATGTTGGTTTTAATGTATCAAACTCACTGTCATCCATCGTCTGCAACACATTTCTTCTCCCTCTTCGTCTTTCCTCCATTTTCTCCTCTGCTAAAGAAACTCTTAAGCCTCTTAAAAGTCCTCGTCCGTGCTCCTAACAATGTTGCCCTTAAAACCTTTTTTAAGGGTTAAGATGCTTTCTGAATTACTTTTTTCTTTACTAGGATGTTTTCTTTAATTTTAAGAGTAAACACCCACATTTCTAAGAATTTTCTTCGAATTTTGTCACTAAGAGCTACTCTTTGCGTTAATATTCTTTATGAATACGGGCCCAGATGGATTAAAAAATGGATATTTATCATATTTTAAATCTGACGTGCATCATATTACAGTGGATTCTGACCTAATTGCTGACTTTGAATAATGGTAAGTTGAGTTCTTATTTTGATAATAGTAAGTTTGCACATTCATACATTTGAACCTCATTGATACTGCTTATGTTTGCACCAATATATTCATCTGTGTGCCTGTTAAAAGGAATGAACAAAAATGTAATTTCATTAATATCTCATTTTGTGGGGATTAAATGGAGAGAAAATGTATATTTATGCAGAAGCCTTCTGCTTCTCTCTTGAGTTTCAGAAGATTTCTCAACAATGTCTCTCACTGTGCACAGAATTTGTCTCGGCCAAAAGTCAAAAATCTCAAAATGAACACAAACATTTCTCATCAAATGATCTGAGCTGCTATTCATGTTCATTTTATATTTCTGTACTTGTTTTATTTCTCATCAGGAATTTTAAGAGAAACATCTGAGATAAAGTTGATGCCCCAATGAAACATAAGAACTTCTGAGCAACGAAAGAGCCAGCTCTGAAAAATAATATTATCTTCATTGCAAAAGATAGTTGCAGTGATGATGGAGTTTTGTAAGTTAGCATCGCCCTGGTTCCCTCAAAACAATCCGGTTGGCTTTTCCATTGGCTTTTGATAATCTGCACAAATTCAACTTCTATGAATTTTAAAGCATAAATACAATCACCAGGTAAAAAGCTAAACGAACTATGCCATAGTCACATGACTTCACAGTCACCACCATTAAGCTTCCAAAAACTGTCTCTATTTAAAAAATATATATATGGTTGTGAAAGTGAGTAGATGAGTTTAACTGTTCAGCTGATTGTCCCTTACAACCTCTTCATTGAGACACTTGTTAGCAACCTCCTTTAATACACATTAATACAGTACACAATTAATACCGGTACACATTGTACGATTTTGGGCCGTCCGAGATGAAACATGACCAATCGTGGTGATTTCGCTGGTAGTGGCTCCTAAACGGTGGTCCTACGTCGTACAGTGAGAGAGAATCAAAGACGGCCATTATCACGGTCTTGTGACCAAAGACAGCCAGTGATCATTTACTGACAGTGTCAGAAATCATCATGATCATCTCATCGCTGCTGCGACCTTCAGATACTGACGAGCCAATAAAAATGCAACTTGAAATGGCGTATTGATCAACGTGACATGGTGCTAAAACTTAAAGGTCCCATATTGTACAACTTTCTGAAGTTTTATTTTAGCTTTTGATGTCCTTAAGAATATATATTTGCGGGATAAGTACCAAAAACTCAAAAATAAGTAACAAAAATCTCAATATATTTTTACAGCTCCTTTCTCAGGAGCTCTGCCAAGAACAGGTCGATTTTAGCCTGTCTACTTAATATTCATGAGCCTCTCTTCTGATTGGCCTGTTGTTTTCTGAGTGACCCACCATTGGTGGGGGTGGTGACTGAGGGCGGTGACTGCTGACATCACATTTATATGGGCCCAGTCCCAAATGGCGCACTTCATGCGGACTTTCGGTCTCGTGGACTTAAATTGCGCATGCTCGCCGAGTCTACGAGTCCGTAGGCCGTCCCATTTTAGCATTTTACCGCTCTGAAGTGTGCTCAGCAGCGCCCCCTTTGTACCCTTGAAGCGGTCTTCCGCGAAGCCCGCATAGATGCAGGCTCCACGCACTTTAACTACCCAGGAATCCTTGCGAAATGCCAATCAGAAAACGGATGGGAGGAGATTTCGCTCACGCACTGTAAACATGGCTGAGAAGAGAATATTTAAGTGTTATTATGGTTTTTATGACATAGGCGTACATTTTACCAGTTGTTACTTACAGTTTATACAAACATATCGACCAGTGGTTGATATCTCAAACATAATAATAGCGCGTTAAATAATACGATCGCATTATGATTCATTACATAAATAGAACCGAATGTCATGGCTTTACTGAGTCATATAAACGTAGTATTAATATTGAAACCTATACATTTTTCTTAAACTCATTGTAAAAACAACAACAACCAGACCTTCTTCCTGTTTCCGGCGTGACGATCGAGTCTGTCCCAAAAATACCTCTCAATGTGCCCTCGCGGACTCGCGCTAAGGGCCCTATAGGTCTGCACTACATGACGTCACCGAAGTGTGGACTCTGAGGAAGTCCATAAGTCTGGAGTGCTCCATTTGGGACTGGGCCATGGAAGTCACAACAGCTTGTGAAAAGGCACAGCAACTTTATGCAGGCTGTGTGCATTTGTCTGTGGATCGACTGTTTTGAAACATGGTAGTTTCATAGCCCTTAGACCTCAGTTATCATCTGTTATACCTCTGTGCTAAAATGCTAATTTTCAGGTTTTGGCCTACAATAATACATCATCCTCCTGTATCTCTCTACAGGCCAAAAGTCAATAGGGGATAAATAACCTCTTGTCGTCATACAGAACCAGTCAGAAATGTAATCCTGCTTTCCTCCGTAATTTCCTCCGCATCTGAACGCATTCCTCCTGAAGAGCAGATTGACGTTTAGTATCATTACCCCAGGAAGCTTTTCTGCCTGACTTCAGCATTCATGTTTGAGATGAAGAACGGCACAGACTCGGTCAGACGCAGAGATGAATGCATGGGTGAAGAGATGTTGGATTGTCTTGGCTGAGATTAAAAACATATAATACACAGCATCTGGTGTCCCAGGGCCTGGGCAGCAGCGCGTGTCGTGGCAGTAAAGCATGCGAGGACTGCTGTACGTTTAGATAAGCTATTGTAAATAGAGTCAGAACAGGCTGGCAGGCCCGATTGCACTATTACAGGCACAATACAAGAGTCGGATATTCGCAGAGCTTATCAGCACAGGGCACGTGTGTCTGTATGGTTAATGAGTGACTTCCCATACTGCCTCTTGCTCTATCACTGCAGACCAGGGCATGAGCCAATGAATGGGAGAGCGATCTCAAGAAAGTGTCTCAGATCCTATGTGGCTTACATAGACTTATACTATACTATTTTAGTCTAGTTACAGATGGGAATTCCTTGCAAAAGATGTTAGTATGTTTAGAATAGCTCATCATATCACTGGCAAAAAGTAACATATGCTCTGCAAGTCGTTTTTGATAAAAGCATCTGACAAATGCATGAATGCAAATATGTGTAAATATATTTTTTGCTGTAGGCTGAACCAAAATCTCATATATATATATATATACTGTATATATATAACAATATATTTTGAATGTGACAAGTGAACCAGACATTATATCGAGCATGGTTTTTGAAATCTCTTTCTTGACTTGTTATATGATCTGACTGCCAAATGTTATGACATTTGCTTACAAAATTGTATTTAAAATGCAAAATTACTATATTAATTTCCCAGATGAAAAATGGACGCCACTCACTAAATTGAGGCAACATTGAAACATTCTACTTTTTGAAAGATTTATTGTAACATATTGCTGCATTATGTTTCACATACTAATTAAAAAAAAATAAAAAAAATGCAGTATGCACTAAACAGCATGCAAGTATTCCTATCCCAACATAGTCAATGCTTGATATTATAGACTGCTGTAGAATGTCCTCTATCCACTCTATTCCCTTGTCTCTGCAAACGGAATGTCTCTTAGTGTGTGTGCGTGTGTGTGTGTGTGTGTGTTCGTGTTCAGAGTTTCAGTGTTCAGAGTCTCTACTTCTTCTGTTTTCGAGGCAAAGTGCTCTTGACTCATGTATAATTCATGCATGTTCACTCCAGTGTTCTTACAGTGACCAGCTCACTCTGACACTTTCTTCTTCCCTTCTACTCTGAATGCCACCTAATAGTCTTGGGGGAGAAAAATACTCAGTCTATGTTTAGAATGGGACACTAGTATACTGCTTATTATCATATATATGTACATACTATGCCCTTATACTATGCATGGTGTACTAAACTATCTAGTGTATGAAGGTTATTTTGTCATTCAGCATTGTGAGTTTGATTGCCCCTCCCCTTTGGCTGTGTAAGAAAAGCTGCAATAGTTGAGTGCATGAAGTGTTCAACATGCCACACTTCATTTTTTCAGTTAATTAAGTGTATCCATTTGAAGTACACTTTTAATTTTAGGTGTTTCTAGTGTGTACACACTACTCACTCTGTTTATACTACAAAATTGCATAGAATAGTGGGACTTGAATTGGGGTGCACCTTGAGGCTATATTGAAAATCTAGGCCTTTTTTTTATTTACACGTGGAAATATTTTATACTGTACATTTTGACAAATGTAGTATTCCATGCATACTGCAAAATATACATATTTGCATACTGTCCACATGCTTACAAATAGGATGCTATTCGGCCAATATTTTCTAACTGAACATCTAAATATATAATATAATATATTTTATTAGACTCTTGACACATAGAGTAACCATTTCAATTTGTAATCTGGGGTCTTATAGAGTCATGATAGGATGGTTTTCGGTTTTCAGAGGAGAGCAACCTTAATTAATCTTGCCTTGGGAATTAGCCGGATGTCAGCACAAGTCAGGCAGCAGACGCATTTTTTAAAAGGGCACATTTAATGGCTTCTTGTTTGAGACTGCTGGCAGAGCCCCACCACACACTGAGATGTCTGACAGCCATCCACTCAGCAGCTAAATGCTTTATTTATAAGAGTTTAGAAAGTGGCACAGTAGACATTTCGGTTATAATATGAATTGCATTCAGATTATAAAACATACACCACTGAGCAAAAAAACATTATGACCACCTGCCTAATATACTATTGGTCCTAATGTATGCCAAAACAGCAACGACCCGCCGAGCCATGGACCCTACAAGCCCCTGAAGTTGTCCTATGGTATTTGGCACCAAGATGTTAGTAGAAGATCCTTCAAGTACTGTAGTTTGCAAGGTGGAGCCGCAGTGGATCAAACTTGTTGGTCCAGCACATCCCAGAGATGTTCAATTGGATTGAGATATGAAAAGCTGAAAAACGACCCTGGGAATCAACAACTGGCTGATGAGTTTTACTGCAGATTTGAAAATCACAGTCTCACAGCCACTCTTATAGTCTCTCTGCACAACCATCAACACCTCCAGTAAAATCGCAGAAGTGTTTCTCTAACATCTGTGGTTATTAAGTCATTTAAGAGACTGGTATTGGCTTACCTGAGGGACATCACAGTGACCCCCAACAGTTTTCTTATCGAGCAAACAAGTCAGTGGATGATGCAGTCAACATGGGACTGCATTATATCCTGGAACATCTGGACAAACCAGGGACTTGTGAGGATCCTGTTTGTGGAATCCAGTTTGACTTTCAATACCACCATCACACGACTCCTGCGGTCTAAAATAACCCAGCTCTCTGTTCCTAGCTCTATCTGTCAATGGATCACCAGCTTTCTGACAGATAGGCAACAGCTAGTGAGAATGGGCAACTTCACATCTAACACCTACAAAATCAGCACTGGCGTCCCCCAGGGGTGTGTGCTCTCCCCTCTGCTCTTCTCCCTCTACAAGAACGACTGCACCGCCAAAGACCCTTCTGTCAAGCTCCTGAAGTTTGCGGACGACATTACACTCATCAGAATCATACACAATGGTTACGAATCTGTATATAGGCAGGAGGTTGAACAGCTGGCTGTCTGGTGCAGTCATAACAACCTGGAGCTGAACATGCTCAAAATAGTGGAGATGATTGTAGACTTCAGAAGGAAACCCCCCAGCACTTCCCCCACATACCATTATTAACAGCTCTGTGGATGGTGGATAATAAATGGATGGCACTCGCTTAATTAATCATGCAACATAGTGTGGTCATGTGACAGCATTGGAGCATTCCACTATTTAATAGTGGTTTGCATCCATCAAATGTGGAAAATAAAACATTATTTCCTGGTTTCACAGACTTAAGCCTGAGGTTTAAGATAGTCCCAGACTAAAATGCATGTTTGAGCTGTCTTAACTGAAAGCATATATCAGTGCCATTTTTTTTTGTCTCAAAATGCATGTTTTTTCTAAAGCATGTTTAAAAAAGCTACTTAAATGTCTAATCCTGGCTTAATCTAAGCCCTCTCTGTAAAACCAGGCCTATTAATAATATTATTTGAGCCACGCTTGAAGCCAAGCATGACAATTCTGTTTATTTATACATTTTATATTTATACAGCCTCGTGGATTACACTTTATTCAATAGTCCACTTTAGACATTCGACTAAGTAACTTTGCCACAGTGTTTGGTGAACATAAAGGTATTAAGCAAAATGTTGATGCTGCATTTTTCCATAGAATGAAAGTGTATTATAGTGCAAAAGTCATATAGACTGATGCATTTTACGGTTGTAGTACTTTCAGATTGGCATCGGTGATGTGAGCTGCAGTTTCGTGCTGTTTATGTTCTGTGTTTGTCTTTCTCTCTCTGCAGAATGACACGTGGAGTGAGCTGTACTCGTTTGCTGTGTTTAAAGCCATGAGTCACATGTTGTGTATTGGTTATGGTCGTCAAGCTCCGGAGAGTCTCTCTGATATCTGGCTGACAATGCTCAGCATGATTGTTGGTGCCACCTGCTATGCCGTCTTCATCGGACACGCTACGGCCCTCATCCAATCACTGGACTCCTCACGACGCCAGTACCAGGAAAAGGTAAAGCAATTGTGCATGAGATGTTAAATAATGAAGTAGAAACAATAGACTATAAAGCTACACTAGGTGACTTTTAGCCTTCTAGCGGTTTAAGCATAAATCGTATATGCATTGTTGTTTTGACATTGTTGTTTTTAAATAATGCTACAAGAATGTGGCAATGCTGACATTAGACGTTACGATTACTATTCATATCAGATGGAAACCATAACTTGGCTATTTATAGGCAAATAGACCAAAGCAGTAACTAGTTTAGAGAACTAAACATTGTTTTGTGTCAATGCACAGCAAAAGTGATGCTATGTTGATTCATGTTTTATTACGGATATTGTCTCTTTCCCTTTTTGCTTGCAAAAATCTTTTCGGGTTCGATGTTCAGCTGCGTCCTCAAGCTACTTCAACTACATATAGTAGTAGCCTGACCTTCTTCCCTTTATGTATGGATATGCTGTAAACATGCATGGAGGAATGACGAAAGCATTATGAAGTTTCCCAGGAAATCGTCCCAACAATAATATTCATAATTATTATATGCGTACCATTGTTATTTGGGGTAAGACAAAAACATGGGTTGGAAGATGGCTTTATGATGTACTAGTTTATTAAAATTTTGTTCATTTCAAACAAAAAAGGTTACTGCATTTCAATTTGCATACTTCCACTTACTATATTGTGTACTTTGCTTTTAATGGTAATGTACATCCTTTTGAGTATGTTGGCAGAATTTGGACACCAGTGTCATAAAATTGCATGTTGATACCACAGACTCCTTTGTCACATACTGTTTGCTTTTGCATGTGAGTGGCAACATCTGTCTAAATTCACTACTATTTAAAGGTAGGGTTGGCAATTGCGTAGAGTTTAGCATTAGCAAGTTAGCTTTGAAAGCATAAGATCGTCTACAAAGCCACGCCTCCTTTAAAACACATGAACGTGCACAGCAGAGTCTGCAAAGCGTCAAGAGAGACAGTGGTAAATTACTTTGTCTCAAACCACATAACTTAAAGAGCGCTGACCTGTACCACCTGACTGCTGCAGATTCATTTTACCGTTGATGGTGTTGACATGTAAACACATAAATCGCAAGTACAGTTACAACATGGTGTGTGGACGCAGCATAAGCTCATTGTTTTTGTTCAGGAGGAACTGTAAAAGGCGGCTGATGTTTGTTTGTGGCATTCGGTGACTGTCTACAATTCTGCATAGCCTAATGGATCACGCTGAAGAACTGATGTCTGCGCGAGCAGGTACGCGGAGGAAATACATAGGTTGACAGCCAGGAAGGATATCGGACCAAATGCAATGATTGGTCCTGAGACTTCCACAGAAGATGTACATGTTTTAATATTTAGAGGGAGCACTTCTATTATTGATTGCTATCAGGATGTGAAGAGAGCTTCAACCAGTATAACAAAAATGTTTATAAAACAAATTGCCCACCCTACCTTTAACTTATAGACGCTGTGTTAGCTTTGGCCTCGCAAGCCTTTGCTTTGCCAAAGTCTCCAGGAAACTGCCACATAAGCATTCTCCTCCAAGGGGTTGTGGGTAAGGCTAGCCTAAAAAGCTTGCATGAATGCACAACTTGAAAAAGCAGCTATTTGTATTTAGTTTTTTTTTTCTTCACTTTTAATAATTTTAGTACTTAAGTACTTTAGTACTTATTTTTCAATTAGTTGCCAAGGCCTATTCCTTGACCTGATAATGTCACTCCTCCTCATCCATTAAAACTCATTAAAGTCGCTATTGTTCCATCTGCCTGCGCAGCTAATGTTTGTGCAGCTGTTACGGTTTGTTTGTCACTGTTGCATTGAGTCAGCAACTCTTCAGATGCTCTTGTGTTGATTGGATAATGACTGCTAATGCGACAGATAGTTGCCTTTCTGACTGTGTGTTTGTTTTCACCGCAGGCTCTATTAGCCGATGAGACCGCAGCTACAGCATCAGCTAATGTACTACCTACCGCAGTGCTGACTTGGTTGTGGCTGTCATATTTCTGTGCGTCGTGTTTGTAACAGTAGATTAGACTTGGCACGGGTTCAGTGTTCCTGCTCGGCCAATCGTTTACCAGCTCTGTTACCATGCAGAAAGATTGATGGAGGCAACGGAGCACTCTGATTGGTCGCTTTGAAAAAGAGGGATTGCTTCCCGATCTGTTTAGCCAGTAATTTGAGGCGTGTATCCTCAAGTGGAGGACGGACGACGGAGACTCGTTGCGTATACGATTTATGTCCGTGTATGTGCGCACAATATTACAGTGTCTCTCTGGACGAGCTAAAATTGATGAGGCAGCAGATTAGTGTCCTGCCAATGTCCTCGTGAAGTAGGTGTGTGTGGTGCACTGTGATTCTGTCCTTGAAAGTGGCGTAATGAAATGATGAGAACGAGGTAGGGAGGCAAACAGAAAGACAGACAGAGAGAAATAGGGGGTTGGGAATAGACCTGTAGGGGTCAGGGAGAGTGACCTGCTTCTCTGCGCCGTGTGATGCTCTCAGTTTGGAAAATTCTCCCCTTGAAGTGCCTCTTCAGTTTTAAAGGAACAGTTCACCTGACAATGTTGCGGTTGTATTGTAGTGTCATTTTGCTTTGAGTTGCTAAATATACACTAACGTTATGAGTCTAATTCTGCATTTATTTGATCAAAAATACAGTAAAAACAGCAATTTTGGGAAAAGAAATGTTTTCTATTTAAATACATTTTAAAATGTAAGTTACTCCTGTGGTCAAAGCAGAATTTTCAGTCTTCAGTGTCACATGATCCTTCAGAAATCATGATTTGCTGCTCAAGAAACATTTCTGATTATTATCAATGTTCAAAACTGTTGTGCTGCTGCTTCATATTTTTGTGGAAACCATATTTCAAGAATCTTTGATGAATGGACTTTTTTTTTCAATTATAAATATTTTGTAACATTACAAATGTGTTTACTGTCACTTTCAATCAATTTAATACACACTTACAGAATAAAAGTATTAATTTCCTATAAAAAAAAATCTTACTTACCCCCAAACCTTTGAAGAGTATATATTAATTATCTGCTCATCCTCATGTCTCTAAAAAGACCAAAATGACAACAACAACAACAAAAAACTATATAAGTGCCCTATATACGTTTTCAGAAGCAATAGAGTATATTTGTGTGAATAATAGGCTATTATTTAAAGGTCATGTTTAATTTTTTCTATGCTACAAGACATTTTCTTGCCCCCAGCTTAATGTGTAAATACAATTCATTCATAGTTTTAGTCAATATAGGTAGAAATTATACAGCAGTTTAATTTAAATTAGATGTTTCTGTTTATGAATGTTTGAACATCTGTCAGTTCTGGTTCACATTTGCACCCATTCAAACTATTGACTATTATTTTATGGTGTTGAGTAGAATGTTTAGAAAATTTGCAATGTCAAGTTAAATTTATTTGTATAGCCTTTTATACAATACAGCAGCATCACAGTAAGAAACAAGAAAATAACAGTACTAACATTGCAAAGTACATTAGTTATGCAGCAAGCAAACTCCATTCAACTAAAAAGCAGCTCTAAAAAATTTTTTAATTCAGAATCAGCTCAATTTAGTTCAGTGTTGCTTCAGTTTTGTTCAATAATAGTGCAAAGCTCATCAAATGAAGTAAACATTAAGTTCAAGTAATTTGTTTGTGTGTTCCACAGGGATAAATCAAGCTGCATGAGAGTGAATACAAATTTTATTATAGGCAATAAAATCTGCATGATTTTCATTTTTATGCCGAGCTGTATCTTAAGGTGATAATTTATTATGTTCAGATGTCTGCCGCTCTGCACTTTAAACGCGCGCGCACCTGACCTGAATCGCTTATGTATTACAAAGATACAATCGCAGACGACTTGACTCATCAAACAGCAAAAGATTCCGCTTTCAAGCTGGATAAATGTATGCAGTCATGCAAACCTGTGCTGTGATCTGACGTGCATGAATGACTGTTGTCCCTCAGGACACCTCAAGTTCAGACTTCAGCGTCTTACGAGAATTGATCAGCGGTTGATGAACGAGCGGTGGGCTAGTTCTCTCTCTCCATTGATCGTCTAAGTCTTCGCCTCGGGTGTGTTTTGGAGACAGTCCTTTGAAATTTCATGCCGTGTGCTCACTCATGCCAAACACATAACACACACGTCAGTGCCCGAAGAGGAAATATGACACATATTTATATGTCACATACTGTATGTTACAGTGCTGTTAGCTCATAGATGTGCGCTTCCCTACATTCAGCTCAGCTATGTGCCGCTACTGTTTTTGCTCAGTGTGTGTGTGTGTGTGTGTGTGTGCATTTGTAAGCATTGCTTATTTTTATCGCTGCTATAAAAGCGTGTTGACGGACGGAGTGCTAAATCTGGAAGGCTGGGAAGCGGTCGGGACACTAAAAGAGATTGACAGAGCCGGGCAGATTGGAACAGGTAGAAGAAAGACGCTGTGTGCCTTCTCGACGCAGTGGAGACACGGAGATGCAGGCTTTCTTAAAATAAGATGCTTCAATCTGATTGGCTGACGAATATTCGTTTGCAGTGGTTTTTAGATGTGCACAGCCCAGAAAAACTGACACTGAAGGTCTTCTTAGATACTGTCTTCATATTTTCTAGAAATATATATATTTTGTAGTTTCAAAATACAAAATAGTCTCATCTTTTTTTATCATACACTCTGAAAAATAAAGCTTCCAAAAAGGTTTTTGCAGTAATGGCATTTTTGGTTCCTTAAAATAAAAAAAAATTCTTAGTGAAGAGCATAAAAAAATTTAAATAATTTTTTTTTTTGTGGAAATGAAAGTGTCCATGGATGTTAATGGTTTTTCATGGAACCATCGATGCCAATTCAGAACCTTTGAGATGTTTTCTACTTAATGATATATGTGTATATATATATTAACGTACATTTTTAAATATGTTGTATTAGACAAAGAAACCTCATGATAATAGACTGTACATAATCACAGCCTGTCATTTTATAGAAAATATATGAGAATTTCTTAAGAATTTTCCATAAGAAATTACACTTTCTTATGAACATTTTTATAATATAACTTACTTTTTTAAAGAAGTTTTTCTGTGTTTGCCTTGTTCCAAAATGGGACTAAATCGTCACCTTGGTTCTGTTAAAAATGTTAATAATTTGCAGTTGAGCTAAACGGTTCCCGCAGTGGTTCCCATTTATGTTCCAGTTTTGCTCGTAGCCTCATGAATCACCGTTATTTCTACAGCAGTTTGAGCTGGAAAACATACAATGCACCTGTTTCGCAGAAGTGTCATAAAAGCATTTTCAGAGGTACAATATTTTTTGTGCTTTATGTTCATCTGTCACTTTTTATTTGTTAAGAGTTACACTCAAGTCAAGTCACCTTCATTTATGTAGTGCTTTATACAATACAGACTGTTTCAAAGCAGCTTTACAGAGATAACAGGAGAATGATGCATTTCTGCTGTTGTTCATCTGAAATCAGTTCAGTGTTGATTCAGTTATAAAGATCATTATTAAATTAGTTCATTTCATCTATAAAGCAGTTCTGAAAAAAATGGTCATCGTCATCCAGCTCAGTTCAGTTCTCATACAACAGCGTCAGTACAGCCAGATCAATAATATTGTTGAATATTCAAATAGTTTTTTGGGGCACATTAAATTAATTAAAAGTGACAGTAAAGACATAATGTTACCAAAGATTTCTATTTCAAATAAATGCTGTTCTTTTGAACTTTCTATTCATCAAAGAAAGAAAAATATGAAACACTTTTCAACATTGATAATGATCAGAAATGTTTCTTGAGCAGAAAATCAGCATATTAAAATGATTTTTGAAGGATCATGTGACACTGAAGACTGGAGTAATGATGCTGAAAACTCTGCTTTGATCACAGGAATAAACTAGAAAAAGTTCGTCGAGACAAACTTTAAGTTGGCTTGTGAAAGTTTGGACCAATAAGTTTGAAGAAGTTTAAAGTTTAAATTAGTTTAAAGTTTAATTAGTTTATAGTTCAGTAAGAAAGAAAGAAAGATAGATTAGTTAGAAAGAAAGATAAAAAAAAGATTAGTAAGAAAGAAAGAAAGATAGATTAGTTAGAAAGAAAGAAAGAAAGAAAGATAGATTAGTTAGAAATAAAAAAATAAAAAAAGATTAGTAAGAAAGAAAGATAGATTAGTTAGAAAGAAAGAAAGATAGATTAGTAAGAAAGAAAGAAAGATAGATTAGTAAGAAAGAAAGAAAGAAAAAAATAGTAAGAAAGAAAGAAAGATAGATTAGTAAGAAAGAGAAAGAAAGATAGATTAGTTAGAAATAAAAAAATAAAAAAAGATTAGTAAGAAAGAAAGATAGATTAGTTAGAAAGAAAGAAGGAAAGAAAGATAGATTAGTAAGAAAGAAAAAAAGATAGATTAGTAAGAGAAAGATTGATTAGTAAGAAAGATAGATAGATTAGTTAGACAGAGAGAAAAAAGATTAGTAAGAAAGAAAGATAGATTAGTAAGAAAGAAAGAAAGATAGATTAGTTAGAAAGAAAGAAAGATAGATTAGTAAGAAAGAAAGATAGATTAGTAAGAAAGAAAGAAAGAAAAAGATTAGTAAGAAAGAAAGAAAGATAGATTAGTTAGAAAGAAAGAAAAAAGATTAGTAAGAAAGAAAGAAAGATTAGTAAGAAAGAAAGATAGATTAGTTAGAAAGAAAGAAAGAAAAAAGATTAGTAAGAAAGAAAGAAAAAAAGATTAGTAAGAAAGAAAGAAAGATAGATTAGTAAGAAAGAAAGAAAGAAAAAAAGATTAGCAAGAAAGAAAGAAAGAAAGATAGATTAGTTAGAAAGAAAGAAAAAAAAGATTAGTAAGAAAGAAAGAAAGAAAGAAAAAAAGATTAGTAAGAAAGAAAGATAGATTAGTTAGAAAGAAAGAAAAAAAAGATTAGTAAGAAAGAAAGAAAGAAAAAAAGATTAGTAAGAAAGAAAGATAGATTAGTTAGAAAGAAAGAAAAAAGATTAGTAAGAAAGAAAGAAAAAAAGATTAGTAAGAAAGAAAGAAAGATAGATTAGTTAGAAAGAAAGAAAGAAAAAAAGATTAGCAAGAAAGAAAGAAAGAAAGATAGATTAGTTAGAAAGAAAGAAAAAAAAGATTAGTAAGAAAGAAAGAAAGAAAGAAAAAAAGATTAGTAAGAAAGAAAGAAAAAAAGATTAGTAAGAAAGAAAGATAGATTAGTAAGAAAGAAAGAAAGAAAAAAAGATTAGCAAGAAAGAAAGAAAGATAGATTAGTTAGAAAGAAAGAAAAAAAAGATTAGTAAGAAAGAAAGAAAGAAAAAAAGATTAGTAAGAAAGAAAGATAGATTAGTTAAAAAGAAAGAAAGAAAAAAGATTAGTAAGAAAGAAAGAAAAAAGATTAGCAAGAAAGAAAGAAAGAAAGATAGATTAGTTAGAAAGAAAGAAAAAAAAGATTAGTAAGAAAGAAAGAAAGAAAGAAAAAAAGATTAGTAAGAAAGAAAGATAGATTAGTTAGAAAGAAAGAAAAAAGATTAGTAAGAAAGAAAGAAAAAAAGATTAGTAAGAAAGAAAGAAAGATAGATTAGTAAGAAAGAAAGAAAAAAAGATTAGTAAGAAAGAAAGAAGGATAGATTAGTAAGAAAGAAAGAAAGAAAAAAGATTAGCAAGAAAGAAAGAAAGAAAGATAGATTAGTTAGAAAGAAAGAAAAAAAAGATTAGTTAGAAAGAAAGAAAGAAAGAAAAAAAGATTAGTAAGAAAGAAAGAAAGAAAGAAAAAAAGATTAGTAAGAAAGAAAGATAGATTAGTTAGAAAGAAAGAAAAAAGATTAGTAAGAAAGAAAGAAAAAAAGATTAGTAAGAAAGAAAGATAGATTAGTAAGAAAGAAAGAAAAAAGATTAGAAAGAAAGAAAGATAGATTAGTAAGAAAGAAAGAAAGAAAAAAAGATTAGCAAGAAAGAAAGAAAGATAGATTAGTTAGAAAGAAAGAAAAAAAAGATTAGTAAGAAAGAAAGAAAGATAGATTAGTAAGAAAGAAAGATAGATTAGTTAGAAAGAAAGAAAGAAAAAAGATTAGTAAGAAAGAAAGAAAAAAAGATTAGTAAGAAAGAAAGAAAGAAAACAAGATTAGTAAGAAAGAAAGAAAGATAGATTAGTTAGAAAGAAAGAAAGAAAAAAAGATTAGTAAGAAAGAAAGATAGATTAGTAAGAAAGAAAGATAGAAAAAAAGATTAGTAAGAAAGAAAGAAAGATAGATTAGTAAGACAGAAAGAAAGAAAAAAAGATTAGTAAGAATGAAAGAAAGATAGATTAGTAAGAAAGAAAGAAAGATAGATTAGTAAGAAAGAAAGAAAGAAAAAAAGATTAGTAAGAATGAAAGAAAGATAGATTAGTAAGAAAGAAAGAAAGATAGATTAGTAAGAAAGAAAGAAAGAAAAAGATTAGTAAGAAAGAAAGAAAGATAGATTAGTAAGAAAGAAAGAAAGAAAAAAGATTAGCAAGAAAGAAAGAAAGAAAGATAGATTAGTTAGAAAGAAAGATAGATAGATTAGTTAGAAAGAAAGATAGATTAGTTAGAATGAAAGAAAGATAGAGTAGTTAGAAAGAAAGAAAGATAGATTAGTTAGAAAGAAAGAGATTAGTTAGAAAGAAAGAAAGAGATTAGTTAGAAAGAAAGAGATTAGTTAGAAAGAAAGATAGATAGATTAGTTAGAAAGAAAGAGATTAGTTAGAAAGAAAGATAGATAGATTATTTAGAAAGAAACATAGATAGATTAGTTAGAAAGAAAGATAGATTAGTTAGAAAGAAACATAGATAGATTAGTTAGAAAGAAATAAAGAAATAAAGATAGATTAGTTTGAAAGAAATAAAGAAAGATAGATTAGTTAGAAAGAAAAAAAGATAGATTAGTTAGAAAGAAATAAAGAAATAAAGATAGATTAGTTAGAAAGAAAGAAAGATAGATTAGTTAGAAAGAAAGAAAGATAGATTAGTTAGAAAGAAAAAAGATAGATTAGTTTGAAAGAAATAAAGAAAGATAGATTAGTTAGAAAGAAAGATAGATAGATTAGTTAGAAAGAAAGAGATTAGTTAGAAAGAAACATAGATAGATTAGTTAGAAAGAAAGAAAGATAGATTAGTTAGAAGGAAATATTAGTTAGAAAGAAAGAAAGATAGATTAGTTAGAAAGAAAGAAAGATAGATTAGTTTGAAAGAAATAAAGAAAGATAGATTAGTTAGAAAGAAAGAAAGAAAGAAAGAAAGATAGATAGATAGATAGATAGATAGATAGATAGATAGATAGATAGATAGATAGATAGATAAGAAAGAAAGATAGATTAGTTAGAAATAAAGATATATAGATAGATTAGTTAGAAAGAAAGAAAGATAGATAGATAGATAGATAGATAGATAGATAGATAGATAGATAGATAGATAGATAGATAGATAGATAGATAGATAGATAGATAGATAGATAAGAAAGAAAGATAGATTAGTTAGAAAGAAAGATAGATTAGTTAGAAAGAAAGAAAGATAGATTAGTTAGAAAGAAAGAAAGATAGATTAGTTAGAAAGAAAGAAAGATAGATTAGTTAGAAAGAAAAAAAGATAGATTAGTTAGAAAGAAAGAGATTAGTTAGAAAGAAAGAAAGAGATTAGTTAGAAAGAAAGAGATTAGTTAGAAAGAAAGATAGATAGATTAGTTAGAAAGAAAGATAGATAGATTAGTTAGAAAGAAACATAGATAGATTAGTTAGAAAGAAAGAAAGATAGATTAGTTAGAAGGAAATATTAGTTAGAAAGAAAGATTAGTTAGAAAGAAAGAAAGATAGATTAGTTTAGAAATAAAGAGATTAGTTAGAAAGAAAGAAAGATAGATTAGTTAGAAAGGAAGAAAGATAGATTAGTTAGAAAGGAAGAAAGATCAGATAGATAGATAGATAGATAGATAGATAGATAGATAGATAGATAGATAAGTTAGAAAGAGATAGATAGATAGATAGATAGATAGATAGATAGATAGATAGATAGATAGATAGATAGATAGATAGATAGATAGATAGATAGATAGAGTTCATAAGTACATATAGAATGGGAGTTTAATTGAGTCCAAGGCTTTAGGGAATTTAGATTTGAGTTTATTTGGTGTAGACTACTGGGCCACCGTAGTCTTGGCTCATTTTGAACTGTTACAATGAAAGTCAATGGGATTTTTATGATTTTTAATATTAATTTTTAAGAAATCTGAAAGTCAAATCAGTCTGAAAAGATATAGCACACTAAGTCAGAACAGTTTGAAGGTCTGACCCGAGTTTGGAGTTTGTAGAGTTAAAGCTCTAGGACGAGTTAGAGTTTAAATTTTAGAGTCAGAAGAATAATAATAATAACTAGAAAAAGTTCGTCGAGACAAACTTTAAGTTGGCTTGTGAAAGTTTGGACCAATAAGTTTGAAGAAGTTTAAAGAAGTTTAAAGTTTAATTAGTTTATAGTTTAGTAAGAAAGAAAGAAAGATAGATTAGTTAGAAAGAAAGAAAAAAAGATTAGTAAGAAAGAAAGAAAGATAGATTAGTTAGAAAGAAAGAAAGAAAGATAGATTAGTTAGAAAGAAAGATAGATTAGTAAGAAAGAAAGAAAGAAAGAAATATAGATAAGTTAGAAAGAAAGAAAGAAAAAAAGATTAGTTAGAAAGAAAGAAAGAAAGATAGATTAGTTAGAAAAAAGAAAGAAAAAAAGATTAGTAAGAAAGAAAGAAAGATAGATTAGTTAGAAAGAAAGAAAGAGATTAGTTAGAAAGAAAGATAGATTAGTAAGAAAGAAAGAAAGAAAGAAATATAGATAAGTTAGAAAGAAAGAAAGATAGATTAGTTAGAAAGAAAGAAAGAAAAAAAGATTAGTAAGAAAGAAAGAAAGAAAGATAAATTAGTAAGAAAGAAAGAAAGATTGATTAGTAAGAAAGATAGAAAGATAGATAGATTAGTTAGAAAGAAAGAAAAAAAGGTTAGTGAGAAAGAAAGAAAGAAAGAAAGATAGATTAGTTAGAAAGAAAGAAAGAAAGAAAGATTAGTTAGAAAGAAAAAAGGAAAGAAAGATAGATTAGTAAGAAAGAAAGAAAGAAAGATAAATTAGTTAGAAAGAAAGAAAGATTGATTAGTAAGAAAGATAGAAAGATAGATAGATTAGTTAGAAAGAAAGAAAGAAAAAGAGATTAGTGAGAAAGAAAGATAGATTAGTTAGAAAGAAAGAAAGAAAGAAAGTTAATTAAAAAGAAAGAAAGAAAGATAGATTAGGTAGAAAGAAAGATAGAAAGATAGATAGATTAGTTAGAAAGAAAAAGAAAGATAGTTTTTATTTAGAAAGAAAGAAAGATAGATTAGTTAGAAAGAAAGAAAGAAAGAAAGAAAGAAAGAAAGAAAGTTAATTAAAAAGAAAGAAAGAAAGATAGATTAGGTAGAAAGAAAGATAGAAAGATAGATAGATAGATTAGTTAGAAAGAAAGAAAGAAAGTTAATTAAAGAGAAAGAAAGAAAGATTAGTTAGAAAGATAGATTAGTTAGAAAGAAAGAAAGAAAAAAAGATTAGTAAGAAAGAAAGATAGATTAGTTAGAAAGAAAGAAAGAAAGAAAGAAAGAAAGAAAGAAAGAAAGAAAGAGAAAGAAAGAAAGAAATATAGATAAGTTAGAAAGAAAGAAAGATAGATTAGTTAGAAAGAAAGAAAGATGGATTAGTTAGAAAGAAAGAAAAAAGATTAGTTAGAAAGAAAGAAAGAAAGATAGATTAGTTAGAAAGAAAGAAAGAAAGAAAGAGATTAGTTAGAAAGAAAAAGAAAGATAGATTAGTTAGAAAGAAAGAAAGATAGATTAGTTAGAAAGAAAGAAAGAAAGAAAGAAAGTTAATTAAAAAGAAAGAAAGATTAGTTAGAAAGATAGATTAGTTAGAAAGAAAGAAAGAAAAAAAGATTAGTAAGAAAGAAAGAAAGAAAGAAAGATAGATTAGTTAGAAAGAAAGAAAAAAAGATTAGTTAGAAAGAAAGAAACATAGATTAGTTAGAAAAAAGAAAGAAAAAAAGATTAGTAAGAAAGAAAGATAGATTAGTTAGAAAGAAAGAAAGATTAGTTAGTAAGAAAAAGAAAGATAGATTAGTTAGAAAGAAAGAAAGATAAATTAGTTAGAAAGAAAGAAAGAAAGAAAGAAAGAAAGAAAGTTAATTAAAAAGAAAGAAAGAAAGATAGATTAGGTAGAAAGAAAGATAGAAAGATAGATAGATTAGTTAGAAAGAAAGAAAGAAAGTTAATTAAAAAGAAAGAAAGAAAGATTAGTTAGAAAGATAGATTAGTTAGAAAGAAAGAAAGAAAAAAAGATTAGTAAGAAAGAAAGATAGATTAGTTAGAAAGAAAGAAAGAAAGAAAGAAAGAAAGAAAGAAAGAAAGAAAGAGAAAGAAAGAAATATAGATAAGTTAGAAAGAAAGAAAGATAGATTAGTTAGAAAGAAAGAAAGATGGATTAGTTAGAAAGAAAGAAAAAAGATTAGTTAGAAAGAAAGAAAGAACGATAGATTAGTTAGAAAGAAAAAAGGAAAGAAAGATAGATTAGTAAGAAAGAAAGGAAGAAAGATAGATTAGTGAGATAGATAGATTAGTTAGAAAGAAAGAAAGAAAAAAGATTAGTGAGAAAGAAAGATAGATTAGTTAGAGAGAAAGAAAGATGGATTAGTTAGAAAGAAAGAAAAAAAGATTAGTAAGAAAGAAAGAAAGATAGATTAGTTAGAAAGAAAAAAGGAAAGAAAGATAGATTAGTAAGAAAGAAAGGAAGAAAGATAGATTAGTGAGATAGATAGATTAGTTAGAAAGAAAGAAAGAAAAAAGATTAGTGAGAAAGAAAGATAGATTAGTTAGAAAGAAAGAGATTAGTTAGAAAGAAAAAGAAAGATAGATTAGTTAGAAAGAAAGAAAGATAGATTAGTTAGAAAGAAAGAAAGAAAGAAAGAAAGTTAATTAAAAAGAAAAAAAGAAATATAGATTAGGTAGAAAGAAAGATAGATAGATTAGTTAGAAAGAAAGAAAGAAAGAAAGTTAATTAAAAAGAAAGAAAGAAAGATTAGTTAGAAGGATAGATTAGTTAGAAAGAAAGAAAGAAAGAAAAAAAGATTAGTAAGAAAGAAAGATAGATTAGTTAGTTAGAAAGAAAGAAAGAAAGAAAGAAATATAGATAAGTTAGAAAGAAAGATAGATTAGTTAGAAAGAAAGAAAAAAAAGATTAGTTAGAAAGAAAGAATGAAAGATAGATAGATTAGTTAGAAAAAAAGAAAGAAAAAAAGATTAGTAAGAAAGAAAGAAAGATAGATTAGTTAGAAAGAAAAAAGGAAAGAAAGATATATTAGTAAGAAAGAAAGAAAGAAAGATAGATTAGTGAGAAAGATAGATTAGTTAGAAAGAAAGAAAGAAAGATAGATTAGTTAGAAAGAAAAAGAAAGATAGATTAGTTAGAAAGAAAGATAGATTAGTTAGAAAGAAAGAAATAAATAAAGTTAATTAAAAAGAAAGAAAGATAGATAGATTAGTTAGAAAGAAAGAAAGAAAAAAAGATTAGTAAGAAAGAAAGAAAGATAGATTAGTTACAAAGAAAAAGAAAGATAGATTAGTTAGAAAGAAAGAAAGATAGATTGGTTAGAAAGAAAGAAAGAAAGAAAGTTAATTAAAAAGAAAGAAAGAAAGAAAGATTAGTTAGAAAGATAGATTAGTTAGAAAGAAAGAAAGAAAAAATATTAGTAAGAAAGAAAGATAGATTAGTTAGAAAGAAAAAGAAAGATAGATTAGTTAGAAAGAAAGATAGATTAGTTAGAAAGAAAGAAATAAATAAAGTTAATTAAAAAGAAAGAAAGAAAGAAAGATAGATAGATTAGTTAGAAAGAAAGAAAGAAAAAAAGATTAGTAAGAAAGAAAGAAAGATAGATTAGTTACAAAGAAAAAGAAAGATAGATTAGTTAGAAAGAAAGAAAGATAGATTGGTTAGAAAGAAAGAAAGAAAGAAAGTTAATTAAAAAGAAAGAAAGAAAGAAAGATTAGTTAGAAAGATAGATTAGTTAGAAAGAAAGAAAGAAAAAAATATTAGTAAGAAAGAAAGATAGATTAGTTAGAAAGAAAGAAAGAAAGATAGATTAGTAAGAAAGAAAGAAAGATTAGTTAGAAAGAAAGAAAGATAGATTAGTTAGAAAGAAAAAGAAAGATAGATCAGTTAGAAAGAAAGAAAGATAGATTAGTTAGAAAGAAAGAAAGAAAGAAAGTTAATTAAAAAGAAAGAAAGAAAGTAAGATAGATTAGTTAGAAAGAAAGATAGATTAGAAAGAAAGAAAGATAGATTAGTTAGAAAGAAAGATAGATTAGTTAGAAAGAAAGATAGATTAGTTAGAAAGAAAGATAAATTAGTTAGAAAGAAAGATAGATTAGTTAAAAAACAAAGAAAGAGATTTGTTAGAAAGATAGATTAGTTAGAAAGATAGATTAGTTAGAAAGAAAGATAGATTAGTTAGAAAGAAAGATAACTTAGTTAGAAATAAAGAAAGATAGATTATTTAAAAAACAAAGAAAGATGGATTTGATAGAAAGAAAGATAGATTAGCTAGAAAGATAGATTAGTTAGAAAAAAAGAAAGATAGATTAGTTAGAAAGAAAGAAAGATAAATTAGTTAGAAAGTAAGATAGATTAGTTAGAAAGAAAGAAAGATTAGTTAGAAAGAAAGAAAGATTAGTTAGAAAGATAGATAGATAAGTTAGAAAGAAAGAAAGAAAGAAAGAAAGATTAGTTAGAAAGAAAGAAAGATAGATTGGTTAGAAAGAAAGAAAGATTAGTTAGAAAGAAAGATAGATAGATTAGTTAGAAAGAAAAAAGATAGATTAGTTAGAAAGAAAGAAAGTAAGAAAGAAAGAAAGAAAGATTGGTTAGAAAGAAAGATAGATTAGTTAGAAAGATAGAAAGAAAGATAGATTAGTTAGAAAGAAAGAAACATAGATTAGTTAGAAAGAAAGAAAGAAACATAGATTAGTTAGAAAGAAAGAAAGAAAGATAGATTAGTTAGAAAGAAAGAAAGATTAGTTAGTTAGAAAGAAAGAAAGATAGATTAGTTAGAAAGAAAGATAGATTAGTTAGAAAGATAGATAGATAGATTAGTTAGAAAGAAAGAAAGATAGATTAGTTAGAAAGAAAGATAGATAGATTAGTTAGAAAGAAAGATAGATTAGTTAGAAAGAAAGATAGATTAGTTAGAAAGAAAGAAAGAGATTAGTTAGAAAGAAAGATAGATAGATTAGTTAGAAAGAAAGATAGATTAGTTAGAAAGAAAGAAAGATAGATTAGTTAGAAAGAATGAAAAAAGAAAGAAAGAAAGAAAGATTGGTTAGAAAGAAAGATAGATTAGTTAGTAAGAAAGATAGATTAGTTAGAAAGAAAGAAAGATAGATTAGTTAGAAAGAAAGATAGATAGATTAGTTAGAAAGAAAGAAAGATAGATTAGTTAGAAAGAAAGAAAGATAGATTAGTTAGAAAGAAAAAAGATAGATTAGTTTGAAAGAAATAAAGAAAGATAGATTAGTTAGAAAGAAAGATAGATAGATTAGTTAGAAAGAAAGAGATTAGTTAGAAAGAAACATAGATAGATTAGTTAGAAAGAAAGAAAGATAGATTAGTTAGAAGGAAATATTAGTTAGAAAGAAAGAAAGATAGATTAGTTAGAAAGAAAGAAAGATAGATTAGTTTGAAAGAAATAAAGAAAGATAGATTAGTTAGAAAGAAAGAAAGAAAGAAAGAAAGATAGATAGATAGATAGATAGATAGATAGATAGATAGATAGATAGATAGATAGATAGATAGATAGATAAGAAAGAAAGATAGATTAGTTAGAAATAAAGATATATAGATAGATTAGTTAGAAAGAAAGAAAGATAGATAGATAGATAGATAGATAGATAGATAGATAGATAGATAGATAGATAGATAGATAGATAGATAGATAGATAGATAGATAGATAGATAGATAGATAGATAGATAAGAAAGAAAGATAGATTAGTTAGAAAGAAAGATAGATTAGTTAGAAAGAAAGAAAGATAGATTAGTTAGAAAGAAAGAAAGATAGATTAGTTAGAAAGAAAGAAAGATAGATTAGTTAGAAAGAAAAAAAGATAGATTAGTTAGAAAGAAAGAGATTAGTTAGAAAGAAAGAAAGAGATTAGTTAGAAAGAAAGAGATTAGTTAGAAAGAAAGATAGATAGATTAGTTAGAAAGAAAGATAGATAGATTAGTTAGAAAGAAACATAGATAGATTAGTTAGAAAGAAAGAAAGATAGATTAGTTAGAAGGAAATATTAGTTAGAAAGAAAGATTAGTTAGAAAGAAAGAAAGATAGATTAGTTTAGAAATAAAGAGATTAGTTAGAAAGAAAGAAAGATAGATTAGTTAGAAAGGAAGAAAGATAGATTAGTTAGAAAGGAAGAAAGATCAGATAGATAGATAGATAGATAGATAGATAGATAGATAGATAGATAGATAAGTTAGAAAGAGATAGATAGATAGATAGATAGATAGATAGATAGATAGATAGATAGATAGATAGATAGATAGATAGATAGATAGATAGATAGAGTTCATAAGTACATATAGAATGGGAGTTTAATTGAGTCCAAGGCTTTAGGGAATTTAGATTTGAGTTTATTTGGTGTAGACTACTGGGCCACCGTAGTCTTGGCTCATTTTGAACTGTTACAATGAAAGTCAATGGGATTTTTATGATTTTTAATATTAATTTTTAAGAAATCTGAAAGTCAAATCAGTCTGAAAAGATATAGCACACTAAGTCAGAACAGTTTGAAGGTCTGACCCGAGTTTGGAGTTTGTAGAGTTAAAGCTCTAGGACGAGTTAGAGTTTAAATTTTAGAGTCAGAAGAATAATAATAATAATAATAAGTTTAAATAGGATTTCAGTAAGTTGGCTTTCTCAAGCCAACTTAATAAGTTTAAATAGGATTTCAGTAAGTTGGCTTTCTCAAGCCAACTTAATAATAAGTTTAAATAGGATTTCAGTAAGTTGGCTTTCTCAAGCCAACTTAATTACATTTTAAAATATATTGCGATAGAAAACAGACATTTCACACTAAGATTTTTTTATCAAATAGAAGCAGCGTTGGTATAAGTGACTTATTTCAACATTAAATCTTACTGACCCCATACATTTGAATAATAGTGAACTGTGATTTATGATTTCAGATTTAGATGCTCAGAGTTTTGTTTTGTGCACTTAGTAGCATTTAATGCTCAAGACGAATAGTGTATCACAAAGCCTAAAAAGTCATATTTCTTCTTTGTTTTCTAAACAGTCAGTCACAGACCAACACTGTTGTGTGAGAGTTTGAATGTGTGTTTTCACACCGGGCTGTTTTTGTGATGTAAGCTATTGCAGGTACACCCCTAAACGGCAGGTGAAAACAAAACACACTGTGGTTGTTGTCTTTGTGTGTCAGTCAGGTGGTCTGTTCCTGTCCAACTGATTGGCTCTTAGCCAGAATAAGCTGGTGTGTGTGTTAGACGTTTGGTGATAATTAAGAGTCTGGTTATGCGACTCCAGGTTGTAGATCCCGCAGTGAAGCCGTTCTGGTGCTCGTAGGGGGTCTGGAATATTTTTCAGGAAATAACAAGAGAAGAATTTCAATTAGACCTAATGCCTCTTGTGCTGGTTCATTGTGTTGTTTGATTGTTCTCTCTCTCTCTCTCTCTCTCTCTCTCTCTCTCTCGCTCTCTCTCTCTCTCTCGCTCTCTCTCTCCTGCAGTCTTCTCGGGTTTCACTGAGCTTTCCTTACCGCCCGCTGATGCTCAGAACAGCCTGAGGAAACAGGCATGACAAATATCACCAGATCTTGTTCTTCTCTTTCTCTCTCTCTCCTTCTCTTTGTTGCTTTAACCTTCTGGAATCATTTGTCTCCACCGTGCAAAACCTCCTAATATCTGTGATTCTTTCAGTACATCTCAGAATACACCAGAGTCTCCGTCTATCTCTCCCCAAAGACCGACGTCCATGCATATGGGTGGATAAACATTGAGGCTCTTTAATTAATGCAGTACTTCATCAGTTTTGTTCTCCCCGAGGATCTCTGGCCTTCAGGATGAAACTGAACAGAGACATCAGGTTCATGAGGGATAAATCTGGTGTCTATGCATAATTTCATAATTAAATTTTTCATAATTTTAATTTATTATATATATAGTATACCTGTATATCAGTGCTTTGTGCAAAATTATCATATTATTTAATTAGGTTTCCTACTTCCTGCAGTAAATTCACCACTATACATAAAATATATACAATATACACACAAGGTAATCGACTACCGAATGTGGCAAGTATGTTTAGCAGATTGGTTTTGCTGTTTTAAAAAAATGTAGTAGCTGACATTGTTCTGTTACACTTTATGTGTAACAAGGTGTCCTTGTTACGGTGTAATTATATATTTAAGTACAGAGTAATATTAAGTCACTACATGTACTTACTATAGGGATAGGGTAGGATTAGGATTAGGTTGAGGGTTAGTTGCATGTAATTATGCATAATTTACTGTTATTACTACGGTAAGCACATGTAACATATGTAACAAGGACACCGTAAAATAAAGTGTTACCCATTGTTCACATGTTTGATAGTGTCTTGCTCATGTACACCTCGATAGAACCGGGGATTGAACACGATCCTTCCAGTTTGTAGACAGCCTACATGAACCACTGAGCCACTGCCGCCCCACCATGGTACATGAGTTTCAGTACTGTGGTGTTGCCTCTTTACTTTTTAAAGTAAAGGCCTTGATTAGACCTTGTGTTTACTATAGCTGTGACTTTATGTACACAGGGTAATTGTTTACATGTCTTATAGATTATTGACAGATATCTATGACAGATAGCTATCACAATAGGACTGAGATCAGGTCTTAAAACCATATACTAAAAGATGGTTTTGGTTACACACACACACACACACACACACACACACACACACACACACACACACACACACAGCTCTCTGGTTTCCATTTATCTTAGACGTGGGGATTGAGGACCCAGGGTTTTGTTTGCTTTTACCTAGACTGGAAAATCTTTACTCGGGAATCAATATTGTGCCCCAGTTTTATTATACTGTCATTTAGTCCATTTAGGCTGTTTTAAAACACTGAGGTTCAGAATGTGTGTTTGGGCTTGGTAAAATTTGTTAATGTTTTTGAAAGGAGATTCTTATTCTCATCAAGGCTGCATTTATTTGATTAAATACAGTAAAAACAGTAATATTGTCAAATATTATTATAATTTAAAATAACTCTTTCTATGTGAAAATATTGAGTATTGAATATAGACAAATTTTCATTTTCATTACATACTTGTAACTCTGGACTCTGTGCAGGCCAGTCAAGTTCCTCCACACCAAACTCGCTCATCCATGTCTTTATTTACCTTGATTTGTGCACTGGTGCGCAGTCATGATGGAACAGGAAGGGGCCGTCCCCAAACTGTTCTCACAAAGTTGGGAGCATGAAATTGTCCAAAATGTCTTGGTATGCTGAAGCATTAAGAGTTCCTTTCACTGGAACTAAGGGGCCAAGCCCAACCCCTGAAAAACAACCCCACACCAAAACCCCACCAAACTTTACACCTGGCACAATGCATCCAACGCTTGGATGATGGTGATGTAAGGCTTGGATGATGGTGATGTAAGGCTTGGATGATGGTGATGTAAGGCTTGTATGCAGCTGCTCGGCCATGGAAACCCATTCTATGAATCTCTGTACGCACTGTTCTTGAGCCAATCTGAAGGCCACACAAAGTTTGGAGGTTTGTAGCTATAGTGTGCGCTCTGTGCAACTCAGTATGTCTCCTCATAGACAGTTTCGTTTTGTTTCGTCTCGTCTCCTCTCCTCCTCCACCTCCTCCTCCTCTCCTCTCCTCTCCTCTCCTCTCGTCTCGTCTCGTCTCGTCTCGTCTCGTCTCGTCTCGTCTCCTCTCCTCTCCTCTCCTCTCCTCTCCTCCCCTCCTCTCCTCTCCTCTCCTCTCCTCTCGTCTCCTCTCCTCTCATCTCCTCTCCTCCCCTCCTCTTCTCTCCTCGTCTCGTCTCCTCTCCTCATCTCTCCTCATCTCCTCTCCTCTCCTCCCCTCCCCTCTACTCTCCTCTCATCTCATCTCCTCTCCTCTCCTCCCCTACTCTTCTCTCCTCTACTCCTCTCCTCTCCTCATCTCTCCTCATCTCCTCTCCTCTCCTCCCCTACTCTTCTCTCCTCTACTCCTCTCCTCTCCTCTACTCTCCTCCTCTCCTCATCTCCTCTCCTCATCTCTCCTCATCTCCTCTCCTCTCCTCCCCTCCCCTCTACTCTCCTCTCATCTCATCTCCTCTCCTCTCCTCTCCTCCCCTACTCTTCTCTCCTCTACTCCTCTCCTCTCCTCTTCTCTCCTCGTCTCCTCTCCTCATCTCTCCTCATCTCCTCTCCTCCCCTCCTCTTCTCTCCTCGTCTCCTCTCCTCATCTCTCCTCATCTCCTCTCCTCCCCTCCTCTTCTCTCCTCGTCTCCTCATCTCTCCTCCTCTCCTCTCCTCCCCTCCTCTTCTCTCCTCGTCTCCTCTCCTCATCTCTCCTCATCTCCTCTCCTCTCCTCCCCTCCTCTTCTCTCCTCGTCTCCTCTCCTCATCTCTCCTCATCTCCTCTCCACCCCTCCTCTCCTCTCCCCTCCTCTCCTCTCCTCATCTCTCCTCATCTCCTCTCCTCCCCTCCTCTTCTCTCCTCGTCTCCTCTCCTCATCTCTCCTCCTCTCCTCTCCTCCCCTCCTCTTCTCTCCTCGTCTCCTCTCCTCGTCTCTCCTCATCTCTCCTCCTCTCCTCTCCTCCCCTCTCCTCTACTCATCTCCTCTCCTCCCCTCCTCTTCTCTCCTCTCCTCCTCTCATCTCATCTCCTCATCTCCTCTACTCCTCTCCTCTCCTCTCCTCCTCTACTCCTCTCCTCCTCTACTCCTCTACTCCTCTACTCCTCTACTCCTCTACTCCTCTCCTCCTCTACTCCTCTACTCCTCTCCTCTTCTCTCTGTGCAGTGTGTGCAGTTATAAACATGCTCTCTGTTAGACACGCTCTAAATCTGCAGCGGTGCACTGAGTGTGTGTGACTGCTGCTGTCCGCCTGCTTCTGTTCCTCTGCAGGGACAGGACGGGGACCATCCTCTCACAGACAGAAATAGCACACAGATCATATGCACGACTCAGGTTACTCAAGAGAACATGAAGCTTTCTAAAACACAAGAAGCTTCAACCCTCTTACACAAAATACCATAGTATTACTTTAAAAATAGACCACGGAAAAGCCTTCATTACACCATATATATTTTTGTCAATACCACAATGGTAATACCATGGTATTCTTTGAAGGTTCTTGCTATGCTTTGTCAATGCATGGTATATGAATATGACAAAATGTTGTTTTGAGGTATTAAAATAGATTTTTAGTAAGACTAAAAGTGTCACTATTACCATTTCTCCTTGGCTCTATGTACTGTGTTAATATAAAGTATTTGTTTTCTGTATTGAATTTACATAGGTGTTTTACCCATGTTTTGAATTACACGTCACATTGTGTTGTGTTTTAGGGGTAACGGAAATATACATAAACTATAATGTCCTGGCAGAAAATTACCAGTACCTTTTCTATTTTTCTATAGATTTTGTTTAAACCTGTGACACATTTAATATTATAAGAACCCCCAAATGACTGATGATGTTAGTATGAATAACATCAGCATTCATATACTAATGATTGAGAACAGTTGCATGTCCTTCTTGTCTTGACCTGTCCTTGTCTGTATCTCACACTGAACGTCTCCATCAACGGCGAGTTTTTCAGTTTCTCGGTTTTCATTCAATTTGCCTGTAAATGAGGCGAGAGAGGATGTAGTTTGACGTCACACAGGTCTATCATTCCATCTCTATCGCATTGCTTTCTTCTGACTCGGCCATTAAACACAATTGTCTTTATCGGTCCATCAGCAAACCACTTAGATCAACACTGCTGGCTCTTCAAATGAGGAAAGAGAGTGACATCTTCACCGTGAAGCATCTGGATCAATGAAAGCCTAGGAAAAGCTGTTTGAGGGTATAGATCCACTGGAGGCTGTTTGAAATAGTCTAAATGATGGACAAAGGAACGTTTTTCAATACGTGTATGACGCCCTACGGTACAATCCCTCATAATGACTCTGAAAAGCAGCTTGAACTCTTGGTTTTGCTACTGTACCTTTAAGAGTTCTAAATGACCTCTGTTGTGTTTGAGGCTTTGATCTCTGGAAGGTCTAAAATTCTAAAGTCTAGTACTTTGAACTCTTTTAAAAGATCAAGGAAATTTTTTTCATTTGACCTCTGTTTAGAAACAATCTTTGAACACTGTTGACCCAGCGCTGATGCTGAGAGATGCAGTCCACTTTCATGTTCGTGTAAAGCTCAACACACAGGCAATTATTCTCACAAGTGGTTGAGGTAGCTTTACAGGTGCTACACAAACGCCTGCGTCAGCGTGATGGGAACACACACGACTGCAGTGCGAACGCCTCCGGTCTGACCTGCTTTCTTTGTTGTTTTGCGTAGATCATTACTATTCTCTTTCTGTCTCAGTAAAAAACACCGTTTGAGGGATATTTGGCTAATGATCTGAGGGTGAGATGTTGGGGTCGTACATTGCCTGAAGAACAAACACTGCCTCTGTGGACCTGGATCTGGGCAATGCGAGAAAACAAGAACGTGGTTTTATACTGACACGAGTGTTTTATTAGGAGCAACAGATATTAAGGGACAGTTGTAATTGTGTAAAAATGGCTATGAATCATTGTCACACAATAAATATTGAAATGGCTTGTCTCTATTTCACAAGAGTTGATCTATTTCACTATTTTACAATTGATATCATCCTAATATAGTCAATATTAACATATTCAATCATTTAAAATGATAATTCATAGCTATCGACCTGTTTTCTTGGGAGTAGCTTGGACATTTGTGCATTTGACCGATGCTTTTAATAATTCAAGATACATATATATTTAGTATGTTATCCATGCTTTATCAGTGTTAATAGTGTGTATATTATTTTTGACTACTCTGTTCTAGACTACAGTGATCTGGAAAACATACAGTAGAGCACAAGTCACCAAAGAAAGCTTGATCATCAAGAGAGTGATGGTCTTCGTGATTTGTTCTCTCCTGGCCTCGTTTCTCTTGAATATGGAGCGCCTGTGATATTGTCTGTTGTTGAATACATTACCTTGGCATGGCTTGAGTCTGTAAATGTTCTGTACTCCACAGGATGACGATTCTTCAGATGTTACTCAGTTTGCTTGTGTTGAGGTCCTGTGAACTTGTGCCTTGCCTTTGAAATGCCCGTCTCACAATTGGCAGTCGTAATTTTTGTTTTGTTCAAGTTCAAAGATTGCTTTCATGATGCCACACATCAGTGCATTACTATAGCTGATGCATCTTTTGGTTTTAATAAAAATCAACCCTGGGTTATTTATTCTTTTTTCTGTCTGCAGTACAAACAAGTGGAGCAGTACATGTCCTTCCACAAACTTCCTTCAGATTTCCGACAGAAAATCCACGATTACTACGAGCACCGTTACCAGGGCAAGATGTTCGATGAAGAGAGCATCCTGGAGGAACTGAACGAGCCGCTCAGAGAGGTGAGCTTGTGTTCGGTTATGGTTATCTGTGTGTTTGCACAGGTCTGTCAATGTCTGTAAACATCTGTGGAAAAAAAACTCCCAGAAGACCCTGCAGTTGTCTCAGAGCTTTCCGAAAAAACAAAACAACAAATATGAACAATTAAAAATATATAGGCTATATAATAACTTAAATCTTTTTCTGATATTGGCATAAATTACATTCAGCAAAACAATATACATACTATATATTAATTTTCTCAATGCATATTATTATTATTATTATTAAAATATACTGTATATATATACAGGATTTTTTTGTGTGTAAACAAATTCTCAATTCTGTATTATTTTTCAAAAAATTTAAAATTGATATTTTAAGTATACTGAAAAATAAAAAAAATGGAAATATAACTTCAATTCTTTTCTGATATTAGTGTAAATTAAATTCAGTAAAACAAATACTAGGCAATAATATACTATATTTTATTACTATATTTTATTTATATTTATGCATATCAATATTATTATTATTATTATTATTAATATATTATTTTTAATTATATTAAATAATATATTCTTTTTCAGTATACTTGATATATTTCTGAAAAACTAAAAGAATGTAAATATAACTTATGTAAGAATGTAAATATAATAAATAAATTCTTTTAGTTTTTCAGTATACATAAAAAATATATATAATTATACATACATACTGAAAAACTAAAAGAATGTAAATATAATATTTATTTATTTTAGCATAAATTAAATTCAGTACAACAAATACTGGGCTATTCCCCCATATGTTTTATGTAAACGCTGTGTATGTGAAATATGTGTTTATGTATTTCTCTCACCCTGCGGTCTCTCCATCTGCTGTCAGGAAATCGTGAACTTCAACTGCCGTAAGCTGGTGGCCTCGATGCCCCTGTTCGCCAACGCCGAACCCAACTTTGTGACAGCGATGCTGACGAAGCTCCGTTTCGAGGTCTTCCAACCAGTCGATTACATCATCCGTGAGGGAACCATCGGCAAGAAGATGTACTTCATTCAACACGGCGTCGTGACCGTGATAACCAAAGGAACTGTGGGGCTGAAACTTTCTGACGGCTCCTACTTCGGAGGTACAATCCCACTCGTATTAACCTCGTAAATTAGATGGGAATTAAACCATCACTTCACTTAATTAAACTGCTCAAATCCTCATTGAACCTCATAACATTTTAAATAATTTAAGCCAGATATGGTGTGACCTCTTCCATTTTAGTACTTTACATGTCGTAATTATATTGATGTTAGATTAATTGAACTTTTAAGGCAATCAAAATATTCTGCTCTGGCCTGACATTGATATTTAGATGTCAATGATGTCACTGTAATTTAAGCACTTGTTATTCTCTAGACAGTTTTTCTAGTAACAATGTCACACCAGTTCTCAAAATCTGAAATCGTTTTTTTCTGACATCATTCAACATACTCTTTATTTAGTTGATGGTGAAGTGTGTAATTTCTGCACTACCAAATGGAATTGCAAATGATCATTAGAAATGATCTCATTTTCTCCAACACATCCTCACCTGCTATTGGTCAGACAAACAGGAAGCTCTGCCCCTAAATAAACAAAACAATGTTTTGAAAGCACGAGTGTTGGTACCATTACAGAAATGTTCCGGCGTATGTGCATTTATGTGCTTTAAAGTCGGGATTTTAAGATGGATTTTGATGTTTTTTTTATCATTGCTGAAAAAAAAAAAAATCATATCATTACAATGATATCTTTTCTCTGTGTTGTTTTCGTCTGAGTTGTGGTGTGGACTCCGCTATCCTCTTGGAGTTGTTGTAATTTTTTTTTTCTCTGATTATATTTATTGTTACAGGTATCATTCTTAAGGTGCGATAATTTTTACCATTGTTCTGCAAATGTTCCTGGGCGAAATCCAGCAATTTCAATAGGAGTCATGCGATTACTGTAACAGTATTGTTGAATTTGTTGCATTGCTTCTTCTTTAGGACACTGTATTTTCTTGTTAAAGAGGCAATATTATGCCCTAAAATCTTGATTTTGTTTTTGGGCTCTACTTAGAAAAGGTTCTCATGCTTGAATGTTCAAAAAACACATTATTTTTTAAATATCGTACATTGTTGCGGTTCCTCTCTTCCCAGTCTGTCAGTAACGCTCAGGGGTGCGTTTCCCGTACAACAACGTAACTCGTTGCTAAACTACTATAGTACGATGCACCGTTGGAGAAATCAACTAGCTAGTCACGAGTGTTTCCTGAAACCTATTGTCGCAAATTAGTCGTTCAACCACGTTGGTTAATGATGTCACGCACGTGGTGGAGTAATAACTTCTTTTAATTAGACTGTTTGAGGTCAAAATAACGCTAGATTTTTTAATATAAATTACAGACATGTCATCTGAGGACTATTTCTCATTTTTCTCAGTTATTTTGCTTTATTACCAGACTCAATATTTGGCTTGTTCTTACGTAGTAGAGCACGTTCGCACATGTGCAAAGTCTTCAAACACGGTACTTTAAATATTTTGACAAACTAAAAGACGTAAATTACATTTGTATGTATTCTAAATAAAAGGCACAGGTTGTGCTGAATGTCAGCTTGCTTATTTTGCTCAAGATAAGGATTTATTACGTCCAAATGTCATGCAATATAGAAACTATGCTTCTAACCACAGCTCGAGAGCTGTCGTTCCAACCACACAACTTTGCGATGCTGTTTGCGAATGTTTGTTGGAACGATGGTTTCGGGAAACACTGACTCGTTGAACTATGCTGATAACGACGGAACTTGCAACCATAGTTGGCTAACGATGCTTTCGGGAAACGCACCCCTGTTTAGATCCTGTGAAGCCCCTCCTTCTGAAAAGCACACTGTGTTCTGATTGGTCGACTGGACCAGTGTGTTGTGATTGGTCAAGCGCTTCATGCGTGTTGTCCCGCCCCTTAATATAACTGTCAGTTTCAACACACTACTAACTAACTCAACCAGGCCCCGCCCCTTTATTCTGCGTATGAATTATTTAATTGAGGAATACTGTGGCGTGTTCGTTCCCGGAAGAAACTCAAGACTACAATGGAGGCGTTTCAGGGAGTTCAGAAACACTGACACTGATATAGAGAAGAACTCCCGCTGGAGGGACTTTTTTTAAGCTCAAACATCATCATTACACACTAAAGAAAGCTGAACATGTAAGAAAGCATAATAGGTCCTCTTTAAGTCTCTGAATCCTCTGTAAAGCAGAAGTGCAGCAGAAGTCGATTGAATGGTGCTGGTTCTGAGCTGGTGGAGAGATCCAGACCCTGGTGAACCCAGAAGTGTGTGTGGTGAGGTGTGATGCGCTCTGCTGAAGAGTGAAACACGATCCTTCTGCAGCCTTAAATCCGCATGAGTCAGCCGGTTTTTAGCTGCAGAGGACAGGAGCGTTTGGAAGAGGCTCTCGGCGCGTGACCTTGGAGAGGTCAAAGACAAACCGATGTCTTGTGTGGCCTGAGATAAAGAAAGAAAAGAGAGTCGTCTGATCCTGTGGGCATCGTGCAGAAGGATCAGTCTCTGTTTGACCCAGAGGAAAACTGCATTGCTCTTTTCATAGCTCAGACTTAATGGAGATCTCATTTCCGTTTAATTTAAGTGTCAGACTTGTTGATGTTTCTCCTGAAATTCATTTGGGAGGGTTAAAAAAAAATAGACACAAATGAGACAATTAACATGCAGCATAGAGCTATCAAATGGATGTGAAATTTCACTTCATGATCAAATACAAATATTATATTTTGAATAAAATATACAAGATTATTGTATTTTGACATTATCTTTTAGAACAAGGAAGCACATTTCCCTCAACACACACACACGCACGCACACACACACACACACACACACACACACACATGTCTGGTTCGCTATCTTTGTGGGGACTCTCCATAGGCGTAATGGCTTTTATACTGGACAAACTGTATATTCTGTCCCCTTACACTGCCCCTGTCCCTAAACCTACCCATCACAGGAGACATTCTGCATTTTTACATTTTCAAAAAACATTACTTAGTGTGATTTATACGCTGTTCTCCTCATGGGGACCGCTGGCTGGTCCCCACAATGTAGGTGATTTCAGGTTTTACTATACTTGTGGGGACATTTGGTCCCCACAATGTAATATAAACACGAGCACACACACACACACACACACATGTACACACACACACACACACACACACACACACACACACACACACACACACAGAGTTTTGTGTCCAAAGAAGTGTTTGTGTCTGCACCGGCACGTGTGTGTGTGTGTGTGTGTTCTGTGTGTAGCTTTAATTTACTGCCTTTTGGTTTGATGAATAACCCCGGCTCCGGATAAACGCTGCTAGAATGACAAAGTTCTCTAAAGTGAACCAAGGTTTCCAAGGTTGTGTATTGGATTTTCCAGATTGATTAGTAAATAAGACAGGGAAATGGACCGAACACACAGAGGTCTCTGATGGATGGGTCAGGATTTAATACGCTGAATGACACACAGCATGTACGATGAATAATGTTTATTATCTTCTGAGATGTTTGGGTTATTTCTCTCCCGTCCTAAGGAACTAGTTGTGTTCCAATATCACATGAGCTAAATTTAATCCCAGAGAACGTGTGTGTGTGTGTGTGTGTGTGTGTGTGGCCTGGTAAACCCTACGTTATGGGGACAAAATGTCCCCACAAGGATGGCAATATCCGAAATCCTTGTTCGTCCCCATGAGGAAATCAGCTTATAAATCACACTAAGTGATGTTGTTTGAAAATGTAAAAATGCAGAATGTCTCCTGTGATGGGTAGGTTTAGGGACAGGGGCAGTGTAAGGGGACAGAATATATAGTTTGTACAGTATAAAAACCATTACGCCTATGGAAAGTCCCCATAAAACATGAAAACACAACATGTGTGTGTGTGTGTGTGTGTATGTGTGTGTGTGTGTGTGATCTAAATATAGACACAAAATAAACTTGAACATTTGCCATGAAACAATGAAAATATGATGATTGAGGCTGAGATGTATGATATACAGTACAGGTGAATATCCTGCAAAAGTTATAATTTTGATGATTATTATGGCTTACAGTTTATGAAAACCCCAAATTCAAGATCTCAGAAAATTTGAATATTACATGAAATCAATAATAAAAAAGTTTTTTTTAAATACAGAAATGTTGGCACTCTGAAAAGTATAATCATGCATATGTATATAGTTATATACTGTATACTATATATATTAGTTTAACCTTTTTTATTTGAATTACTGAAATACGAGGTTTGCACGATATTCAAATTTTTCGAGTTTCACCTGTACATACATCTATGGGAGTTTTTTACAATGAAATTCATTGGAGTCAAGTGTTGTTTGGACCATAATTGTTCTTCAAAATATCTTCTTTTGTGTCCCCAGAAGAAAGTCAAACAGGTTTGCAGTGACCTAAGGGTTGAGTCAGTTATGACCGAATTTCCCTTTAAAATGGGATACAGGAATTTAAACTTTTTTGCACTGAAATAATTACACATTTAATTTTTAAGTCATGAGAGCTTAATAAAGCAAGAATATATTCAGCACTTTATAATAAGCATTCAAATCACATACTTTTGAATGAAGTCTGATAAAGTATAATTACTTTCTGCAGGCATATATTTAAATTCGTTCCCTGTTCAATGAAGGACTCTTCAGGGTTTCAGTTTTTCAAGCAATTTAAAAACACTTGCCATCTAGAAGAGGTCTCAGAGTCACTTTCCCCTGATGAACACCACTATCAAGATGTTTTTAAATTATTCTGGTACTCATGTCCTGTCCTTAAATCTTCAATGTGTGTGAGTTTGACCGTTTTCCTCTCTGTCAGAGATCTGTCTGCTGACGCGGGGTCGTCGTACCGCAAGCGTGCGAGCGGAGACCTACTGTCGCCTGTATTCTCTCTCCGTGGACAATTTTAATGAGGTATTGGAGGAGTATCCCATGATGAGGAGGGCCTTTGAGACCGTGGCCATCGACCGACTGGACCGCTTAGGTAAGCAAAACCAGAATCACCTTCTGAAGTTTCTCAAAGAACAATAATGTGAACATTTTAACGGCTTAAAGGATTATTCAGGGTTAAATATAGCTTAAGCTTTATGGGCAACATCTGTGTCGATTAGGACTTAATATTGACTTCTCAATAATGGTGGGCTTGTAAAACAAAAGAACTGAAAACCTGTTAACACTAATGCAGTTGTCTCTTTGACTTCTAATGTAGATATTCTTCTAAAGAATATACTTAAGTGTGAATTGAATGTTTTCTGACACTTAATTGCATGTTATTTACAATTAAATCAAAATATATTATAGTTGAATTTATATGAAACGCAATTGAATTAGTTGAACTAACCCATGTAAGTAGGACTTAAGTGCATTTTTATATCTAATATCATAGTTCTATTTTCTTTGAAATATGTTTTAAGTGTACTGGTGAACACTGCCAAGTGTGATTGAACATCATGTCTATGAAACTTGTATGTCATGTATTTTAGTCTTTTTTTAATTACACATTTGTAATGATGAAGTTGCGGTTTAGTACATTTAAAATACATCAACTTTAAGCAATGCAAAAGATTATTAAAGCACAATTATTTTAAATATGCTTTAAAGAAAAACTTCTTACATAGTGCACTTTTTTTTAAAGTGTGTTATGAAATATAGTCATGAAAGTGTGCTCTCTTTAAGTACACTTAATTTCATTGCAGTTTTTTTTTTTTTTTTTACGATCGCTAGGGCACATTTCTCAATTCCTAGGCCACAACATCAGTCGTTGTGGCCTAAACTGTGAATAATTTATCATTGCTTTGGCACAAAATGCAATCAGTGACCACATCTTTCAAATCACATGAATTAATTTCTCACTTGCACGGAAACACAGTCAATGTACCTCTATGTACCTACAGGCCAGTTTGCATGTTTACCTACTTTTTGCAGAACTGTTAAACTTACATTCAAAACCTAACATAATACAAAACTGAATAAGACAGCAATTTTCTCCAGTAGCACTAACATATTGAAATATATTCCAAAACTAAAAAATGAAATACTATTAAAACAATTACATGTAGCTGAACAGTAATACAATACAATAATACAAAATGTTTAATTCAATTCAATTCACATTTATTTGTATAGCGCTTTTCACAATACACATCGTTTCAAAGTAGCTTTACACATTACCACATTTCCACATTACAATTTAGATTGATCTGTTATCAGAGGTAACTGTCTAAGTTATGTATTTCAGAAATGTACATATACAAAATCACAGTTAACTAAAAATGTATTCATTTAAATAATTTAATAATTTAAGGCAGAAACAATGAGCTCATTGAAAGTAATGAATACATGAAAAATAAATAAATGAATCTCTCGTTACAGGAAAAAAGAATTCCATCCTAATGAACAAAGTGCAGCACGACTTAAACTCCGGCATCTTAAACAACCGTGAGAACGAGATGATTCAAGAGATCGTGAAGTACGACCGAGAGATGGTGAAGCTGATCGATCAGCAGCGCCCGCGTGCCATGTCCATGACGCCCTCCATCCCGCCAGGGATGTTTGCTCCGCCTGGCCAATCACAGGGCAGCTCTGCCATCGCTACTCTTCAGCAAGCTGTAGCGATGAGCTTCTGTCCGCAGTTCGGTGGCCCTATGGTGGGTCCGAGCACCTTGCAGTCGCCCAGGATGGTCCGACGGTTCCAGGTTGTGCAAAGCCTTGCAAGCCCGGTTTCAGCTTCTCCTCAACAGTCTCTCCCGCCGCTTGGCGCGTTCGCCGCCGTTGCGATGGCCAGTCCGCCGGTGCAGAGTCCGCTAGCAGCGGCAGGCGGGCGAACTTTCCAGTACGGGAGTGGCCCGATGGGTGCACGCTCCGGATCTCAATTGTCCCTCATCCAACAGCATGCTCCCAGTCCCACACGGCCCAAGGGATCCCAACCGTTGCACCAAACGGGCAGCTTGACCCAGGATGATAGAGCACTGTCGGCTTCACAACCCTCCCTGCCACAAGATGGCGCTCCACCTGTCGTGCCCAGCCCGCCACCATCGACCCGCGTTTCCTCAACATCGATCGGCCCACCTCATCCCGCCGTCCCGGGGCCTTCCGGTGTCCGGAGCGCATTGCATCAGAGAATGGCGTCCGCAGCCGTGTCTGGGAGTTACCCGTCCACAACGCCTCCTACAGGCACTTCCCCTATAACGGGGCCGGACTCGGCTATACGCAAGAAAGATTCCATAGTCAGCCTTCCCGAGACGGACTTCACAGCCAGATCCCGGCTCTCGTCCAACCTCTGACGAGGACTCTGAGACTCTTTGCAATACTTTTTTGTGAGTCAAAGTTCGTTCTTTTTGCTCGAGTACCGCGCTCGTAGGATGGCTTTTCATAGGAACCAAAGGGAGGGCGATCGGACAGACTTGAGGAGGTGCGGTCACATTTACCATTGCTCTGGGAAATCTCAAGGGCGAAATGTTCATGTATGCATCTAGCAGATGCTTTTATCCAAAGCGACTTGCAAAAGAGAAACAAAAGCAATTTATCAATGTTCGTAAATTATGCAATTCCAGGTTTATTTGACAACTAGATTAGGAAGCAAGGTAGTGCATTGGTTTGAGGATGTGTGATGGTTAAGTGATTGACGAGCTTCGGGTTGACGAAGCCCCAACTGCTGAGACACACCTCTTCTGCTTATTGAAAGATGGTTTCAGTAGTTCGGGTTGGCAGCTCATTTCACCGGAGAGGAACAGAGAGGGTGAAGGTTTTGGAGAGAGTGAAGGAACAATGAGGCATCACTCTTTTAATGACCTTAGCTTGTGGATAGGGAACGTATTGACTCATTCCAATTGGAATCCATTGCAGATTTGAGTAATTTTCAAGGTGGCCACTTGAATTTACCACACTGACCAACAAAATGCTTCTTGGTTTGGAAGCGAGTCCTGTGTGAGCCGTGCTTTATTTTGCCCATGAAACATGACTAATGTGACCGCACCTTTGCCGCTAATAGATTTAACATGTCCTCCACAGATTCACAAGGTCGGACGCCTCGACTTCACCCGCTAGTGTAGCTAGTGCCGCCCCTGTACAGCTTCTGATGCCTCCTAATATATTTGTCTCTATCGTCCCGAGTGAAAGGGAGAAATCCTGTCGTGTGTTACATGGTGTTTTCCGTAGAGTTCATTCAGTGCAATCGGGGCGACTAGAAAATCAGGGACTTGCAAGAGATGACAATGATGAAATCTGACGCTTTGTGAACGTGTTTTCCTTCTTTCTGTATAAGCTCTACTTGTAGCAATCTAATTACCTGTCTTTCACTTTGTTGTAAAAATATCAATGAAAAAAAAAGTATTATGGACCGCTGGTCGATCTTATATCTTAATGTAAATAAGAAGGGGAAAAAAGGGAAGAAAAAAAAAAGAAGTTATAATAGAAAACACACAAATTGTATTTACTCGAAAACCAAAGTTGAGCTTGAACACAAGTTTTGGTTGTGTCTGTGTCAACTGAGAAAAACAAGTCAAACTAAAACATTCTCTATTTAACTGCCTTGATTCCGAGTTTAGAAGCCATATACATGGTCTGTGTGTGCGTGCGTGTTGATTTGTGCACATATGCTTATTATTGTGTTTTATCGAACGGGAGTGTAATGCTTGCGTTTTTACGTCGTTTCGTCAGGCGTGTCGATAAAGGCAATACTTCACTGCATCGGGGTTGCACTGACAGTTGAGACTTGAATGCAATGGGTCTTTAGCAGAACTCGCTTAAATTAGCAGGCAAACCAAAATAATCATGCTGTTTTCTGTGATCCATGTTGATCTGTACATGCAATATAATTCTGCAATATCCTTGCCCTGCCTTTTATATGAAAGCTTCATATCGCGGTGTAAGCAATTTATTCTGCGTTATTCAGAGAATGTTTGAAACCTCATCTTTTAAGGCTCTTGATAAGGTTGTGCAGCTTTCGCAATATGTTATAAAATTTCTCTTTGTTTTCTAAAGTTTAGCGGTATTTGTCACAGTTGTTTGTTTCAGTGATGAAAACGGGTTTTGTAATGTTTCATGGTTCTTTATTTCTTTATTTTTTTATTGCTGGGAAGGACAACAGTCACAATAAAATAAAAAAAAGTCACAATTTTGAAAGTCAGTTAAGGTCAGTTTAAAGGTTGGTTGTTCCGGCGTAGACCTTAAAAAATTGTAATATTTACTTATAAATTTAATAATATAAAATAATGATAAAAAAACTGAATATTATATCTATAATGTAATAGTATTGTAAAATATTATATCTTCTATATCTATTCATTTATTCTATATTTTACAGTTTAACAGTGGCATTTTTATAACATTGCGTGTTCTCCCATTGTCGCAAAAATGGTTTCTGATTTGCACAAATTACTGAGTATCTAAAACATGCTGCATATTAAATGGCCTGTAAACGTAATACAAAGTTTGTGCGTGGGCTCAGTTTGCAGGCCTGTGAGCGCTGGCTGAATTGTGGATTTGTTGATTGCTTGCGAACTGATGTAAACTATTGGGTTGATTTACGAACTTGTCTCTTTACAAGAATGTAGTTCGTTTGTGTTCGTTTCACTGTCAACTGCTGCAGATTTTCTCACTTGAACTTTGAAATTGAAAATATGACGCTGTAAATTATTTTTTGTGCAAACCCGGGCAGTAACCTAGGGAAAAAAAATGATTTTAGAAAAACAAAAATGAGATTGGTGCATAATGGGTTTTGAATGTATGCCAAATGGCATTAATGATGTGACCTGAATATTAACAACTGCCATGTAAATAGATAGTAATAATTGATGCAAAATGGAAATTGTGTGTATTTCCTGATTGTTTGTAGCGATCACGTCCTAAATACTTCAATCTGATACGTCTAGAATGCTTTTATTTTTCTAAGTCTTGTTTTTCTGACTGTGGTCCAAGTGTGGATTATCGTAACACAAAGCACACTGTGTCCCATTATCGCCCTCTATAGGACAGGTATCACCACATTCCCGGGATGCACCGAATGACTTTTTGGGATTAAAACAGGCAGCTTAATCTATTAAAACAAAACAAACAAACAAAAGTTTATCAACAAGATTCCCTGAAACAACAATGCTTTGATTACTATCGATGGTCATTTTGTCTTTTGCAAGCCTGCATTTACACTGCTAACCAATTGTGATTTTGTTTTAATGATATGCACAGATCAGATCATGTTTGTGCAAGAACACAATCGGAACGGATCGTATTTTCTACGTCTCTTTCAAATGTGGTTCTGGATCTATTATACACTGTATCTGGTTGAAATCTAAACACTTGTATCCAATGGTCTGAAATCATCACTTGGTGCTAGCTAAGGAATAGTTCACCCAAAAATGAAAAAAATTGGGATTAATTACTCGCCCTCATGTCGTTCAAACCCCGTAAGACATTCGTTCATCTCCAGAACACAAATGAAGAGGGATTTCTGTCCCTCCATTCAAAAGGTTTATATAGAGATCGTAAAAGAAATCCATATGAATTGAGCGATTTAATCCAAGTCTTCTGAAGAGACAGAATAGATTTCATTTTGGCTTTTTTCACATATAACACACATTGGTGGTGGTTGAGGAGATTCCCCCCTACCATATGTGAAGCGCTTTGAGTACCTTGAAAAGCGCTATATAAATGTAATGAATTATTATTATTATAACATATCACATATTTTGAAGGGTAAACAGACTTTCAATGGAGGGACAGAAATCTTCATTTGTGTTCTGAAGATGAATGAAATTCTTATGGGTTTGGACCGTGATGAGGGTAAACTATTCACATATAGTGAATGTAAACATTTTGGATCTGTGCATTGGGCTTTGCAGTGTAAATGCAGCACAACACCGTGTCTACCCTGGAAATGCATACATACATTTGATGACCAGATAACAGAAACTTCACAAACTGGCTATTAGGGGTGGGAAAAAAAATCGATATTGCAATATATTGTTGCACTCTCTGTCGCAATAAATAATCGATACACTAACGCCCAATATCGATATTTTATTACAACACAAAATGATTAATTTACCCGTTGTCAAAGTCACTGTCACTACCCAATATCTACCATTCTGTTTGCGGGGGGCGCTGTTCGAGTAAATAGGGGTAAAGTGGCGCAAACAGCGGCCGGTGAAGAACACAAGTTAACTAACAACAACAGAGAATTGCAGAAAAAAAGAGAAGCGAGAAGAATGGCGGTAAACAATAAAAAACTAATCAAAGACCCACCCGCTAGTTTCCACTCAAAGTGGACACTTCGGGTTTTACGAGCAGAGAGAGCGCAACGGCCGCGCGCGCGCACTCTCACGTCTTCAAACAACACGAGGACACTTGCTCTCTCCCTCGCGCATATTAATCAAGATCAATTGACATGATAGTAAAAGGTCGGAAGACCGCAGTTTCACGTGGAGCATTTGGAGATTTTTAGAGATTAGAGACTCGCCTAAACTCAATGAACAACATCTCAACACTAAATTATAAAAGCCTGTCTCATATAGACAACTGTCTGTGTCTCAAATACAAGCCGGTGCAGTTTGACGATTTGGGAAAATAAAAACCCGGGAAGTTTTACGGTATATTAATTCTCAATATGTACACATGCATTATTAATCTTGTGCCTAACATAATGAAAACGGCTTTTCCCCTCACAATGACAGTAAACTAATTATTACATGAGTCACGTTGCATAGGCTATTTTCAGTTCAAAATGGCGAAATTAGACTAAAGTATATTCGTGTGCCTGATTATTTTTGTGCCTGATTATTTCATTATTCCTTCTTTTTCTTTTCAGTCACATATAGCGTGATATATCGTTAATGAAATTTCTTCCAATATATTGAATATCGTAGATATCGAGAATCGTGATATTATCATATCGTGGACCACATATCGCCACAGAATTGAATCGTGAGGTACCTGTATCGTCCCACCCCTACTGGCTATTGACTTTTATGCATTTGGCAGATGTTTTTTTCCAAATTGCTTTTATTGTATACATTTGCTTAGTTCATGCATTCACTGGGAATCAAACCATGACCTTGGTGTTGCAGAACCGTGCGGTACTGTTTGAGGAACAGGAAATTAACTCTTTCCCCGCCAGCATTTTTTTTTAAGTTGCCAGCCACCGCCAGCATTTTGTTGAATGAATATCTGAACATGATATATATTTTTTATTCTATGCATGAAGCTAGAATAACATGTTTTATATATATATATATATATATATATATATATATATATATATATATATATATATATATAACATGTTGTTCTAGCTTCATGCATTCGCTTCATGCATTCTTTTTTTTTGAGTTTCATAAAAAAAGCAAAATTTTGAATAAAAAACGCATTTTTGTCTTGGACTTGGACACATGGGATTCAGACGATGATCAACACACAGATAGAGTAGATCGAGTCCACATCAACACCATCAAAGCTTCACAGGCCTATAGCTCGTCCTGGGTCCACATTTCATCCAGTAACATTAGGCAGTTATTTCACATTATTTCACATGTGTGTCAGCAATGCTTCTATTGTTTGTTTAGGAGATTCTGTGCTCTTTCAGAAGATGCGTAATAGCGTTCTTACCGTATACCGTTTTTCTGTTAGAACGGTGTCGTGTTAGTGGCCCCTAAGTTAATAACTAATGATTTTTGCAACGGAAGTGAATCGATCAACTTAAACTATAACTTTAACTGGACAATAACTTTATTCTAGAGCTGCTGTAGAGCCAAAACTATCTCTGTTACTGTAATTTCCTATTATCACTGTAAAGCTGCTTTGAAACAGTCCATATTGTTAACAGCGCTGTATAAATGAAGGTGACTTGACTTGACAGTGAGAAAACAGATTTCCAAAAAATTCCATCAATGGCGGGGAAAGAGTTAAATTCTTTAAAAAACATTATTTCAGCCAGAGGGGAAATAAATTGTATATGTGGAGCATGCCAGAAATAGGTAAAGTGCGTCCGTCAACCGAAGGCATGATGCTGATGATTATAATGGCAGTGATTTAGTTTTGCGCTCGCTGGTGTAGACACGGTGTAAAGGCATAATTTCAATCAGTCCTTAAAAGCCCCAATAAAGCCAGCTAACCGTACCTCCACATCTCCTGTAACATAATATTAATCTGAGAAAGGAAGCTAGGAAGTGACAGTCCGTCGACCAGGAGGCTCAATGAAACTTTATCACAGGTTTGATATGTAATATCTCTTATTTGGTTTCTCAGTAAAGGCACATTTAGTGCTCGAATAAACCTTTCAGTTCTGCTAGGCCTTTATGTTCATTCGCCCAAGGACACAAACTGTGTTTTTATTTGTCTCAAATGCAACATCCACAACTGTTGGTCGAAAATGATTGGTATTGCAGTGAATGTATGTGAATAACTGGACCGTTTTATTTACATATGTACACACATTTGCATATGTAATGGTTTTAGCCCTAATTAAGCTGCTGTCTGATTGTTTGAATGGAGATCGCAGCCAAATGTGAGTGTTTTAGCGTTGCTGTAGAGCAGACTCATATAGTACCCGTTCACGCTCACCGCAGGCCTCGTCTGCCACTGCTGTTAAGTCATCTGTGTGGAAAATGTGACAGTTTTATTCTGCTTTTCCAGCACGGAAAGGCTGGCAGATGCGAGGCAATCTTCCCTGCAAGCTCTTGAAGGACAGGCGGACAGATTGACTGAACATTCCTCCATATTTCCCGGCATCAAATGTAAATCAGGGTACTTTATGTTTCTGTTATGAGAAGTGTTTTTGTTTTTTCTCTGTCTGTCTGTTTTCTTTTTATGTTTTGACAATGTGCCCCAATGCACAATGTACTGTAAATACCTAGTGCCTAGTATATCTAGTTTCCAAATAGTCTATTTTTAGTCGTATGTGGCTCTATGAAAGACAAAATGCAAAGTTTGTGTCTTTTCTTTTTTTATAAAGGGAATGTTCACCCAAAAATGATTTCTTTTAAAGCATCTTCACGCAGTTCTTTTCTGTACAAAGTTCATCATGACCAAGTTCATCAAACATAAAAACATATGACAAATATATACTGTATCAAACAACAAAACTTTCAAATTCAAAGATTTTCTTTCTCAGTATTTTGTCTCGTTTTCCAGTGCAAACATCTGCACATTCTTAAATCATATGTTTGAGAAGCAACGTGACATTAAGACATTTTAAAAAAGAAAAAAGTATCAAAATGAAGTGAGTTAATGTTTAAAACAAAAAAGAATATCTGCCAATCTGGTAAGAAAAACAAACTTAATTTTTACCCCACTTTCTCGGTTTAAGCAAGAACTCACTTCATTTAGAATTGAAACATTTTGAACAAGACTTTGCTTCTTAAGTAAAATAATCTTGATTTAAGAATATGCAGATTTTTTTACTGGAGAACAACACTGCAAAAATGCTTTTCTTACTTCGTATTTTTGTCTTGTTTCCTGTCCAAATAGCTAAAAATTCTTACATCAAGAAGCATTTACTAGAGAAGTAAAATTACATTATATCTTGTTTTCTGAAAAAAAAGAAGAAAAAAAAATAGAATTAAGTGAGTTTTTGCTTAAAACAAGCCAATGGTTTTTTTTTTCTTTCAGAAAACAAAATATAATTTCTAATGAAATTTTCCTTCTCTATTAAATGTTTCTTGATATAAGAATTTTTGGATATTCGGACTGGAAACTAAAAAAATACTAAGTAAGAATTTTTTTTTTTTAAGTGTAGACAAAAATCATTTTGTCTTCTTAAGTCATGTATATTTTAATTTATGCCGTTATTTATGAGTTAATAAACGCACTTTTTTGGTCCTTTTTTTAAAGCTTGACAGAGATTGATCTATGAACTGCTGTGTGAAGATTCTCCAAAATTTCTCCTTTTGTGCTCCATGGAAGAAAAAAACCCACAGTATACAGATCTGGAATGCCATAAGGGAGACCAGCATTTTTATTTTTGGGTGAATTAATCCTTTTAACCTTGCAATATATGTACAGTAGCTGCTAATTAGTGTTAGTGAAACGAATAACCCAGCATAATCTCCTCGTGTGGGGGAACACGACTTGCACATTTCTGTTTGTCTGGAACCCTGAGCTGCATGTCTGTGTACGGGACACTGAGTGAGAACGATGTTTTGGATCTACCAAAAGCCAGACTTTACTTTAGCACAGCTCTGACAAAGAGGTTCTGTGGGTTTTGCTGTTGCAGATCATAGACATCACAGCAGATTCATTGATGACGAGACTTTTTGGCACACAAAAAAGACTAGGTTGTCTTCAGTGAGTCCGAGCACAATTGCACATATAAACAGCAAATGCAATAAGATGTTACAGTTTAATATCACAATTGTCAGGATATAAAACTTCTGCCATCCTTCACTGAAAAAAAAAAAAAAAAAATTCTTGCATAGTAATTTTTGTGTTTTTTTTTAAATTAAAAATGTCTAAAATTCTTAAAACAAGATACACAGAAACAATTATTTTTCTTAACGCACTGGAATATATTTGTCCTTGTTTTAAGCAAAGACGCACTTCATTTTTTATACATTTTCAGTAAACACATATTTTTTTTTACTTAAGTATGTATTTTGATTTAGGGATGTTTAGATAATGTACAGGAAACCGGGAGAAAAATATTGCTGAGTAAGAAACTGCAGAGTTGGGTTACTAATTTATACATTTTCCAGTTATTATAGTGAGTAAAACATGAAATTGCATCTGCAATGGATTTTACTTCCAAAATGTGACATATGAGTGCAACAGGATATTGGGATATTGGGAAAAGTTCAGTCCAGTGAGTTTGGAGTGGATTATTCAAGTCGACCGTCCAGTGCATCTCCACATATTTCAATGATGACGCTTTTTACTTTCAGATCTATTGCTGTAACTTTCCCATTATTAATTACCATTGGCAAAGAAATTTCACCTGCAACAGTTGACTAAAACAACATCTATTTGTCTATTAACATTAATCAATAGCCATTTTAATGCAAGATATAAGGCAGTTTTGACTTGGAGTAACTTGCACTAAATAAGACCAGGATTGTGTATTAGGAAAGTAAATAGAGTCCATTTAATATTATACATTATGTTTGATTAAGTCGCAAAAATTTAGACACTTTAGACTATTTGAAAGGCCTAAATTGCTCTTATTAAAGTGCTGTCGGATGTGAGAACAGCAGCAAAGCCTTGTAAATTCACTGCTTGTTTTGTGTCTTGTGGACGCAGCTCTGTTCAGATACATGATTTTATATGTAAAGCCAGATGACGGTTTGTTTATATATATATATTAAAGTGGAAGCTTCCAAAAGTGTTAACGTAGCATCATAAAGTGGGTAACACTTTATTTTTCGGTGTCCTTGTTACATGTACTTACTGTAGTAATAACAGTAAATTATGCATACAGTAATTACATGCAACTAATCCTACCCTAACCCTATAGTAAGTACATGTAGTTACTTAATATTACTCTGTACTTAAATGTATTATTACACTGTAACAAGGACACCTTTAAATAAAGTGTAACCAAAAAGTGTTTTAACAAGAACACACAGACTTTGTTTTGCATATACTGTACATCCGCAGTATCATGACTTCTCAAAGCGTTCTCAATCTGTCTTTAGTACCTAGTAGTTTTTCTTTCCGCCCGCTTTCGTTTCCCATGCATGCCATCCAATTAAATGTGGTTCAATGAGACGTCAGATTAGGCTGGTGTGGACTAAATGGATCCGGATTTGTGTCTATTTCTGCTGACCCAAACCCAGGAAAGCTCTGATGTGGATAATGCTACTGTCCTCTGCCTGCTGTTCATTTCGGCTGCAATAGCTGGATATATATTATATATATATGTATATATCTTTATATATTTGTTTGTGTGTGTATATGTGCAAATCACAAGATGGTAAGAGGCTGTGACTCATTTAAATATATATATATTAGGGGTGTCAAATTGATTAATCGCATCTAACATAAATGTTTGTTTATATAATATGTGTGTATGTATACACACACACTCACACAACACACACACGGCCAACGTGTTTTAGAGAAAAACATTTATTGCATAATTTTTTAATTGCACATTTTTTGAATGAAAGATCAAAATGACCAGGGGTGCCATTAATTCTGACCACAACTGTATATATATATATATATGCACACACTTATATATTATATAAACACAAACAAGATTTGAACATACTTGTATATACACATGTTTCTGTGTGTTTGTGTGTATTTTTTTATTTCATTAAGTCACAGCCTTTAACCATACTGTGTTTTGCATATATTAAATAAAGCAAATTGATAATATTTAATATTTATTTAAACCACAGTTTTACCATATTGCAATTCGGATTGTAATTTGGTTAATTATTAATTATGCAATCAAACAGCGTGGTATTAGTTTCACTTTTTGCATGGTATATTCCTGTGGTAAAACCATGATGCTGTGTTTCTAAGGGATGAGTCTGGCTTTGCTGCTGTACTCCTGCTGATAATGTGCAGAATTTTTGAGCAAGGATGTGTGTGTGTGTGTGTGTGTGTGTGTGTGTGTGTGTGTGTGTGTGTGTGTGTGTGTGTGTGTGTGTGTGTGTGTGTGTGATTCCCTCTGTATGCAGTCTCACTCACTCCATTGTGCAGATATTAGTCAGCCGTCCCCACTGAAGGTCACACGAGGTCCATGGGCTCGAGCGGTTCTGGTCCAGTTGGCAGCATGATGAGTCCCTGGCACCCTCTCCGTCACTGTGTGTGTGTGTGTGTGTGTGCCAGAACCGTTTCTGCGGCAGACCCATCCCTCTTCGTATTAAACCATAATGACTCCAACGCCAGACGCTGCTCGCGTCATTCTGAGGGCCTTGTTCTGATAACTCCCCATAGTTCCAGCCTGTTTCTCTGTTTTCTTAACAGGACTAGAGGGAGAAAACAAAACCGCAGCTCATGAGACCTCCTACCGAAGCCCAACATCATAATCTGCTTGTGGTTTACGACCTGCGGTGGTGTCGTGCCAAATCCGACCGCTCGTGAAAACACGGCGCCTGTTGAACCGCTAACGGCAGCTGTTTGTGTCTGATCATGTAAATACAGTCAATTTTAATACCCCACACAAAAATATGTTTCCTTCCTTACAAAATGGATTTCAAATAGATGCTAAATACAGTAGTCAACATTTGAAGTGGATCAAAACCTTTCATCAAAGTTCTAATTTTGAACAAAACCCGTTCTCGTCTTAGGACGACTTTGATGAACTTTTTTGATCCACTTCAAATGTTGACTACTGTATATGTTGGAGACAGCACTGCTTAATGAAATATATTTTTCAATTGTTTAATCATTCAAATGCCAAAATATATATGAACAATGTACTGAAAGGGAAATAAATCCTATATAGCAAAAATGTTTTTCCAGTCCAAAAATAAATTTCAAATAGATGCTAAATACATGTTGGAGCACAGCTTAATGAAATATTATTTTCAATTGTATAAATATTCAACTGCATTTTTTTTTTCTTTTTTCTATGCTTATAATAATAGCAAATGGATCAACTTGAATTAAATCGTCATATGATTTGAAGGAAGAAGAAAAAAACCTGCAAACATTCTCTTTCCAGATGATGTCTTCTTGGAGTCATTTTAATGGTTAGGACAACAATCTATATTTTTGGCTTTTATTTTTTTTTAATTAGGCACCGAATATTAAACCCAAAGAAATAATGTAGGGGTCCAGGGAGATAGAACTGTGCAAAAACAAGATAAGCAGGATTGCTTGTGTTATTTTATTGTCATCTGTAGATCCGAGAAGGACATGTGTTTAGAGTGATATATGAAAACTAATGTCCACAGGGATTCTGCCAGCTGATGTCTATGACTGCATACGTAAAGTCTCCTGCTCATGAATATAACCCTTTTACAGTAATCTGATACATCATGTTGTTGAAGCGTTCCTTACAAATATTGACTTGTTGTGCAATAAAAGATAACATTGGCATACAAAATTACACTGGTTTTTGTTGTTTTCAGTTGAGCCCTGTCATGTTTTTTCCCCCAAATCAAACTACTGTATAATATGGTGCATTTACACCATCAACCATATATATTTTTTATATCGTTGTATGTGCACACAGGTGAAAACAACTGGATTTTTTTTATTTTATTTTTTTTTGCATCCAATTTGGGTCTCTTTCTTATATGGTCAAATCAGATCTGTATCTGATCTACATTTAAACACCCTTGATCCTCTTGATTGGGATATATACTGTACATATATGTTAAACTATTTTTATTTATCACAGTAATTTTTTTCTCCTGACAATATGACAAAATCTCATATCAGCACTTTTAATGAATGGCTACGCTATTTTAAATTTGTATCATTTCATCTGAATATCATTATTGTGAGATTTAGTCAGCCGAAACAGTTTTGAGGATAATTGACCTAATTTTGTGTCTAGTGATCTATGGCATTGAATTATGTTGAATATTAATTAATTTGTGTGTGTGTGTGTGTGTGTGTGTCTGTTTGTGGACACATCAATGTTTTTAGATTTGTAGAGTAGTTTTATTTTGTAGTAAAAAGATCATATGAGACCCTTGGGGTAAGATGGGCCATCAGAAATGGCACAGAAGGTCCCAAGTAGCATGTTATTAGTAGCTATTATTATTAGTAGCTATTATTATATTATTATTATTTTTTTTTTTCAATTGAATACTTATTGTAATAATGTGGTTATTGTTCAGTATTTTTACATTTCAGACATCTTCAATTTCATTAAAACCTACAGGTTAGGTGAGTGAAATCATTCAATTTGCATTCATAGTGTTGCTATTTTGATGTATCTTCAATTAAAATATGGGCAATTCAATGTGTAAATATTCACATGCCTGATCATAAGTCGTAATTTTACCTTTCAGATAAATCTCTTTTATTGAGATTCTGCTTTGTCTGTCATCAGTTATCCAATTATTATCAAATAAATTGTCAAAAGAAAATGTTAAGAATTTTGTATATATACCCCAGACAGCAATATATAGTGTCGGCCCAGATCCGGGCCACATCTGTACATGTGGATTCTATGCGTTCCAGATGTGGACCGGATCTGGACTGACACTATTTTGCTGGGTATATATATATAAGTGTCAATAATGTAAAAAATACTATATAAACTATTGTTTTAAAATTTTAGTTTGGACAATTTAGTTATTTTAATAATAATTACTATATAAATATATATTAGTGGTTATCTTACCCCTCTTTTAACATTCGACATTTTCTGCTATAACAACTAAATTAGCAAATGTTTCTATTTGTTTCCTATAATAAAACATTGGCTGACGCATCATTATCCTGCGTATGCTAAACTTGTATCTAAATATGTTACAATTGAAAAGAAAATCCACGCTGTTCTTAAGGGGGGGCATCTTCCCCTACATTTATAATGGACATTGATCTGGCCTCGTCTGCCATCTTGTCATGGAGAAAACCACATCTGTTGCCCAAAACGAGGTAACAGAAGATTCCAGAACCATCTAAGATTCCATCACAGCGTGTGTGTGTGTGTGTGTGTGTGTGTGTGAGGAGTGCACCTACAGTACCCAGCAAGCAATATCCGTCATTTCGTCATATCCGTCATCTGTCATCTAGGTTATCTATAGACCCAATATAGTCCGGCTACGAGTAACACACTTTATAGCCAAAATAACCAAACCAAATAGCCAAAATATGTCGTTTTTGCCACAATAACTTGCGAGATGTATGATATTCCATCATGTAAGCAAAGTCAACAGTGATTACAAGGTGTTGGTTTCATTTCTTCATCTAATTGATGACTAGTCTATTCTTGGGCTATGGTTTACATGTCTAGTACATTTTGACTGACAGCACAAATTCTGCCTTGTTTTAGCCTAGACATCTAGGCTGCGTTTGTAAAATTGCTTGCTGGCTATGAGGTCTCAGAAGGCTGCTTGCGTAGGCAGCTTGTGGGATTTGGTACGGAGCCTCTCTCTCTCTGTAGACGGTGTCTGTGCTGCATCAGTGATGAGGTGTCTGTGTCTCAAAGCCTCACAGCGGAGTGTGTCAATGCCGAGGTCAGCCCAAGGACTCATCCCACACACAATCACACTGATACACACATATGCAGGATAGCTCTATTAGTGGTCCTGTTAAACCGCGTGTGACGCTCTGGGCCATGTTACTCATACAGATTCATAGCTGGGAAAACTAGGCCAATATTTACATCTTGGACAGCATGATGAATTAGAGATTTTGAGGTTTATCACGCTGATAAACAAGGGCTAATTTATTGGTTGGGATTTACGGAATCACTCTCAAGGAAAACAACCCTCTCAGTCCCTATCTCTCTCTCTCTCTCTCTCTCTCTCTCTCTCTCTCTCTCTCTCTCTCTCTCTCTCTCTCTCTCTCTCTCTCTCTCTCTCTCTCTCTCTCTCTCTCTCTCTCTCTCTCTCTCTCTCTCTCTCTCTCTCTCTCTCTCTCTCTCTCTCTCTCTCTCTCTCTCTCTCTCTCTCTCTCTCTCTCTCTCTCTCTCTCTCTCTCTCTCTCTCTCTCTCTTTCTTCTGGTTGTTTTCATCATATCCTGTTGGCCTATTTCCATAAATCAGCTAACTTTTCCGCTTTTGTTTGTCTTTTTTTTTTTCTTTTTTTTTTTTTTCTTGCATAATCTTTTTGATAAATAATGAAAAGATTTTCCAGAATCCAGGCAGAGAGATTCACACGTGTTCTGCTCTGGCTGTCTCAGTCTCATTCATCACTTGGACTCCAGCCTAATTCTGAATGTCAAAATTAGCATTTCATCACTTAGCCCTGAAATAATGGAAGAAGTAGAGAGGACGGGCAGAAGACAAAGAGGACGTGACAAGGGGAATTTAATCATCAGCAGTGTTGAGGAACTGCACAGTCTTACAACAAACACCACTAGTGTACTGCTTACTGCACTGTATACTGTATAATCATTACTATTTTAGTATGTTAAACTGTATCTCATAGGAAAAAAGGTCTATATAGAAGCTGATAGGGATCTGTTAGGCACTTAGTGGCACTAATTATTTTAATAGAATGTTATGAATTAAACAGCTCGTAAATATACTTTATCACTAGAACAAAATAAATCTATTAAACCTGAAAGTATTGTGCAACCATTAAAGACATTTCTTCTTTAATATAACCTTTTTGGCATAAATGGTCAAGAACCCTAGAGTTCTATATAGAACCTTTTCTTTTCAGAGTGATGCAATGATAAACGTTTTATACAGTACTATGCTACGTTTTGTCACATATATTAGTTATATTGTATTTTTGTTTCTTTAACCAAATATATATATATACAAAAACACTTTATTTTACGGTGCATAATTACATGCAACTAACCCTCAACCTAATCCTACCCTATAGAAAGTACATGTAGTTACTTAATATTACTCTGTACTTAAATCTATAATTATATTGTAACAAGGACACCTCAAATTAAATTGTAACCGACTATTTTCAAACAGGTTTCCCAAACTCGGACCATTAAATCAACATATGTTTGGAATGGAGCAGTTTATTGAAGTCACATTCAGTAACCTCATCATGATGCAAGTAAGTGCTTCCATTAATTTGCTTTTTATTTAATTTATTATTAGCAGCTTAGAGATCCTCTAAAATCTATTATTTTGCCTTATGGAAAGTCATATGGATTTGGAACAACATGTATGGGTGAGTAGGCCTATACATAGTTCCTACATGACGTCACAACATACGGGCATTTGCCGACGCGGCGCCATTTCTGTGGGCATAACATTAGAAGAAGAAGCTGAAACTAGTTAATTTCGTGATAAAAAGTGAAAACGGTCATCTCCTGCTGGGTCAATGGATGTTCAAATCGTGCCGGAGGTTCAGTTAAATTTGGATTTTACAGTATAACCGTCATTAGACTTCATGAATGTGAGAAGACCAAGTTTTTGTCAGAACAACGACTTATATAATAAATAGAAGTTAACACTTTGCAGTTTGAACAATGTCCTGTATGACGAGGTATTAAAAACATACAAAAACAACATTGTTTCCACTGTTCGATCGCGCCCGCGCCTCTCTCTCACACACACACACACACACACACACACACACACACACACACACAGAAAGACACACACATATTCCAGCATTGCAATCTCAGATTATGTCCCTAAGAACCCGTGTATAAAGTAGTTCCGCATTACATTAATTAATTTGCACGCAAGTTTTATTTATTTTTATACCGTGTATTCATGCACCGAACCGTGTTGCCCGTACCGTTTCGGTTCAATACGAATAACTTACATGATAATACTGTAGTCTGTATCTGAGGCAAAGCTGCATAATCAGTGCTCAGTACGGATCCACACCATTTATGACTGAAATTTTCGCATTGTACTGTACCTCTCTCTGTCTTGTGTTAATAGAGTCTCTTTATAATCGCTGTCACTTTGTCTCTTCATGATTTTCGTAATATTATAAAACAGAAAGAAATATTCTAAATTTGCTTGTAAAACTTTGTAAACACAGCAGCGTATGCCCTTAAAGATGGCGTCTGCAGGGAGGTCAAGTGACATTAATTGGCCTGTGGGAACTATGTATATAACGAAGAGTCATTTTTGGTGAACTGTCACCTTAAGAACATCCAAATCTAATTAAATCAAAACTTAGAATTTCGCCTTTTTATGTTCAAAAGTTTAAGATGCAGAGCTTTTGTTCCCAGTCGCTTTTGATAATAGCGTCTGCTAAATAGATAAATGTAAAATGTTATCGTTGATTTTGGATCTTAACAGCTCATGGTCACATTAAATATTTGTTGCATGGGAAGGAGCAGTTTAGAGACTCTCTTAAATCTATTATTTTGCTTTATGGAAAGTCATGTGGATTTGGAACAACATGTATGGGTGAGTAAATAATGAAAAGTCATTATTGGTGAACTGTCACTTTAATACAATTGCTGGGATGCTTATTTTGTTTGGTTCATGAAATTTTAAATCTGAATTGTTCGAATAATACATCAACAAAACGTGCAATTTCCTCTTTTTAAGTTGAAGAGTTGCAGACTCACAGCATTATAAATTCCTCTTCCTAATGCAGGTCATAATGCAGAAAGCCGGGTCCAAATGTGTGAAATAAAGCTCAGTCCAGAATTTCTGGGTCATTACTCCACGCTCAAACAAGCAGAACACCGTAGTCATGCCATTACCGTAATCAAAACAACATAATTCAACACAAGTGCTCCAATTCATTATAGAGTGGACGGTCAAATGGAGGCCATTTCCAAAGATTACATCTTCATCTCATCTACTGTGTGGAGGCTCTGCCAGCGGTCAGCTTTACTCAGCACGTGGAGGGCGTCTACGGTAATTATCCTCATTGGCAGCACTCTCTGTTTCTAGAAAAAAACTTTAGCACAGAAAGAGGGAACATGTGTAAGGTGCTTTGTCAGCATAAGCTCCAGCCGGCAGGGAGAGACGATAAATGCTTGTCCTCCCTGAGGAGCCGTTCAGACACTATTCCACAACAGTAATAACTGTATTCAGCTCCCGTTGCATTGCCTTGAACTAATATATCAGTGGCAATTACTTAAAGGGTTGGTTCACCCAAAAAAAAAAATTCCGTCTGTAATTACTCACCCTCATGTATAGTTACAAACCCGTAAGACTTTCGTTCATCTTCAGATCTTAGACAAATGAAGATCTTTTTAATGAAATCTGAGAGCTTTCTGTCTGTTTCTTGACTTTGACGCTTCAAAAAGTTCATAAAGAGATCGTAAAACTAATTCATATGAGTTGAGCGGTTGAGTCAAAATTTTCTGAAGAGACTCGATCGCTTAATATGATGAACCGATTGAATTAAGACTTTTATTCGCATATTAACATTGATCAGTGTACATAAACAGAAGCTCAACCGAACTTGCTTGACACGTGAGAACAAACCTCTCACAGAAGCTCAAATGTGCTGCGTAACACGAAAATGAACCTCATTGGTTCTTGGTGAAGCTCAAATTGATGCGTAACACGAGAATGAACCTCATTGGTTCTTGGTGAAGCTCAAAGTGAGGCGTAATACGAGAATGAACCTCATTGGTTCTTGCTGAAACTCAAAGTGATGCGTAACACGAGAATGAACCTCATTGGTTCTTGCTGAAACTCAAAGTGATGCGTAACACGAGAATGAACCTCATTGGTTTTTGGTGAAGCTCAAAGTGATGCGTAACACGAGAATGAACCTCATTGGTTCTTGCTGAAGCTCAAAGTGATGCGTAACACGAGAATGAACCTCATTGGTTCTTGGTGAAGCTCAAAGTGAGGCGTAACATGAGAATGAACCTCATTGGTTCTTGGTGAAGCTCAAAGTGAGGCGTAACACGAGAATGAACCTCATTGGTTCTTGCTGAAACTCAAAGTGATGCGTAACACGAGAATGAACCTCATTGGTTCTTGCTGAAACTCAAAGTGATGCGTAACACGAGAATTAACCTCATTGGTTCTTGCTGAAACTCAAAGTGATGCGTAACACGAGAATGAACCTCATTGGTTTTTGGTGAATCTCAAAGTGATGCGTAACACGAGAATGAACCTCATTGGTTCTTGCTGAAACTCAATGTGATGCGTAACACGAGAATGAACCTCATTGGTTCTTGCTGAAACTCAAAGTGATGCGTAACACGAGAATGAACCTCATTGGTTCTTGCTGAAACTCAAAGTGATGCGTAACATGAGAATGAACCTCATTGGTTCTTGGTGAAGCTCAAAGTGATGCGTAACACGAGAATGAACCTCATTGGTTCTTGGTGAAGCTCAAAGTGATGCGTAACATGAGAATGAACCTCATTGGTTCTTGGTGAAGCTCAAAGTGAGGCGTAACACTGGAGGGACAGAAAGCTCTCAGATTTCATCAAAAAGATCTTCATCTGTGTTCTGAAGATGAACAAAAGTCTTACAGGAATGACATGAGGGTGAGCGACTAATGACAGAATACATTCTTTTTAACTGTTATGGGAAGCAAATTATTTTTTACAGTGAACGGAGGGGTTTTAAACAGTTTTTAGTGGCTTGAAAAACAACAAGATGCATCAGAGCAGTTGGATAGTTATATAGGCCAACAATTAAAAAGATCCGCAAGAACGTGCCCTTTGTCAAGCAGAGGTGTTTTGGTGGAGAATGCAGGTAATGAAGAACTGGAACAGTGTGTGAAGAGCCTGTAAATGCTAAAATGTCTCCGTGTGACCTAGACTAGAGGACTGTAGTGTAGTGTCACTCTAATTTCTCACTGTGGTTCTGGAAGGGATCGACTTAATGAGAGAGAGAGGATAAAAGTGCTGGTGTTCTCCCTAGGGATTCTCTTTAAAGGCCCGGCCTCGCACAATCCACCGACAATACACTGAACGCCTGAATAAATCATGTTTGCTTCCTCAGGCTGACCCTTTTCCTGTCAGAGAGAGAGCGTGAGCCGTCGGTCTTCTTCTCTTCGCCTGCCCCGTCCGTTTAAAGATTTGAGTGAAGGCTTTTGATCGGCTAATTACTTCGCAACAAAACGCAGCTTTGAAGGTGTGAGCGCCAAATGAATAGATGTGAGTGAGTGTGTGTGTGTGCTTGCTTTCAGTTGATAAATTATTTCGGCAAATGTGTCGAGTTTTTGAATGTGAGGCACGAAGGTCTTATGACGTCAACGGTGAGTCAGACACCTTCAGGCCACCTAAATTGATTTCCCCGCAAATCACCAACGCCACCTAATTCCACGAAACTGTCCGACCTCTGTCCTTGATATTCTCTCTTTATGTGTTTGCTGAAATGTTTAAGAGTTTCCATCAGGGCTAAAACGTGTTTTAATCCAATATGCTTTGCAGTGAGAAGGCAACCGGAGGTAATTTGCTTTTGATCTTCAGAGAATGACGTGAATGACAGCAACTGTTGGACGCTGCAACAAAATTGAGGAAAGTTTAACTTTATGCAAATGAGATGCAGTGCAGTGTTTCAAAATGTGAGATATACGTTGCTTTGGACTGTTAGGGTTCGTAGAATATGTTGGAAAGTTACTTATATTTAGAAGAATGTCTTTTGAAGGACCATTATAATAAAGTGTTAGCAAATATATTGCAGACAGTCTACTAATGCTCTAATCACTGCTAGTTGACATGTAGTTGCAAAATTACTTATTGTTGGTAGAATCTAAAGTGGACTATCAAAATAAAGTGTTACCCAAATTTGAAGGCAGATTTGTTGCAATCATTTGCAAAGAAAGCTATCCCATAATGCACTGTGCAAGTGAATGCAAGTTCAGTGAACAAGTCCAATAAAGATGGCAGATGAAGCCAGAGATCTCATTAAACATTACATTTTTTACTCAATATTTGTGTGGTATTTGTGTAATATTTTGTTATTCTTATTAAAGGATCGTGTAGAGTTGCACAAAACTCTCTTGTAATTGTGTAAGTCAATTATCCTGTGTGCTTTGCACAAGGAACATTACATGTATGATGCAGAGTTGCTTATGTACAGTTTCAAATCTGTCACTTTGGTCGTATTAAATTAGGATGTATTACTGTAGAAAAGTCAAGCCTTGATTCCTGTAACTCAGTATAATGTCATGGTTTCAAGCCATAGGCAAGACACGAACTGACAAATGTTTACTGACCTTGAATGCAATGTAAGTCATTATGGATAAAAGCATGTGCTAAATGCATGAATGTAAATGGAAGATGTTACATAATTAATAATGCAAAAAGCATGCCAGAAATAACGTCAGTTTAAGTTTCATTCTTGCTTTGATAACTGCTCAAGATCTGCCTCATTATGCACTGCTGCAATCTATATACAATTGCTTTTCCTGCCAAAATGTTCATTTTTAGTAGCCGGAGAACTGATTTATTGTTGAATTAACATGTTAACAAGATGTTTTTTTGTACTGGCAATACATCCCACTTGCGGTCAGATTTGAAAAGGCTACTGTATGTCCGGTTTTGTTGTCAACCAGGTATGAGCATGCTAATGAACTCTGAATGAGTCTGTCAGGATTCAGTATTCTCCAACTACCTCGGCATGACGTGTTTTCCATACTAATCATTCCCTCTTGCATACCATTTGCATAAATGAGTCTCAATATTTGCCACTTCAATAATTTATAAATTCAAATTGCAGTGCGAGATATATGCAACATTACAACATTAGCAGTCTGTAACACAAACTTCAAAAGGAAACTAACTTATATGACATCTGACACCTTCAATGCCACACTGTAATATTGCCAATTTTAATATCACTTTTAAAGTTCCCTTATTATGCTTTTTCAAATATTACCTTTCATGCAATGTGCATAGCTGTCTGGGAATGTTAAAGGTCTGCAAAAAGTGCACAACTAAGTAATTGTCTCCTAAAAGAAAGATTCAAGATGTAACATACCTACGTAACAATGTAACAAATTTGCATAATGCCAGCCTGATCTTCATTGGCTGCCCGGGAACAACATCTGCTTTGCCCCGCCCTCAAACACTGTAGTTGTAGCTGAGATTGGAAGAGTTTGGTTAATGTTGTCGAACTTTTGAGAAGACGCTGTTTTCTGCACTGCAAATCCAATTTCAAAGGATGAGTACTTGCACTGGAATAGATACGGAAAAAAATGACACCATTGTTACTGTTCGTATCACTGTATAGAAGTGGTGAGGAAGATCTGGAGCTGATATTCCAACACTCGCTGTAAGCAGTCGACCAATCACAGCAGACTGGGCCTTCTGACCAATCAGAGCTGAATAGGCTTGTGGAAAGGAGGGGTTTAGAGAGACTGAATCCTTTATCGAACCGTTTTCAGACAAAAATGAGACGATGTGCAATACATAATGAGAAAATTAAAGTGTTTTTTGACCTTGGATGCATGTAGGAGACTTTAAACAAAATTAGGAACCTTTAAAATTGCATAATACGGGCACATAAATTAAGATTAGTATGCATAGACAACTATAAGTAAAGGCCTATTCCTACCATGTACAATAACTATAAAAATCATTCTAAATATAAAAGAATAGCAGATTGACAGTTGACATCCAATCAGAATCCACCAAGCTTAAAAGAGCTCAAGCATTTAAAGCAGCAGACGACTTAAAGGATTAGTTCACTTCAGAATAAAAATTTCCTGATAATTTACTCACCCCCATGTCATCCAAGATGCTCATGTCTTTCTTTGCTTGGTCGAAAAGAAATTAAGGTTTTTGAGGAAAACATTCCAGGATTTTTCTCCACATAGTGGACTTCAACAGTTAGCAACGGTTTGAAGGTCCAAATGTCAGTTTCAAACAATCCCAGCCGAGGAATAAGGGACTAATCTAGCCAAACCATCGCTCATTTTCTCAAAAAACAAACACATTTATATCATTTTTAACCACAAATGCTCATCTTGCACTAGATCTGTGATGCGCCACGCAATTATTTTGATTGTTTAAGTGAACTTATTAGACACATTAAAAACAAATATCCCCTCCGGACATCACTTTTGGCCACTACTGTGCAATTCAATGTATATATTTTATTATAAAATCAAAGCCACAAAGTTATTGTTTCTAATGTTCTGTTGAGCTATGGGAACGAAGCACGTTTGAAATGTGTGTCATGACAGCTTGGCCTAGACCAATAGAAACCAGCTTGGTTTACAGGAAAGACATGCAAAGTTGTACAAGCTTTTTGTGCATATATGTCTTTGCAGTCATGTTCTGCTGTTTCACAGAAGCTTAGATGATCTCATTCTCTGCCTGTTAGGGCATATGCCGTCTGTGTTTCAGCACAAACAAACATCAGCTAACACCCTTGCAATTGCTGTGATTATGTGTCTACCAGCTCTTACTTTCTAGATTCACGTCTCTCTCTCTCTCTCCCTCGCTGTGTATTATTCAAAGAGTCAACTCGGAACTGATGTGATATTACATTTCAAATTCACAGCTGAGCTCCTCTCTCTTTCTAAGGCTAATGAGTTTTGGGACAGGATTTTTGGCCCCGGGATTCATCTCATTTATTTAGCTGAATCAAGCTTTGGGTGTGTACCCGAGACAGAGCTCCTCTCGCTGCCGTCGCCTCGGATCCAGACGGATGCTCACTGACCGCATTATGCATATTGAATAGAAACATGGCAGGAGCGATCAGAAATCACCAGTTCCAATCTGATTAAACAATTCTAGGAAATTTCTGGGAGTGACAGTTTTTTTTTTCTTTTTTTTTTTCTGACCATAGAATAGAATATTTGAAGATATTCAAATAGTTTAAGGTTCTTTAAGTTGCATGTTCTTTTTTTGGTAACACTTTATTTTGATGGTCCCCTTTAGGGATTCTACTAACTATGCGTAACTTTGCAACTGCATGTCAACTAGCAGTCATTAGAGTATTAATATCTTAATATCTGCAGACACTTTATTTTGATGCTCCCAAACAGACATTCTACTGACTATAAGTAACTTTGCACATGTCAACTTATTAGGGATGCACCGATATTAACATTTTGGCTGATACCGATAACTGATAATTCTTTATATTTGAAATATAAAAGCTGATAAATCTAAATCCAAGTTTTTATGTAAAAATTCTAATAAAATTTGGCTAGTGTTCTTGAGGAATAACTTGACTTGAAACGTGTATGAAGTGTTATAGTTTTAGAGCATTTTGAATGTGAAATGAACTGCTGCGCTAAGACGAAAGTTGGTTATAACTGTGTGAAGAGTTTTATAAAAGGGACCTAAGTATTAAGAAATGTGACTTAGAGATTGTGTAATAAATATACTATAATATGCTTATAAAATATTCTGTACACATTCAACATACACCTATGAACCCACACAAATTTAATTCTCATGCAGCAAATCCAATAAAAAAGGCTGGTTAACGAACTATATTAATTACTGTTTAAATTGTTTATTTTGATTATTATTAAGTCTTTTTTATCATATTTCTGCTGCCAGCCTTTTATAATGTTGCACCATTTAAGTGTGGACAAATAGTGCACAGTCTCTTATTGCTTTATTTAAGTATGAAAACAGATTCACTTTCTGAGCAGCTGAGCAGAATATCCCAGCATCTGTGAGCTCTGCGGTCATTATTCCCTGGAGAACAACCAAACTCGGTGTCTAAAAGCTGAGCTTCAGAAAACAAAACAAGGTAGTGAACATAATAGCAAACGAGACACTTTCGAATCGGACTACTGCGCCATTCAACTCTCTTTTCTGTTGTTCTTTTGACGGCTGCTTCATTCCCCACACTGAGGCTGCTTTCATTAAAAAGAAACCTGGGAGCGAATCCTGCTAATGTCTCACTTCCAGCGTCCCACACTGCGAGGACACCCGGTCCAGCAATGCAAATCTAAATTAAATTCCTCAGAAACACAATGGCAGCTTGTCCGTCCAAAACTCACTGCCATTTTACTGTTCTGTGGGGTTTTCAACATGTGCTTGCTACAAACTTTATTTTGCAAATAATTTCACTCATGTGAACTAATTTCTGTGCTCTCTCTCTCTCTCTGTTTTTATTTTTATAGACTTATTAGTGCTGTCAAATTGATTAATATTTGTTTGTATATACTATGTGTGTGTGTGTGTGTGTGTGTGTGTGTGTGTGTGTGTGTGTGTGTGTGTGTTTGTATGTATGTACAGGTGAAACTCGAAACATTTGAATATCATGCAAAAGTTAGTGTACTTCAGTAATTCAAATGAAAAGTTGAAAATAATATATTTAGTAATAATAACTGTATACATGATTATACTCTTCAGAGGGCCGACATTTCTGTTTTTAAAATCCTTTTTTTAAATTGATTTCATGAAATATTCAAATTTTCTGAGATTTTTAATTTTAATTTTAATTTTAAATCTACACTTACCTGAAATTTAACACTGTCCTTTTGCATTCTGCTTAGCAAGTAATGATATTTTCTTATTTAATTAATAACAACATTTAAAATAATCTAACAAAAATATTATGCACATGGCTGTTGGCTGTTTTTTTAAAGGTCTCAAGGGGGCTGAAAGACTCTGATTTAATATAAAGCTCTCCAGATCTCCAGGGCTCTTGGAGTTGGATTATCTGCAGATGTGTATTCTGGTTGTTCAAACAGCCCTCAGCATAATTACACACCTGTCTGCTCTGTTAGTACGTCCATTTTAATTAGGAGACTCTGGTTCTTTAAGCGTTCAGTCAGCCGGCATCACTCAGCACTCTGGTGGACTGCAGTGTCCAGATGTCCAATGTCATATGAGTTTATTTATCCTTTATTTATCACGTGTGCGCTATATGGTATGCGAAATGTCTTGACTCATTATCTCAGTGGACTGACAAAAGTTATGTCTGATTTAAAAAAAATATATATATATTTTCAACATGATAACTATATATATATATATACACTCACCGGCCACTTTATTAGGTACACCTGTCCAACTGCTCGTTAACACTTAATTTCTAAGCAGCCAATCACATGGCGGCAACTCAGTGCATTTAGGCATGTAGACATGGTCAAGACAATCTCCTGCAGTTCAAACCGAGCATCAGTATGGGGAAGAAAGGTGATTTGAGTGACTTTGAACGTGGCATGATTGTTGGTGCCAGAAGGGCTGGTCTGAGTATTTCAGAAACTGCTAATCTACTGGGATTTTCACGCACAACCATCTCTAGGGTTTACAGAGAATGGTCCGAAAAAGAAAAAACATCCAGTGAGCGGCAGTTCTGTGGGCGGAAATGCCTTGTTGATGCCAGAGGTCAGAGGAGAATGGCCAGACTGGTTCGAGCTGATAGAAGGGCAACAGTGACTCAAATAACCACCCGTTACAACCAAGGTGGGCAGAAGAGCATCTCTGAACGCACAGTACGTCGAACTTTGAGGCAGATGGGCTACAGCAGCAGAAGACCACACCGGGTGCCACTCCTTTCAGCTAAGAACAGGAAACTGAGGCTACAATTTGCACAAGCTCATCGAAATTGGACAATAGAAGATTGGAAAAACGTTGCCTGGTCTGATGAGTCTCGATTTCTGCTGCGACATTCGGATGGTAGGGTCAGAATTTGGCGTCTACAACATGAAAGCATGGATCCATCCTGCCTTGTATCAACGGTTCAGGCTGGTGGTGGTGGTGTCATGGTGTGGGGAATATTTTCTTGGCACTCTTTGGGCCCCTTGGTACCAATTGAGCATCGTTGCAACGCCACAGCCTACCTGAGTATTGTTGCTGACCATGTCCATCCCTTTATGACCACAATGTACCCAACTTCTGATGGCTACTTTCAGCAGGATAATGCGCCATGTCATAAAGCTGGAATCATCTCAGACTGGTTTCTTGAACATGACAATGAGTTCGCTGTACTCAAATGGCCTCCACAGTCACCAGATCTCAATCCAATAGAGCATCTTTGGGATGTGGTGGAACGGGAGATTCGCATCATGGATGTGCAGCCGACAAATCTGCGGCAACTGTGTGATGCCATCATGTCAATATGGACCAAACTCCCTGAGGAATGCTTCCAGCACCTTGTTGAATCTATGCCACGAAGAATTGAGGCAGTTCTGAAGGCAAAAGGGGGTCCAACCCGTTACTAGCATGGGGTACCTAATAAAGTGGCCGGTGAGTGTATATATTGTACACTCTTAGAAAGTCCTTAACAATTGGGCACAATGTACAGTGTTAATATATGGATTTTTCAGACTGATTTTTCACATGCTTTACTGTATTTTGAATTATGCATTGCACTGTGTTTGTGTTTTAGGGTTAGAAATGTCTGTAAACTGTATGTGTGTTTGTGTGTGTTAGAGATGAACCAACGTATTGGCCGCCGGTATTTATCGGCCAATTTTTGATACATTTAAAACCATCGGCATTTCGGCCATATCATTAAAAAGGGCCGAATGAAACAAACCTATGGTTTATAAATGAACTAAAGGCACTGATCTGTTGCATAATCCAATGATTTTATCTGGGTAAAATAATGAAATACTTGCTAAAACTAAATTAAATCTGTACAAAACATTTTTAATAATATTTGAATAAAGAGTGAAAATGGCCTGACATCACTTCTGGCTACTGTGGAAATATTGGTCTGGTGGTGACATATATCTTAGTAACAGTAAAGGCTTTTACTGGCCATCATTGTTAACGCCGACAATGACATCTCAGTGAATAAATCTATAAAGCCACTGACATCTGCTGCATTCTATCAAAATAAGTTTGACTCCCAAACATCTAGATGAAAAATCAAGGCCATAAAGTGATTCATTTCCTCAGATGGTGTTTTTTCTATTAGCATTCTAATTTCTTCTGCCCTTCATAGAACAAGAGAAGAGTTTTTTGTGCATCTGTCCAGCGGCTGGGCAGCAGCCAAGTCAATTACCTGTGTGCATTTATCTGTCTGTCCTAATCTGTCTTTGCGGCTTTTGCTTATGCTTGATTTTGTCATTTCATTACAAAATAGATTTTATTTTCTTATGCTGAAGAAACCAGTGCCGCTTTGCCAGTGCAAACCCAGCTGCCAGTGCTCTGCTTGCAAGGGCATTGCCTGTGTATCCCTGTGCTGGTTATTTTGACAAACATGACATTTCCTGTCAACTGGTCCATAACATTTACATAGAGCTGAGTCACACTGAACTACAACAGAAATCCCCCATCACTCACTCACTGCCCGCTGTAGTGCACACTACAAAGGCTTTCTATTTCTGGAGCTGGTTTGATCAACCTCTGGAGGGAATCGCTGTCCATTGTGTGACGAGACGCTCAGAGGTTTTCAGTTGTTTTATAATTCACATTCACAAAAGGTTCAGTTAAAGGACTTGAATAACTTTCATCCACATCACATTGTTCATCCACATCACAGGTCAAAGTAAAATATTTCCTTGTAGGCTATTTACGGTTTATTTTATATGAGGTTTGCTGGAATGGGTAACAGGATTGCTTATTTAGTTACAGTAAGTTATCAGTATGACTTTTTTTTCTTTTTTTTTTTTCTTATAATAATATTTTTTAAGAGGTCAACATGGTGGGGCATGACAATTTTTGGAAGTGTTGGAATAAGATTATTAACTTAAAGTGTTGGTTCACCCTAAAATTCTGTCAATAATTACTCACCCTCATGTTGTTTTAAATCTGTAAGACTTTCGTTCATCTTCATAACACAGATGAAGATCTTTTTGTGAAATCTGAGAGCTTTCTGTTCCTCCATTGACAGCTACGCAACTACCACATTTACGCTTCAAAAGGTTCATAAAGAGATCGTAAAACTAATCCATATGAATTGAGCGGTTTAGTCCAAATTTCTGAAGAGACTCGATTGCTTTAAGGACAGACTGAGGTTAGGCTTTTACTCACATAATCATTGATCAGTGAACATAAACAGAAGCTTAAATGTGATGCGTAACACGAGAATGATCCTCATTGGTTCTTGCTGATTGGAAATGTCCAAGTATGGTACCAGAAGCTCAAAATTAACGTATTTGGAAGAAAATTATCATACACGAGTCAAACGTACAGAACTCAGCTATTTATTGACCAACAACTTTTTGACATGACATGAAAATGACTTTATTGCTAAAATATCGACTTCAGATTGGAAAAAAACTTACCTAAGTGCCACGGAAGGACCTTTAACTTTTCTTTTACTTTTTTCTTATTTTTGCAAAACATACATGACATGTTAATGATATACAACTTTGTATACAATATACAAAAAGAACATTAACTTGTGCTCATGAGAGAGTCATTCTCTGATTGGCCGAGAAGACATAACGTGAGATGAGATGGAAGACATGCGTAACACCACGTTCACGTTCTTCTCTTCACGAGTATAGAAGCCCTATGATTACAACGACCATCATTTGAAGTGTCACACAATTCAGAAATTATCATACATTATGGGATTTTTTTCATTATTGATCATACATCATACAGAGGTAAAAATTATTGTACAAACACGATAATTATCGTACGTCTGGCAACACCGAGCTTGACTGTTTTCGGAAAAAAACGGGACAGCTGTATCCTACTTTTATAAATCTGATCAAACTAAAGACTCTTCGGAGTAGGAGATATGAGATATTTTTCTATTTTAGGTGAACTATCCCTTTAATATGTGGTCTTCTATTTATATAGAATATTTGGATGCTTTTTTAAAGAAAGTAGCTTCTGAAACGCAGTTTCATTCGAAGGCCAGTCTTTGTGGAGGAAAAAGCTCATTGCTTTCTTCTGAGTTCACCTTTGACGTCATTAATGCATCAGAGCCTCAATGGATGAATCATAAGTCTTTGTTTTGAATAGGCTGCTCTCTTCACACACCACACACACACAAACTCACACATTTTGCTTGACCTTGCCATCCCTGCTTTGTTTAAGATCAGTCAGCCATGTTAAATGGATGATGCCAGCGATGTGACGTTTGCCTCCATCAGATAAAGTGTGACACCCATTCAACATAAAACAATCAGTTAATGAAGTATTACAGACGCATCGCTGCGAGCCATCCATATTCGCTGTAAATAACCCACAACAGTCTTTAGTCCCAGATAGCCTTTCTCTCTTTATGACGGCCCAGCTTAGAGGGTGAGAAATAGAGATCGTAAGCATATTTGTACTGTCATTTTCCCTAAATGAGCATGGAGTCGGTCTGGTGAAGAGTATAGGAGGATGGTCACTGTGACATCACCTAAACTCCTACAGGGGAATGAAGTCACTGAACCAAAGAATAACTGAGCTCACTAAGCCCCGCCTTAAACACAGCACTGACCAATCCTGCTCTAGCAACTGTTGCCGTCTGCCATAAAACCAGACAAGCTTTTACGGGTTTCCAAGACTACAGAAATCCTGTGTGTTTGAATAGCTTTACAGTGAACTTTACAGAAATATTTCAAATGTAGAGTAAAACATTCCTAAAAATGGTCATGTAAGACTAAAGTACAGTGTTTTTGGTGCAAGAACCTTTACTGACTTGTTTAGTACTTTTGGATGTGTTTTACACTTCCTCACTTTAGCACATTTAATACACTAGTTTGTAGTAAAATTTTGTTTTTATATTATTTTAAACGATATAGCGTATTTTATGGCCTTATTCTAATTATTTTATATTATTGTTTATTTTTATATGATTTGCCATTGCTAATCAAGTGTTTGAGTATGATTGTATTATGGACTGCTGTTTTCAGCTGGTTTTACTTCAGGACAGACCAAAATATTTGATCATCAAAAAGTAACACAAATGTCCTTAAAGTTTAAAGTGAAGTGCACCAATATTAACAGTAATTGCATAAGCCAAAACGATATGCAAATACATTAATGTTGTGACAAGCTAATTTTGTAAATGCATATACAACTGCAGACGTGTTTAACACATGAAACACATATGAGAACCACAGATCTACAAGATGAAACAACTTTAACCTACTCCGAAGCTGCTGTATAATTTCTTTGTTTCTTCCACCTGTTTTTGCTGTTGTTGTTGTTGTTAACTGGTGTGTCCTCTAAACAGCTGGTGCCGTCCACATGTGACGAGACTGATAATGTGTGTCGTGGCCTTTGAGTTCCCCGTGGGAACGAGGGGAAGGTGTTTGGATCAGGGAGGTGTTTCTACCTCTGCCGAAGCCCACAGCTGCCTTGTGCCGGGGCCAAGACCCTCAGAATCACTCAGAGAACAAGTGCTAACACACAGATGGATACACAGAGATGTGTGTGTCCCACAGCAGGAGTGCTGAGAGCAGAACAACACCTGAACTGAGACTGACCCGACACCCTGACCCATAGATCAGAGCAGGGAATCCACCGGCCTCCATCCATCCCTTCATATCTATCTATCTATCTATCTATCTATCTATCTATCTATCTATCTATCTATCTATCTATCTATCTATCTATCTATCTGAAACCTTGATGCTTCTTTTTCTGCATGGGAAATAGAAGCCACACAAGCTTCCCTTGCTCCACATGTAGTGCGAAACACTCGGCACTGCCCTCTATTGCTGACTCGATCACCAGCTCTGTCCTACCGAAACCAAATCCACATGCATAAATATACCAGGTCTTCAATTGCCCCTGACAGCCCGAGTGTTGCGGATTGGGAGGTTGGCGAGGTGAGTGTATTTTTAAGGCTGAAACCTGTAAGACTAGAAAAATAAGGTGTTCTGTGAGATACCGAGAGAGAGAGAGAGAGAGAGAGAGAGAGAGAGAGAAAACAGACAGTGAGGACAGACAGTGATTCAGCGTTTGTGCTGGAAGAAAGAAAAAAAAGCCTGTTTGTGTGTAAATTAAAAAATTCTCTCATCTCATCATTTACTGGCCCCGCTGTTCCAAACCTGTAATACTTTTGCCTATTAAAAGACCATAAAACCATCATAAAAGTAGCTCATACTAATTTTTATGTTTAAATGGTCATACACTGAAAATCTTGTCTTAGCCCATCATATCTTATTTGTATTTCCAATATGCAATATGTATGAAATCAATATTTACAAATGTATCTCCCACATATTTATCTTATGCTAAATTGTTTGTGATTGCTTTCCTCAATTGTAAGTCACTAATGATGCTGACAATTCAGCTTTGTATCACAAGAATACATTGCATTTTAAAAAATAATCAAATGAAAAAGTTATTTTAAATTGTAATAATATTTCTCAATATTACTGATTTCTATAATATTTTTTATATATATAAAAAAAGATGCAGTCTTGGTGAATATAAGACACTTATGAGAGATTAAAAGGAGTGTATATGTAATTTTGTGCTCCTCAGAAGAAAATTCTTCAGTTTTGGAATGACACGATGATGAGTGAATGAGGAATTTTTTTATTTTTGGGCAAACTGTCCCTATAAATAGAATTCTCCCATTTTAATGACCACATCTATTCCACACAAACATTCAGAGACATAAGAAATAATCCCCGTCTTTGCTTAATTAGTTTTCACACATGACTGGGTAACCATCCCCTGAGCTTTTGTTACAGGTTAAATTATCTGTATAAAGAGGCAGAAGATGACGAGAGCTAATAATAAACCAAAGCTTCGAAGTGTAAGAACGTTCCTGAATATCCCAAATGAGAGTAATTACAAGCAAATCCATCTGTAGACTGATGGAGACCACCGCCACATGTGGGCCAGTCCATGCAAGTTAATGAGAAATGATTTACATTTTCAATGCTACAGAATTTCAACATGTGAAACTTTCATCTCTAGAAAGTTGTCAGGAGACGGTAAATGAAAATGAGCGAGTTTGAAGGAGGCCGATGTCTTCTGATATAGGCTACTAATGAAACCATTTTGTTTGTGTCTGACATCCATGAGTAGCTTTTCATGTTTAGTTCTGCTTCAGAAAGATGTCCCCATTGTGGTGTTTGCTCAAGCGTCACTATTACTATTGCTCATGGTGTGATCAGTATGGTGGGAGAGAGAAGCTCAACGTGCTGCAACTGAAGAAAACACATCTTCATCAGTTTGATAACACACGTGCTGCAAATACTCAAAATGCAACCAATTACAGACACATGCTACTAATACTCACAACTCGATTAAATACAAACACACTCTGCTAATACCCACAACTCGACCAAATACAGAAACACGCTGCAAATACTCACAACTCAACCAAATACAGACACACAATGCTAATACTCACAACTCAACCAAAACAGAAACACAATGCTAATACTCACAACTCAACCAAAACAGAAACACAATGCTAATACTCACAACTCAACCGAATACAGAAACACGCTTCAAATACTCACAACTCAACCGAATACAGAAACACACTGCTAATACTCACAACTCAACCAAATACAGAAACACAATGCTAATACTCACAACTCAACCGAATACAGAAACACACTGCTAATACTCACAACTCAACCAAATACAGAAACACAATGCTAATACTCACAACTCAACCGAATACAGAAACACACTGCTAATACTCACAACTCAACCAAATACAGAAACACAATGCTAATACTCACAACTCAACCGAATACAGAAACACACTGCTAATACTCACAACTCAACCAAATACAGAAACACAATGCTAATACTCACAACTCAACCGAATACAGAAACACACTGCTAATACTCACAACTCAACCAAATACAGAAACACAATGCTAATACTCACAACTCAACCGAATACAGAAACACACTGCTAATACTCACAACTCAACCAAATACAGAAACACAATGCTAATACTCACAACTCAACGGAATACAGAAACACACTGCTAATACTCACAACTCAACCAAATACAGAAACACAATGCTAATACTCACAACTCAACCGAATACAGAAACACACTGCTAATACTCACAACTCAACCAAATACAGAAACACAATGCTAATACTCACAACTCAACCAAATACAGAAACACAATGCTAATACTCACAACTCAACCAAATACAGAAACACAATGCTAATACTCACAACTCAACCAAATACAGAAACACAATGCTAATACTCACAACTCAACCAAATACAGAAACACAATGCTAATACTCACAACTCAACCAAATACAGAAACACAATGCTAATACTCACAACTCAACCGAATAAAGAAACACACTGCAAATACTCACAATGCAACTATATACAGAAACATAAAATGTTAATTCTCCTTGATGTGTACTGATCATAAACATGCATTTGACCTGAAAACAGTTGCATTAAGTATGCATGACAGTGTGCTCAATTTCAGAAGGTAGAAAAAATGTGTCTTCGACACATTTTCTGACAAGTAATAAATTTGAGTTAAAAATAAGGTCTACGTCTTATTAACAAAATTAAGGAGACTGAATATTATAGCTTAAAAAATCTCTTCTTACATAAGCAGCTTTCATTTCAGATATGTCAAGGCAAAAACAACCATGCTAATTACAGACGTGTGAAGAGCAGGAGAAATAACCTCAATTTAGCATCAACACCCACTTTGGGACAAGAACAGAGAGAGAGAGAGAGAGAGAGAGAGAGAGAGAGAGAGAGAATTACAGACCATGAGAGTTCATTCAAAGTTTGTGTGTTGAGTGGGAATTTTCATTATTTTTGTGTGTGTGAGCACTTCTTTTGATTGATAGAATGGTATGTCAAATATACCATAATCCTGCAAATCAACAGACGTGTTGTGCCAAAACAACACAGTGCATCTTTTGTTTTCCAAGGTCAGTTATTGCTGTCCAAATCCATTTAGATGGATCTATAAACTAGAGTTGTGCTTGATTGTGGAAAAATCACCACGCAATGTTATATATCCACTCAAAACATATTAGGTGTTTTGAGGGGATTTTAGTGTGCTATAGTTGCAAGCTGGTATTTTTTCAATTCAAACCTGTCATTCCACAATCAAATAAAAATGCACACGGTATCACAAAAATAATAACCTTACACAAAATTGGCTGACAAATATACTGATCCAATGGCTATGATATCAGGAGTTTTTGTCAAATGTTTTATTTTTAAAATTGAACGTGTTGTTTAATATGAATCATAAATATTTAAGATTCACCAAGGCTGCAATTATTTGATCAAATTTATCAGTAATAATCAATGATATTGTACTGTTTTAGATAACTGTTTTCTATTTTATTTTGAAAATTTACTTTAGAATTATTTAGATTTTTTGAAAGAAATTGATCATTTTATTCAGCAAAGATGCATTTATAATGATAGTAAAGACATTTATAATGTTACAAAAGATTTCTATTTCAAATAAATGTTGTTCTTTTGAACTTTCTATTTATTAAAGAATCCACAAAGTTTCCACAAAAAATATTGATTACAATTCAAACTGATAGTTTTATAGTTTTTTTGGCTGTGAACTAGCTGTGAATCACTAAATTGCATGTTTAATTCAACATGCGTATTTACTTATATGAAATAAAACTATGATTATTTTGCAGCTTTCTTTTCATTCAAATTCAACAAATGTATGAATTTAAAAATTTGTTTTGTTTCCATTTGTACATTTGTCTCACTCTCAGGCATTGCATTGTGAGATACACTACACTACTCAGTGTGATCTGGTTGTATTCTGCACACTTTTCAGAAAGTAATCATAGAGTATTCCATAAATACTGACAATTTGCATTCTGTGTGCATAGTACACATACTGCTAATCTATCAGGTGTATAGTAGTATGTCATTCTGAACATGTATCCTTTAACGTGTCCAAAAACATGTTTCTACCCTGTGAGGAAACATTAAGTCACCGTGAGAATCTGGATCAGATCTCTAGAGAGGTTTTAATGAATCACACACCTCATCCTATCCATCCCTGCTAGCGTTCAGTATTGGGAAGGCGGGTCTGTGAGAGAGGGATGGGGGGTGTTTGCCCTGTGGATATAGAAGACAAACACATGTAACGTTACATTAATCATACTGTATGCACACAGACCTGCCGCATGCAGAGGAAGATCCCATGATAAGGATTGAAAAGGAAAGAGTGGGCGTCCACAGAGGAGGACCCAATGGGAAGACAAATACCCTCCGTAACGACAGGCAGAAATGGCACAGGAGAGAGAGAGTGAAGGAGGTGCTCTATTTCTGCTCAGCAGATCTCAGGAGATAGTATGCTTGTAGGTTCTCCTGGTCACATGATCCTGTTCCATCCTTGGAATGAAGAGAGAGAGAGAGAGAGAGAGAGAGAGAGAGAGGGAGAGAGAGGGAGAGAGAGGGAGTGGGGGTAAGAAATGGAAATAATGGAAATAAATAAATACATTTGGCTGTAAATTGCCTGTGTCTTCATTCCTTGTTTGTCGTCATGGTTTCTAATTGAACGACTCATTATTGCCACCTGTCTCTTGTTTAGTTTCCTTTGTTTCCACTGTGTATTTAAGCCCTGTATTTCTATTGCTCCTGGACAGTTCTTGTTAACACTTAGTGTGTTTTTTTCAATTAAATTTTCTACTAATATTTGCTATTATGATCGCCTGCATGTGTTTAGTTTAATAAACGGTTTATCATCTTGGAATTCTCCTCGCAGCTTCATCGCCGTGCTCGCTAGAAGCCAGACGTTACAACCCTTTCTATCTCCGCATTTATTTATGTAAATTGCTTTCAGAGTAATGTATTTTTCCCATGGGAAGTGTTTTTTTATGTAAGATCAAGGCTGGTTGGTGCTTGATGGCCTGGAGGAACATTTACGCAGCAGCATTTCTGCACAGAAACTCAAAGATGCGATTTCCTTTGAACACTGTTGCTTTCACACAGCGGCTCACAGTGACCCTGAAAACAAACCCAGACTCGACTGGTCCACTTGAGGACAGAACTTGGATGTGGAAGTCATTGAAAGAGCAGGAGGTAAGTGATGAACATGAAAAAAAAAAAATTTAAACCAGACACATTAAAATTGAAGCGGTGTAAAATAGGTAATATAGATGAGTTTGAGTTCTATATTAATGTATCATGCATGCATATCTACAAAAAACACCTACAGTATTACATGGACAAATGAATTGTATTACTTAGTAAGTAGCATGAAGGACCTTTTAGTGCCTTTTACTTGGAGGAAGAATTTCATTATTACTGATAAAATATTTTTGCCAGGTGAATGATAAAATGGGCAATAGATTTTTTTTGCCAGAATATGTTTTGACTTGGGCCAGTAAATAATCTCAACCACCCAAGAAATCCCTGGAAACCCCCTGGCAACCGCCTACATAATAAGGCCCTATCGCAACCACCCAGAACACTTTTGGCATTGTGGCGGAGAGTTTAGCATGACACCTTTTTTTATAGATGTATTTTTTTTCTTTTCTTTTTTTTTCTAAGTTATGTTACTTTTATTACATTTTTAAGAGCTGTGTCATTTAGCAGGTGTTTTTTTATCCTAAGGGATTTTACTATTAGCTAAACTAAAAAGGGTAGGCAATTTGTTTTATAAACACTTTTTGTTATACTGGTTGAAGCTCTCTTCACATCTTGATAGCAAACATTAATAGAGTATATATAAATAATTAAACAATATACAGATATCTTCTGTTGAAGTCTCAGGAGCAACATTTTTTTTCGTCCAATCATTGCATTCGGTCCGAGTGCAATGATTCGGCTTGAATCTAACTATTTTCTCAATCTGAAATAAAGAATACCTTGTACACATGCGCAGTGCCATGATGCTTGTGTTTATGTATGTTTTACATCTTAAACTTTATTTAGGTCTACATTTTATTAACGTAATGGAGGAGACTGAATATTAGCTTAAAAAAAAAAAAATCTCTTTTGACATAAGTAGCTTTCAGCCAGATATGTCAAGGCAAAAACCACCAAGAAAATTTTCTGTGACATTATAGTGGTGGTTCTGAACTCGTTTTGTTAGATAAAAACATATATGCGAATCGGATTGCAACATGTAGGATTCATATAAGCAGTGCAGTAGACTGTAGTCAGCACGAAGAATACATGGACAAAAACAGGAGCATTAAAATGCACATTTCACGCAGGGAGTAGTTTAGTTTGAGTCACTGCCTCAGGGAAACGGTCTTATTGCCCATCATTGTTTGTTCTGATGGCTCTGAGTCGCTTTATGGAGGATAGTGGAAGATCTTGACTGGCAGGATGACCTCCAAAAAAGCCATCCAATATGTCAGTAACTGCATTTTTATTAGCAGGATGAAGAAAACAACACAGAATGAGAATTGCTTTGGCACTGCCTGAGGTATTCTGAGAACTGCACAAGGCCTGTATGTCTGACTCAGTCAACAGACATGAGACATCCTTCAAATCCCAGCGGATCTTCCCTCGTCGAGTGATTCATGGCTCCGCATTCAGGACCTGGAGTTACAGAAATGAAATAGTGAAAATAAGACGACACGTTTAGGCTGCATTTAGCACAGCAAATACAAGCGTTCACAATAAAGCTGTTTGGTTTAGATAAATGTTCAGAATCAGTGAATTATGAGAAAATAGTATGCAAAATAACTTTGCATTTCATTTTCTCTCATTGTGGATATAAAAAGTCTACAGATCCGTGTTAAAGGGTTAGTTCACCCAAAAATGAAAATTCTGACATTATTTACTTCGTTTACCACAGCTGATGTGTGAGTTGATAAATGTTTAAATGTGAATAAAAGCCTAAATTCAGTCTGTTCATCATATAAAGGGATTAAGTCTCTTCAGAAAATTAAACTGAGTTTAGAAAAACTAAACTGCTCAATTCATATTGATATGTTTTACAATCTCTTCATGGACTTTTTGAAGCTTAAAAGTGGTAGTTGCGTATCTCTCAATGGAGGGACCGAAATATTAAGCGTAGCGTCAGTTCTGGGAGGTCACGTTAGTCAAGCTCGCATCAGCTGATCCACGTCTACCAATAGGAGCATGACGCCACCACTGTATACAGTGCTAAGTGAATACACCCATGCTACAGTTGACTAAAAAGAGGAATACAAAAATAATCTTTTGGAAATTGATCTTGATGCCTTGGAAATGTGGACACCAAATTTTTTTTGTAAATGAATAATGTATCGTAAATAAATAAATGTTCTTCCTTAAAGTACAGGGTGAGTAAAATATCCCACATCATCACACACCCTTTACCATACCTTTCCCAACTACCACTTTTCACCATACCTTCACCATTTGATCTCCAGGTATGGTGAAGGTGTGTGACGATGTGGGATATTTTACTTCCACAGGCCAAGGAAACTTTATCAGGATGCATAGTATCCTGGATCCATGAAATAACTGGCCTTTAAAAATATAAATCTGCTGTCTATGGGAATTTAACATAGGGGTGTCCTGACTTATGCACCCTGTAGGCCTACTTTAAAATTGGTGTCCTTAAAGGCTGGATTTTTCCTCATTTTTTTAAATTAAGGCATTAAGATCAATTTTTTAAATGATGATATTTTTATTCCTCTTTTTAGTCAACTTTAGCATGTGTGTTCACTTCTGCTAAGCACTGTACATTTATAACTTCCTTCAGTATTATCAGCAGCGATCTTTACCCTCCTCCCTCCCTCTTCTCTCCAGGATTTGGCCTTCTGAGTGCCTTTTGAATCAGAATAAATTCTCGAATTATATTGTTCATTAAAATCTTTATTAATTAATGATATCTGCAATACATGAGGGTTATCGCTGCTCTATTCTTGCCCAGAACAGAACACCACCGATCCTAACTATATGCCAATTGTCAATCGCATTTAACGATAGTGGTCCTAACAGAATTGTTTTCATCAAAGATCTTCATTTGTGTTCCGAAGATAAACGAAATTACAGGTTTGTAACGACATGAGGGTGAGTAATTAATGACAGAAATAATTTTTTTGGTCGAGCTAATCCTTAAAAAAAGCTATTTTTTAGATGTAAAAAATTAGCTAAAGATTTGCAACTTTAATGTAGCCTAAAACACAAAAAGCATTTCAGAGTGAGAAAGTAAAAAACTTGGAATAACATGCGCAATTGTGCACACCCTGGTTGTTTTCAGAATGAACTAATCATGGAACTGATCTTTCATGATCTTTGTTTCATTTTTACATAATAAAAAACATCTGTTTTAATCACTGTTGTTGAGTCACACAGAAAACAATTCAGTCACATTAAACCTTTTGGGAGTGTTCTAAAAAAAAAACTTGATCTGATTCTGAACAGTGAGTGAATGACGACATCTTTACTGCTTTTGGTGCCGGTACTGTCCTGTTGATCTGAGGATGGAGCACTAGTGCCTTCTTGTGGAGAATATTCAAAGCTGCAGTGGCCCCTGATCCAAAGTATTGCAGGACAATGACCAATGGTGTGGGTCCAAGATGTGTCATTTCAATGCATGTATGACTTTCAGTTTCAGCAAGGTATGCAAATTGAAATATGCAAAGCTGCATTGTGTATCTTTTTTTGCTTCATGAGAATCATACTAAAACCATATATGAAAATAAATAAATAAAAATGGTTTAGCCTCAAACTATACTTTGCATAGTATTTTTAACTTCTTATTTTAAATAATTTTACCTAAATAGAAATTTAAACAGTGTTTTAAATCCATTGAGATGTGACTGTTTGACCAATGTCAGCAGTAGGCTACAACTGAAACACTTAAAATATTTGTTACATAACCTTTGATTATTATACATTGTGTATCTTTTAGATAATTTGTAATGACTGCGTACAGGCAATTTGAAAGGAATAGACAGGCTTATATGAAAGTTGGATTCTATAGAATTATATGAAATGCAGAGGCTGATGTAATGCTGTGTAATTCAATCATTTTTTTTAACATGGTGTGTATATTTTATTTTAAAAATAAATATTTAAGCATCCTAACGTTTATTTCAACATACGCACAGATTTTGAAACATAAAAAGAAACGCTCTGAATAAAGCAAAGGCCTGCTCCTCAAAAGCTGACCGAAGGAATGACAAAGAAAAGTATTGGTGCATCTTGGGAATTGTAGTTCCGTGAGTGCTTATAAAAGTAGTAAACATTTTCCCGCCCTTAAGATTAAAAATAACATCCGGAGAGATGTTATTATCTCCCATGACTTTTATCCAGGTGTTTCGTTAATAGCTCTTTGTTTAGCTGGATTTTATTTTCTCATTTACACAGTTGCAGTCGGACACAGGAAGAATGTGTGTCCGCCCCTTTCACACTCTCAACTACATTTCCCAGAATGCCCTTCCCGCTATTTGCTGTTCTCTCGCTGACAATGCATTCCGGGAAGTGTAGTTTAAACCGCCCGTGCCAGGTTGTTGCCTCACGTCTGGACGAGCATTATACATGAGGATCTGCAGAGGGAAGTCCATCATAGACATGAAAATAGAGGCCAGGTAATCTTACTTTTCTTACGATTTATACAGAGACATATGAGCACGTGGAAATAAGAGTCTGTATGTAGACAAAACACGAAGGTAAAGCGGAGTTTACCGGTTGCGCAAAGGACAGAAACGCCAGCGTTTTATAGCTGCGTTGGTGTTTTCCTTGTGAAGCAGCAAAACGACCCGATTTTGTGGCTTTTTATAGACTCTAAACACTCGTTTACTTGCGTTGCTGATGTCTGACATGTTAGTTATGATGTATATGTTGTATTTTGGGCGATATATGTAGAAACAGCACAGCTTGCACCATTAAGACATGAAAAATAAACCGGCCTCTGTTATGCCGCAATATTGTGGACGTCTCATGTTCTACGTGGATTTCACATCAACTTTAACACGATATTAAACCATAAACATCTGAATATATGCCGCAGATTCGATGTAATTATGCAACACGGGCGCTGTTGAGTCATTGTCCAATCAGAGGCCAGATTAAAATGGCAATGCTATAAAATAACAAAAGATAACGTGGCGTTACATATGTAACATACACAGGTCGCACCTGATTAACAAGACTTGAAGTATTGTAACATGAACAATGTTGCAGATTTAGCTTAAGGACTGAATTGAGCTGTCAAAACCATGTGCTCGACAACCACCATATGTTGACACTCCCATCAGTTTCTATATGCTGAAATGAAAGTATTATCTGCAGTCGTGCCATGTGTATTATTGCTCTTAGCCCTAAAATCAATCTAAGTATTCTAATAAAGCCAGGGTAAACATAAACCTTGGGTATAGAGATAGGGAAAAAATGTCAATGAACAGCTATCACCACACTTCCCTAGTTGATTAATCACAGTCCAGTAAGACTATTGCTTTGTTTCACATGATTTCTGAAAAGTAATGTTTAAATATGCAAATTAGGTATTATCTGATTATTAACATACCTCTCCAGAACAGAAATCTAAACCTTGAAACCTTCAAAATAATTTTTTTTTCTCATTTTGTTGACAGTTTTACAGAACATATTTTGGATAGGCTATCTCTTTTTATCACTCCAATACAAATGTACTGCAAATACCATGTCTTTAGAAATAAAATAAATCAGACAAATGTTTTACAAACAAACTTCTGTGTAAAATAAAAATGGTCAGGATATAGATAGTAATAAAATAAGACTAAACATTTGGTGTATGTAAGTGCTGCAAAAGTGGAGATTTCTGAAAACTCATTTTTAGAAACGGCCTTTAAAGATATCTATTGTAATTGAAATCTTTAGACGCAAGTAAATGTAAAAAAGCATAATAAAACAAGCACTTCTGTGTGTATTTTGGATGTTTTCTTTCCAGTAGCCCGGAAGCAAAATAGCCCAAATTAGATGAAGAAACGCTGGTTTTACTTGTAGTGTCTTGCCAGAGGACGGGCAAACCTATTGGTTTACTTATAATTCTGTCATTTTTCTCTTCTAGACGTGCTTGAGGTTTTGGAAACATGTCCAAGAAAAGGGGCAGGTGAGTAAATATGATATAAACACGCTTTAACATTGGACAATGTTGGTATCAGAATGATGATACCATGGTACTTTGGTATATGATGATATTGAAGGGATACCAAAATTCATGTAACTTGTAAATACCATAGTAAATAAATTTTAGCATGATAAATGTGGAAGTGCCATGGTGATGTGCAATATGTAGGTGAATCATTCTCTTGAGGTGATTTTTTTTTTTTTTTTTTTGTGAATTGGTTGAATCAGTTCTGATTCATTAGCAGATCTGTCTAAGTCACATATATTTCATTGTGTTGAGTTAGAGATGTTTTAGGGACACTCAAACCAGACGATGAATCGGACAATATTTGGTCATTTTGACATTATCACCAATAACAAAAAGTTAACAGAAGTGCCAGTTATAGTATCATATCAGTTCCACAAACTTGTAGCCTTTTCATTGGATAAGGCACATTGACTTTCAGCCATTGATTAATAAGTGTTCAAGTATACATCTCATTTGCTGTCATTAAATTGTGTTAGCCTATATAAAACGTTGCTCTCCAGAAATTTGTTTCACAATCTGCCCATGTTGGTCGATCTCTAATATGCGTCATATAGTCCAAAATTGACTAATAATGACTGTGCACATCATCACTCAGATTATCAACAGGACCAGGCTGGAATATTATATTATATTTTCAGGAATGTGTTTTCAATGTTAGAATTGTTGAGTGACAAGACATTCTCCAGTAGAAGTGAATTATTAAACTGAGCTCTGACTGAACTCATGCACTCGGCTGAACTAAAGTCAGTTGTTAGTGGTTGGTATTTTGACTGACCATCGGCCCAGTTTTTGCGTTGGCTTTAGTCGGACCCCATCAGGGCTTTTTGGCCGATTGAGCATGTTAAATAGGCATCCGTTGGGTTTGGTTTCATCGTTGAGAGAGAGAGAGAGAACTCTAATTGGCTGTTCAGCTTAAGGCAAGCTCACACTACATGACTTTTAACTGGATGTTGCTATCACAGATAGATTTCCAAAGTCTAGGATCAAAACCGGTGCACGTGCAGGTCTCCAGACACGGGGATATTTTCAAACCTTTTTGATATTATCTCCACATAATCTTGTAGTGTGTGAAATGCAATGACAAGGTGGAACTAATCCAGCCACTCAAAGTGCAGATGGTATAAATGGAAAAATCTCGTAATCACCTGCATGAATTTCTCGTGTGAGTTTATGTGAGAAAATGCCAAGAACTGTCTCTTGACCAAATGTCTTGTAGTTTGTGCACCTTGTCGGTGTTGTGTTGTCGGATATGGGAGCTGCTGTGACAAGACGACGACAGACCACAGGAAACCTTGTTGAGTCAGTGGAAGTGATGAAGTCTGTGTATTCTAATTTTACATAATCGTACTTGAGCATACCAATGCACAAATATTTTCATAATAACATGAGCTGACTGGAAGAAAGGGATCAGTGTGATTGATGTTCAACATGGTAAGCAAGCGCTGCTTTGTTTACGGTTTGTATATCTGCAGTCCCAGTTTTTGTTTCTCTTTTTGAATTACGATGCTGATATTTACTTACACACACACAGCCGCAGAACACACATGTTAGTTGGCAGTCGCCTTCAGTCCTTTCGGTGTGTTCAGCCAACGAGAGGCGACAACACAGTCAACTTTTTACTACTAATGTCTATTAGGTGCCTGTAGAGTCCATGTGAACCCATTTTATTTTGGTAATCTGATGTATTTCTGAGTGAAATAGGATATAAAAAAAAAGTTTTGGAACTGGTTGGGTTGTGAAAAGTGGCTGTTGCAGGTCAGAATAGATCAAGGTGGTTGGAAAATTTGAGGGCTTAGCAAGTTATTACATATTGATGAAAGATTATGAAGACATTTTTTTTTTGTACACTACTGTTTGCATTCGGTTAGATGTATAAAATGTTTTTGAAAGAAGTCTCTTCTGCTCACCAAGGCTGCATTATAACATTATAAGTGTCTTTACTGTCATTTTTGATTGATTTAAGGCATCCTTGATGAATAATAATTTCTTTCAAAATGTAAAATTTGTGTGTAGTGTACTCTAAATCATGCAAAAAAAATAATAATTTCATTCTTTATCAAATTTTGGTAACACTTTACAATAAGGTTTCATTAGTTAATGCAGTAACTAACATGAAATAACAATACAGTTGTTACATTTATTAATCTTTGTTAATGTTAGTTAATAAAAATAGTCGTTCATTCTTTGTTCATGTTAGTTCACAGTGCATGAACTAATGTTTACAAATACAACTTATGATTTTAATAATGTATTACTAAATGTTGAATTTCACATTCATTTAGATTAATAAATGCTGTTCATTCTTTGTTCATGTTAAAGGAGAACTCCAGCGCAAAATGAACCTTTGGTCTAATTCCACATTGTTACCTAGTCAACCGTTATCTGAGATTTGTTTTCATGATTATCGAATGTAAATAGTTTTATCTCTAAAAACAGTTTAGCCTATAACGCTAGTATAACGCTAGTATATAGGGCACAGAGTAATGACAAATAAAAATCGCTTGTTAATACCACTAACAAGGCTCAAAATAGCCCCACACTAACACGGTAGCATAATAAGGGTCCCTACCTTCAAACCGAAGCATTGAGAACTTTGTCAGTGTCCAGACAGTTTAATAAGAAGATATTTTATACATAATGGCCGTTTCTCAAAACCAAGAATGCAAAGAACGGACTTGTGTTCTTGGGGAGAACGCTCTTGCTAGATGTTCTTGGAAGAATGAACTTACAAGGTGACGAGCACACAGAACGCTGCTGACAGTTTGAGTCGATGTGTTCTTGCGGGTATTGCGCAATAATACCCCCGCACAAACGCCGTCTGCAGAACCCAAACATTTAGGCTACGACTCGCCATACATTTTCGTAAAAATGCCAATATTTGAAATCTTCACAGTTGATTTCTCGCATCAAATGTTCTCAGAAGTGAATTTAGTGATGAAATAGCATACGAAATTGTATATATTTTAGGCAACAATCAAACGAAATATGCTACAACTCTGCCTCTTTTCGTCAACAATAAAACGAAATATTTTATAAAACACCACTCTGCCTCTTTTCATAAAAAACAAACTTTAACATATTAGCCTAAATGGCCACACAATTGTGGTTCAGGCAACGCGTGCATTAATTATCTTCACTGCATATTTATAACAACATGAAATATTAAAACACAAACCTGCTTCTTTTTTATTTCATTTAAAAAATATGAAACATTCTTGATTTTTATTGACATTTGTCAAAGAGAGACAGGGTTGTGTCATTTTATTTTACATATAGTGAAGAGAATGTTAAAATAAATATAAAAAATATATCTATATAAATATATCTATATAAAATAAAATTACACGACCCTGTCTCTTTTTGTTAAATGTCATTTTTACTGATCAATAATATCCAGTATAAAAGGTATAAGAAGCTAACTTACAATGAGAAATTAAGCAAATAATTAGGCTACAAAGTTAAAGTTAAATAGCCTAAATATATAAAGTTATAAAACTTCACTTTGCCCTCAGCCAAAACGATTTGCCATGGAACAAATATAGATTAATGAGTGAGAACAAAGATCGACACAAGACGAATATACGTCATGTTTATCCACTACTAGACTAGAGACACCAGAACCAGCGGCACACGCCAGAAGCACTAGCCGAGGAAAAGCTGTTCCAGTCGGGGTTAATGCGCATTGAACACCCGGTGCTCGCCTGGATCTTACAACTCCGAAAGCCTCAGATACATTTTTCAAATAGGCGCTATCTTTATAAACAAACCACAGATTTGAGCTTTAAACAACAACATTCTCGCCTGAAACACTCTTAAAATTACATTTCATGACACAATAACAGTAGTATTTTGATATTACGCGGGTTTTCTCCTCTGGTATTGACACTTGCTGGTTGGTGCGAGATGCATTCTGGGATACATGGCTGTCTCAAGTTCGCACAAGTCACCTCTCTGTGCATCCTGGGTAAAAGGGGTGGATCAAGAACACATCTGGGGATTTGAACTGGACTTGGCTAGATGTGAACTTTGAATTGGGACAGTACTTGGGCAGCGACTGATGACGTTTCACAAGTCCACAAGAACACAAGTACAGACAAGAACGCATATTGAGAAACGGCCACAGTCAGCTTCGCGAATACAGGCAGAAGCCATCTTTGAAAAACAGTCTCTACCAGTCGATCTACGAACGCCGATCCAAGTGTGCTGAATTGTGTAGAATCTCATATGGTCCGTTGTTTCCGGAAGAAAGCACTGAGCGCATAAGAGAAGCACTGAACGCAACAGAGAAAATAAATAAATAAAAATAATTTAATCACATCTCACCAGCGCACTTGGATCGGCGTTCGTAGATCGACTGATAGAGACTGTTTTTCAAAGATGGCTTCTGCCTGTTTTCGCGAAGCTGACTGTATGTATAAAATATCTTCTTATTAAACTGTCTGGACACTGACAAAGTTCTCAATGCTTCGGTTTGAAGGTAGGGACCCTTATTATGCTACCGTGTTAGTGTGGGGCTATTTTGAGCCTTGTTAGTGGTATTAACAAGCGATTTTTATTTGTCATTACTCTATGCCCTATTTACTAGCGTTATACTAGCGTTATAGGCTAAACTGTTTTTAGAGATAAAACTATTTACATTCGATAATCATGAAAACAAATCTCAGATAACGGTTGACTAGGTAACAATGTGTAATTAGACCAAAGGTTCATTTTGCGCTGGAGTTCTCCTTTAACTAATGAAACCTTATTGTAGTGTAACCAACAGTTTTATATCATGATACTCATTTTAATACCACTTTAGATGAATGTGTATGTGAGCCATATGCATTTGATATCATCTAAGAGCGAATGCTGTGCAATATAAAATCGATCAAATCATAATCAGTGTTTGAGCGGTAAAACGATCCTTGTTCAGCCAGACTTTCAGCAACCCATTACGCTCCTGTTTTTCTCCTCTGGTCAGGAAGCGCAGCAGTGGCGAGCTGAGCGACAGTCTCACTCCAGATCCCAACAACCTCCTGGGCCGACGCATCCAACACAGCTGGAGGGAGAAGGGCGCGCTGACCAAGTGGAAGGGCACCGTGCTGGACCGCCTCAGCGTCAACTCCTCCCTGTTCATGGTCAAGTACGACGGCTTCGATTGCGTCTATGGCATCGAGCTCTTTAAAGATGAGAGGGTCTCCAACCTGCAAGTTCTCACTGAGAAAGTGGGTGAGTAGGTGGATCTGTTGTGCTGCAAACAGGAAACAAGCCAGGGACAGGAAGTAGCACATGTGCAAGGATAAGCAGTATTTATAGTGCATGAACGGTAACTAAAACATTCTGTGAGAGTATGTATGACCTAAATGTCAATAGTATGAGTAACCGTAAATCCAGATAAGGATATATATCATGATATACACACACAAACACACACACACACACAAAAATGTCTGCGATTATGAAAACAGATGACTTGAATAGCTCTATTTGGAAATAATTAATCATTCTATAATTTTGTAGGGGGAGTGGATCTGCATATGAAACAATAAACGAATGAAAGCATAGATAGATACAATATGAAAACGAGGCCTGAAAATGGCAAAAACTGCACAAAAATCTGAGAGGAAGTTCAAAATGGCTGACTTCCTGTTGTGTTTAGGGCTACGCTCCAAGAGACTTTTTTGTAGGTATTGGGCCATTACAGGTATGTACCGAATTTCGTACACGTACGTGAAACGTAACGCGAGGCGCACTCCGTTGAACCTTTATAGGTGGCGCTATCGAGCCATTTTGCCCCGCCCAATTTTGAAACGCATATCAGATGTAAATTTTCGCCAGTTCTGACGCGTGTGCAAATTTTCGTGAGTTTTCGTGCATGTTTAGGCCCTCAAAAATGCGATTCAATTGCGGAGAAAATGCGAAAAATGCGATTCATTGCGGAGAAGAATAATAATAATAATAAACAGAGCAATTCCAAGAGGGTCCTCACACCATCGGTGCTCGGGCCCTAAAGATGCAAATGAAATAAACAGTGCTTTGTTTTTCAGTTAAAGCTACACTGTGTGGGATTTTCTCCCATCTAGTGGTAAAATTGTATATGACTACTGAATATTACTTTCTAGCTCCTCCCGTCCCGAGGGCGTTTTAACTCATACGGTGGCGTATTATTTCAAATCTGCCGGCAGTCGTGAGTAATCTCCCGCTCGCATTCGTCACTGTGCCACTGAGTGTAAAAACACGAAAGGTGAAGCTTGAATGTCCAGGTTTGTCCCTCTTTGGCTAATGTATTTTCAAGATGGATGCGCAACATGGCCGCCGGCTCGCTCGTATGTATTCTGAATGACAGATTCTACGCTTACGAGAATACTTGATTAGTTGATAGAAGTAATTACACATTAATGAGCACATCTAATTTTGAAAGAACAAAGTGTTTTTTTGCTAAGAATCAACTTAAAAAATTACACAGTGTAGCTTTAAGTCTAACAGTATTCCGGTACAGAAATGGAATAATCAAATGTAAAATAACACTGCATATTCTTTACTGTATAAAGTTACAAAAGTGATTTTCTCTTTGTATTTTGTTGTTTGATGAACATTAATGACACGACAGCAGCAGGTTTATTAGGCTGCTGTCACTTTAAGACCGAACGCATGTATCCAATGTAACATCCAATTACATGTATCCAATGTAATAATACGCATCCGTTTTCTTTCTCAGTTGTTTACGTTCTCACAAGCCATAAGCGACTGTTTATGAGGTGTTCCCAGTTCTCTTGCGCATCTTCTTTCGCTCAGATGGTTTAAAATCACTATAATGTTTAAACTGACAGGACCTAAAACACAAGCAAGCATTAAACTTTTGCTCTCTCAGATTAATTGCAGTTTAACCATCATATTCACGTGCGTTTCGAACCGTGGTGCCCTGTCCATATGGATCAACTTCAATCCTATACTTGACATCCTGCATTGTGACTATCTTTATTGCAATATCGATGATAAAAGGATATATTGTGCAGCCCTGCGTGTTTGTTTTTTTGGATGCATTGATGTGCATATCTGTTTAAAGTTTAAATAGACAGAAAGGGAAAATAAATGAACTGACTACTAAAGCACAAAATAAAAAAGACTGAATTGGAAGACGTTTGTTTTCGTATCAGGGTTATTTTAGTTAACTGAAACTAAAACAATTTTCATTGATTCATTCAGTTTTTATTAATAAAAACTATAATCGCATCATGGTGATACTCAAATAGCACAGTATTGTATGCATAGATTCACGCCGTCACAATTGAGAATATATGAAAACACCACGATATGTTGCACAGCCTGGAAAGTAAATGAGGGTTTCATCTAGAAAAGGATGAATATGAAATATTGTGACAAGAATATTGGTGCCTTTTTGTTTTGCACAGCTTTAGTTTATATACAACTTCAATGCTTACTATATCTTAGTCTAACTATTTTGCATAGTGAAAGAATAGTAGTTAGATAGTTACAATAAATGCAATTATTTCATGAAGATTTTTTTAGAAGAATTTAATACTTTTAGTAGTAAAGACATTTATATGTTATACAAGATTTCTATTTCATTTAATAAATAAATGCTGTTCTTTTGCTGCTGAAAATTTAGCTTTGCCATCATCAAGAATAAATTTCACTTTATTTCCCTCCTTTTTATACTATGTAAAACATTTTCTTGCGAAATAACAAAAAATATTGAACCGACCCCAGACATTTGAACTGTGTAGGTAACTTTGATCATATTGCTGTTTATAGTTGGAGTAATTCAACCAATTACATGCGTTGCGTATTTCAGTGTGATTGAAAATGGTTCATTCAATCCCAGTCAGATTTCAGAGCTTTTATGCCAAAAGAGCTCTTAACCAGGGTAAAAGCACTGTAACACACAACCTCTTTTTGTCATGCTGTGTTTCCAAACCCTTCATAGTGAACAACAAGATCAAGGTTCCTCATGACGCAGAGGAGCTGGTGGGAAAAGCCGTGGAGCATCTGTTTGAGAAGGAGGACGGTGAGAAGAACGAGTGGAGGGGGATGGTCCTGTCCCGAGCGCCCATCATGACCAACTGGTACTACATCACATACGAGAAAGACCCTGTGCTCTACATGTACCAGCTCTGGGACGACTACAAAGACGGAGACCTCCGGATTTTACCTGAAGCGGGTAATTGAGCGGATGTTTTTAATAAAGCCTTCCTGATGTTTGAAGGTTATAGAGTGCCGAAGTTATGACGCCACTTTGTAGGCCAAAACGCGGAAGTGAGTTAGCATTTTAGCACTTCCGGTTCCCTCGCCCTAAAGTCTATGGTTTTTTTTTAATGGGTTTTTGCTAAATCGCCTGAAATAAGGTCTGTGGTTAACAAAGCCTCTAAATATTTTCACGTTTCGATCTATGACATAAAACACACCAGTTATTTAAACTTTTTACCGTTATCATTTTATATCTGACGGCTTTATTTAGGCTTCAAAATGTATACATTTTGGATTAACTTGTAAAGATTATCTTGATAGACAAAACGTGTAAGGGTCACAACTCTTTGTTGAACACAGACCTTATTTTTTGCGATTTTCCAAAAGTCTATGGGGAAAATGCATAGCTTTTCGATCGAGGGAACCCATGCGCCGCTAGCTTCCGAGTTGTCCTACAAAGTGACGTCATCACTTCGGCACTCTGTTGAATCTGATATTACTCACCTTTTGCTTGATGAATTTCAAACTTTGTATTATAATAATAGAAATTGTTACATTCAGATTTATGCAATTAGCAGACAAGTTTAAATTGCTGCTCTGCCTTACAGAACAGTGCTTCAGAACCAAGATTGTTTTTTGGTTCTTCTTACCAAGCATCTCTCAGGCTCTGTTCACAGCTGGTATATAGATGCGTTTCGGTCGACCGGATCACAAGTAGACGAGGGAGACACATTCCCGTTTACACCTGGTGTTTTAATCCCTCTCTTCTGTCCACTTTCAACCACTTCTGTCCTGATGTCTTCGAGGAGAGGGTCTATGGGCGGATAAATGTTTTTTTTTTATGGTTTTTTTTAGATCTTTCCATCTAATAGACTAAATGATCCTGCGCAATTATATATGAACACGGTCGGAGACGATGGAAAAACACACGGAGAGCATCAGCTTCATTTTCTCTGACAGCCGCAATACCAGCCGAACGCTGCGAGTGTGTGTTCGAAATCAGGAATGATGAGAGAACCGTGTGCTTGTAATGTTTTTCATCTTCAAACTACACTTGGGTCTCCATCTGACAGTTTAAACCCCGTCTGGCTAGAGCACTTCCTATAATCTTTACACATTAGGTCAGTAGACGGGCTTTTGTGTCTGTTTGAACACATTCGACCACTTGAGTGTTAGCACTACAAAAGCAATCCGGTCAAATGCATTTTCCACTACCTCTAGAAGTCTAAAGTGGACAAGCTTCAAACATTTTAGCCCCGTTTACACCTGTATTTAGTGTCGTCCACTTGTGATCCGAACGACCGAAACACATCTTAATACCAGCTGTACACGGGGCCTGAGAGATCTTTTATCTTTATCTATTTGGCTCGATTTCTCTACGGTCTGTCAGTTTCTACATTATCAGCTCATTATCTCTACCTTGATGATAAATGCTGTTCTTTTGAACTTTCTATTCACCATAGAATCCTGAAAAAAAGGATAGGAAATGTTTCTTGAGCTGCAAATCAGCATATTAGATTGATTTCTGAAGGATCATGTGACTCTGAAGACTGGAGTAATGATGCTGAAAATTCAGCTTTGATCACTGGAATAAATTACATTCGAACATATTCAAATATGAAAAATTGTTATGTTACTGTAGTTTTTGATCAAATAAAGGCAGTTATGGTGAGCATAAGAGACTTCTTTTTACAAACGTTTGAATTTCATATTATTGTTCCGTATATATACAGGTGAAACTCAAAAATTAGAATATCGTGCAAAAGTTTGTGTATTTCAGTAATTCAAATTAAAAGATGAAACTAATATATTTAGTGTATATATAACTATATAATGTGCATGGTTATACTTTTCAGAGGGCCGACAAATTTTTTTTTATTGATATCATGTAATATTCTAATTTTCTGAGATTTTGAATTTGAGGTTTTCATAATCTGTAAGCCATAATCATCAAAATGATAACTTTTGCACGATATTTACATTTTTTGAGTTTCACTTGCAATTATATAAAATACTAATATTTCAATTAACAACTTTTAGCAATTTTTTAAATATTGCATTTATTATATTCTACTAATGCAATAGGTAGGCTGAATTGAATCATTCATTCCGACTCATTGTGCAGTAATGTGAAGTTTCAGTTTACGGTTTCCATTTCTTTGTTTCCGCAGAGAATAAACACCTTCTGCCCGCAGACAGGAAGCCCGGCGAGGAAACAGAGAGCCTTGTGGGTAAGCAGGTGGAGTATGTGACGGATAAAGGAGTAAAGAGAACAGGCCTCGTCATCTATCAAGTTCCTGCCAAGCCGTCTGTCTACTACATCAAATACGATGACGATTTCCACATCCACGTGTACGACCTGGTCAAGACCACCTAAAAGAAACAGACTAAACAAAGAAACCCGAAAACAAACCCACCGCTTCACCTCTTCGTAGCTTAAGTATCATCGCCTCTCAGTGTACAGTCTGCCACGCGAGGAGGGACTGTATGAAGCGTACGTGTACAGGGTTTGTTATTTTGAGTTGATGCCATTGTCCACAATTGTCATATCGAAACAGTGTATTTATACGTGCGAGTTGGGCATCATTTGGTGTTTATAATCCCATGGAATATCTTCGATTCAGCCGTAAGCCCTGGAAAAGGTCAGTCTCGTTTTTCGAGATGTGTGTGTGTGTGTGTGAAAGACTACGAAGGAGTTTCTTGGTTTTGAATTGTAAATAGTTCTGGTTAAAAAAAAAAGAAGAAAAAAAAAGACTAACATCAGAGAGACATTTGATTTCAAATGAAACTGTCTAACTGATCTATTTATAGAACTAATATGCTTCATAACTAACGTTTGCTCCCAGAAATGTGGACCCTTTGAGTTGGCATTTTGTAATGCATTGTGTCGCTCTTTTAGTTGCGGTTTCCCCCAAATCAGATCAGATATGCAACGAGACGGATGTGTTTCTGCTTTCGGCCACCTTTAAAAGATGGGTTTTGATTTTAAAAGCGCAAATCTAGTCAGTAAAGGCATTAAACTAGGACTATATCTGGCTTTGAACAGATGTAGCATAGAGGAAGCACTATTGGCATGTTTTTGAAATGGTTTTCTATAGTGATTCAACCTCAGATGAGTATTAAATGGCTAAAGTGATTGACGTCAGGTCCTGTATTGCAGGATCGTACTGTAAAATGCTCTACGGATAGGGTTGCCCGTTTTGTCCTGTGTGAAATCATCTGTGTTTCGTTACACATTTTTGTTTTTTTGTTGACTGTAGAGCACTTGTTTCTAACACCACGCCACGTACTACAGCTGCGATTTTGAATGTCAAGCATAGCAAAAATGACACCAGTCTCCTCTTTTGATTGTAGTGAGATGACCAATGCAATTAGATATGACAATGCACAGCAGTTTGAATATGTTTTCAATCGATTAACAATCAGTTATGGCAAAAACAAGATTTTGTTGCGTAGCCCAGTCTGATTTGACGTTTAATAGACCTTGGTTTAGTCAAACACGAATCCAATCCAGCGGGCTGGATAGACCTCTACAAACATCTTCTCCATTGTCTTAAATGATGAGAAGCTCAAATTCTCCTTGCGTTATTGTCCCAGCTGATCTGAGCAAAGCTTCATGAAAAAGACAATTTTGTTCTTTTACCTGACTTGGGGATACGTTTCCCCTTGTGCACGACGAGCTTTATCATCACAGCACTTCTAAAGTGATAAAACAGCAAAACTTGAAATGTCTTTTGTGGCTATTTTTGCTATTCTTGCTTTTGGCATTGCATCACGTTTTGTTGTAAAGACTGCACATGAGCGAGTTCATGTAGCTGATTTGGCCTTTTTTTTTTTTTTTTTGTGCACTTTATTCTTACACTGTCAAGCATTTCTCCAGTGTGTCTCGCAGGAAGTCAAAGATTACAAAATGAGTGAATTATAAATGGAGCGTCTTACTGATTGCCATCACCTAAATGAAATATGAGGAAAAATTGCTTGAAAGCATCAAAACAAAATTTCTTGCAATTGCATTTGTTGGTTTTTAATATTAGCATAGTTTGCCAAGAATCGACTTCACTTTGATGCAAATTCTATAATTTGTATGATTAAATCTAACACTATTTTGTTTTGCTAATTATTTTTATTCGATCACCCCCAATTTAACCACTTCTTCCAAAAGACCTGTACATAAATGAATTTGGTTATGTAAATGTAATGTAAACAAAGGATGATTTCATATGTAAATGTTGGATGTTCAGCGCTGCTCTCTGATTGGGCGTTAGCTGATCTTAACTCATTCTCCTGCTGTGGTTTGCATGGTGGTTATTATCATCTCTCGGACAGACCGAAGGTTTTTACATTTTTTCAGGCATTAGCGCTTCGCTCAGATTCATCAGTTGTTTGTGTAGTTTTCTTGTTAGATATTCAGTATGTCATTATCAAAAACACACAGCATGTTTCATTTATTTTTTTGGAGAAGATAAATTGTCCTGACGCCAGTAAATCTTTTGGGCAGCCCAATTTGGGATTACGGGAAAGTATTGTCCAGTGAAATGCACATTTCTCTACATGACCTGTTGAACTTTCAGCTGTGGATATGGATTGAGTTTCCGGTCTGTTTGCCATGATATCAGGTGGAATATTTTCTGTATATTCTCCGTTGTGCTTTAAAAACACTTGTACTATATTTCTGCTTTCCCTGTGTAGACAAATCTTGATGATTTCACGGCGTTGGAGGGTTTCACGAGCCTCAACCGGCTTCTGCAGTTTTTCTTTCTCCTAACTGTGAACGAGTTATTCTCTTTCTGGCTTCTTTGTAAATGTGTTTTATTGTGTGGTCCGCGAGCTTCCGCCGGTTCTTCTATTTAATCTGTTTAATCTTTTGCTGCTTTTTTACCAAAGTTACGTTTCGGTAGGTGACATTGACGACGAGTGTCAAACTATTCATCCTGTCTGTTTGTTTGATGTTATCGTAAATAATAAAAGAGATATTTTTTGCACTGAAAATTGTTGTTGGTGTTTTGCTGTTTATTGACTTTTACTTGTAACTCACGCAGTTTATCTCTTTCCCCACCATAGAGCGCAACGGTCGGGTTCTGGAAGTAAAAGCTCTGGAAGGCTAGAGAAGTTGATTTTTAACTATAATTTATAAACCTTTAAAGACAGAATACTGTAATCTACGAGGTTGTAAATGGATGGTGTTTGCTTCTGTTTAAGCCGTCAGCCTGCATTATTTTATCTTATTTTTTTTTAAATAATTGTTTAACAGTGGAATTCCTGCTGAAAAACTACATTACCCATGATGCTGTACAGAAAATTACACCAATCAGAGTCGAAAAAAGCAACGTGCCAAAATTGCTCTTTAGCTATACTCCCATGAAGCACTGATACTGACATTTTTGTATATGCATGCACAATATATATTGTTTTTATACATATCAATATTTGTAAATGAGTCATTTGATTATGCTGTTTGCAATGCTTCATGGGATTGTAGTTCTTTCCCTCACTAAAGCTGTTAAGTAGCCTACACAGTCTTGTCTTTTTGTCAGATTTTCAAAAACTTTTTTGTTTTAAATCAGTGTTTGTTATTCACCTCGTAGTTGATTGGCTTGATTTATGGCTTATAACTCTTTAACAAAGACCATTTTAAAATCTCATGGGAAAAATTGTTTAAAAAAAACAACTTCCGGCTTTTGCCTAACCAGACTTCTACCCATAGACCGTAAAAAAGCTTCTACCCAATGTTTGAAGCGCCATTACGTCACGGTAGACTATCACAAGGGCCTAGGGCTCCATTTGGGACAGGGCCCTACTTCACTTTCCTTGCATTTTGAATCTTCATATCACCACACGGTGATAAGGCATGCAGCTCGTGTTAGATCACCAGATGCCGTAAGTCATCATGTTTGGTGTGAAACTATAGTAGGCTACTTTTTTTTCTTTTTTTTTTTTAAAGAGGAAGGGTTAAGGAAAGGTTTATGGTTGGGGGATAAGTAATAATTACCAGATAGGTCTGTATTTTATTGCACAATTTATTTTGTTTTAGGCTACTAATAGAAGTTATTTCATAGTTCATAAGATTCGAAAGCCTTACAAACATTTTATACATACAACAACATATAATAAATACTTGAAAAGATTATTTAATGACTGTTTGATGAAGGTGTAACTGCGTAATTTGCCGTGATCTTTTTTTATGATTTGTTTTTAAGAATTGTTGTAAAGGTGCATCTTCAGTACAAATTGTCCTGAGATTGACCCGGTGTTATTTTTGTTTTATTAATGTTTAAATAAGCCTGTATGTTTTTTAGTTTTCATGTTAATTTTAGTTTAATCATTTTTTTTCTGTTAATCATTTTAGTGTTTCAACTTATTTCAGTTTATTGCCAAGCCAACATTTCACATTTTCATTTAGTTTAAGTTTTTCAACTAATATTTGTTTTGTTTTGTTTTATTTAAGCTTTATTTGATTAACGATTTTTAAAAAAATTGTTTCAGTAAACGATAATAACTTTTAAAAACAATTTGAATCCACAAACAGTGCACTAACTCAAAATAATCTGATCTAAAACATTTACAGTTCAACAAAGCCATTTAAATGATGTCACCCAGAACAATAGAGCAGTTTTATTTTTTTCTTCTTTCATCTGTTTGTAAATGTAAACACCGTGAGACCTTCAGCCTCCGGGCCTGTCGGTCCCCGTCATCCAGACTCAGGTTCACTGGGTGATCGGTCACGTTTATGACTCTGTTCTGGATCTGCAGGAGCTGGAACACACAGACAGAACGCCAAGCTTCTGATCGAGGACACCAGTGGAAATGAAGGTGTATTTGAGCTTTATTCTGCTGAGCGCTGCCCTCGTGGCCTACATGTGGAGAGACACGTTTGATCCAGGTCAGGACAACAGATTTACAATAATATATACTCATTTTTATTATTGCATCGGTTCTGAGTTATTTTATAGTGTAATATAAAACATATTTGACTCATACAGTCGCCTACTTTGAGAAATCTTGAACGATTATTTGTGTGGGGAGTTTATGCATGTAAAAACACATTGAAAAATAACCAAGAATAAACACCAGGAAAGCCTTGCATTTTCCAAAGGCATTCATATGTTTTTAGATGGTTTTGCACAGGCTTTGTTACAAATCTTAAATCTTAAAATGTTTGCAAGTATTTCACTAGAACATTAACCAGCTAAATTATTATATTGGCATCTAGTCAGGAAAACTGTTGGCCGACTCATTTATAATGGTTATGTAACTCCCATAACCTTGAGTATGCCCTTATGATCTGATTATAACTTTTGTAGTTATACTAAATAATTTGGAAAACCGTATTGAAGCAGTCTTTTTGTAATATATAGAATTAGAAGGACATTAGTAACTTTTTACCATGTAAAGCCTGAAATAATATTCAGAAAAATGTATATATTTTTAAATGGTAGTCTATTGGACCTTCTGACAATATATATATATATATATATATATATAAGAAATGTATAAATATAGAACGTGTTTATGTTGAGTATCATATTTGATACATCATGACTCATATAGTATGATATAGTGAGAATATGGAGGAAGCCCAAATTGAGCAAAATTTTGTAATTTGGTGCATTTCCTGATATTTATATTGGCAAACCGTGAGATGAAATTCTGATAGCTTGTGATGTAAATCATAGATCTTTATAACAGTATATCAGACTACTGACATAAAATACATTTAAATGTCACTCATCACTATATCTCCCTGTATTATGTCTTAGTAAGATGATATTTAAATGCATATGATCAAAGCTCTGTAAACATGCAATTGAATACAATGAGAGATTAACAAATAAAAGCCAGATGGAGCATATTTGATACTCAAACTTTAACATGATTTTTCAAAAAGTTGCCTCAGTCTAGTAAGTGTTCATCTTGAAATATTACTAATACTTTATAAAAATCAGTGCAGATTTCACAGCAGAAAGACACGTGAACCATGAGTTGAAGGTGGACGTTTTTACAATTATACTAAAAGGCTTTTACTTACCTTTGGTAGTTTATACTTTTTTTTTAGCACGTGTGCATCAGCATTTTGATCATGTTGATGGTTTAAAGGCCTTAGAAATGCATGTATAAAATATGATCCATATGCGTTATAGTTAAATTGCTTCTAACTTTGTTTTAACCTTCTTGGGAGTTCAAGCCTTAATAAATCTTGTGGTCGAGATCAAGCGGTGGGTTGGTTGAGAGTTACACTGAGAGTGTGTTGTTGAGCACAGATTCAGTCCGTGGGGCCCGAGTGTTGATCACAGGGGCCAGTTCAGGGATCGGGGAGCAGATGGCCTACCATTACGCTAAGTTTGGGGCTCAGATCATCATCACTGCGAGACGATTAGAAGCTTTAAAAAAGGTCAGTTCGTTTTTCAAAAACACTTTAAGACATTCACAATACTTTTTCAATTAATTATGTACTTTAATCAGTAGATGTTGTTGAAAGTAATGCAGAGGTTGTAAAGCTGTGAAGTTTTAGACTTTTAAGGGTAGCAATAAATTACATTCTGTTTGAAAGCAAAGTCTTTAATGAGCAAATGAAAGTGTGCTGTGGATGTTCAGGTGGCGCAGAAGTGTGTGAAACTGGGCGCACAGAAGATGATGTACATGACCGGAGACATGTCTGACCCCGCTGACCCCGAGAGAGTCGTCAAATACGCTGTGGAAAAACTGGGTGAGAAATTATTCAATATATTATGCAATATATACACTTCCAATAATTTATATTTTTGATGTTTTTGAAAAAGGCCTCACCAAGGCTGCATTTATTTGTTGATGAATGCACGATATATCGGCCACCATATCAGTATCGGCCGATATACAGTATGTTCATTCTTAAAGGGGTCATGACATGAGAAACCAAAATTTGCCTTGATCTTTTGGTATTTAAGAGGTCTTTGTACCATTAAAACTTCCTGCAAGTTTCATAGCTTAAGACGTCCTCCCCATTATAAACGAACAATTTATTTAATCAAGCTCTAAATACAGCTCGTTCTGGATCCATGGTATGAAGTGACGTCACGTTACGAAGTGACGTACCAGTCGTTTGCATATGACCGCCTCAAGCACAGGACAACTACGCCTCATTTCGCATCATCGCATCGTTGTTGCGCGGCCCACAGGTGTTCAGTCGACGGGCAGCGAGTGGGTCTGTTTACAAGAGACTGCGATGCCACTCAGATGTGCTGTTCCTGGCTGTGGACAAACAACATGTTTGAATACACTGACGGCAGGGAGAAATGGACGTCCCAGTCCACGGCAGTGTTAATTTAAGCGTGTGTTCTCTACATTTCAACGATGACTATTTTGAGAACAAATCGCAGTATGATGCTGGCTTTGCCAGAAAACCTTTGCTTAAAGCTGCAGTCCGCAGCTTTTCCTCTTTGTCACCATCTCTGTTCGAAATCTGCAATTGCAGTTATTTGCAGAATTATCAACTTTACGTGGGTTGTAAATCGGCATGAAACAGCGCGGATGAACACAGTGTTTTGAGGCAAGGCTGCTGTCAATCACCGCGCTGTGTGGATACTGTCATTCAGAATCACAGATTCACTTTTTGAAAGTTTGACCAACATAAGAATTTTCACCGGAAAATATCTTCTGAACAAGTAACATCCATTTTTGTTCTGATCAACTAAGGGGGAAAAAGCATTTGACATAAGCGATCGTTAGATTTAATCAGCGCAATTTACAGCAACCATGCAAATTATACTTTGTTCTCAAATTGTTCATGTTAACAACATCAGCATTGCGTGACTAACGTTACATTTAATGTGTTTTATGGTTACCTGTGTAGTTCAGAATTCATATTCTCCATAATAGCTTATAACGAGAAAGGCACAACAAAGGAAACTCCATAACTGTGTGAACTAAGAAAACGTACTGTTACACGATTGAACTATTGAAATGTCTTACTTGTTAAGCAGAAAAAAGCCGTCTCTTCTTCCGCTTTGAACCCCTTCAAAACACGGAGTTAACACACCTTTCAAAAGCCCCGCCGATGATTATCCTTGTGTTCACATGAGACGGTTTCTTTATCTTTCTCTAGCCACCTTAAATCCAAAGTACGAAGTCTTTTGGGTTTTATAACGTCTGAATCTCCAGTTGACACTGATGATTGTTGTTTGGATCTTTCTGGAACCGCCATAAGTTGCTGTGCATAAGTGCTGCGAGAAAAGCCAATCTCTACATCTCCTCACGCGTAGTATAGCCTACTAGCCGAGACTCCTCTTTATGTGTACAGATGTGACGTAATGACGCAAAGACATGCTCGAATTTCCCGCGGAAACCCACCAGTACCACTGGAATTAAAATCATTATTACAAGCTAACCGTTTTGAATCTAGCTACGGCAAGCAGATAGTTTTGAACACTGGCTGAAGATGTTTTTTTTTTTTTTTTTTTTATCATTATTTTGGATTATTTTTAACTTAAAAAAAGTTACGGACAGCAGCTTTAAAGATCAGGCCGTGCCCACTATTCTGGGCCCAACAACGATGCCGCAAACTGTAAGTAATGTATTTCATCTTAAAACTACTTTTTATGCATAAGCACTGACGTAAGCCAATCATAACAATAGGTGTTAACGCTGAACTCTTAAAGGGGAAACACCCCCAAAACAGACTGTTTGAACCAGAGGAGGAGAAACAGGGTGGGAAAAGGTCATAAATCACTAAATTTGAAAAGATTTTTTTCCAAAAAACTACAGTAATACTATAATTGCACCTAAGGGAACATAATAAAGCAAAAAACAAAAACCATGTCATGACCCCTTTAAAATTAACGTTATTATCGGTCCAATAAGAATATTTGGCAGATATTTTAAAGCCAATAAATAAAGGATTATTTCCTTCAGCTGAGACACTTCAGATGCGCACAATTTAAAATAAATGTTCTCTATTTGAATATAAACAATACATTTATGTCAGCATATTATACTGATTTCTGAAGGATCATGTGACACTGAAGACTGGAGTAATGATGCTGAAAATTCAGCTTTGATCACAGGAATAAATTACATTTTAAAATATATTAAAATAAAAAACTGTTATTTCAAATGGTAATAATATTTCACAATATTACAAATTTTCCTGTATTTTTTAGCAAATAAATGCAGCCTTGTGAGCATAAGAGACTTCTTTCAAAAATAAAAACTATTATTATTATTATTACTATTAAGTAAAAAGATTGAATTACTCCAAGGTTTTGAGTGGAGTATGCGTGTGTTTCTGTCCTGCAGGTGGGCTGGACTTTCTAGTGTTGAATCATGTTGGAAACACTAACGTTGAGTTCTGGAACAGAGACGCAGACCACATCAGGTCCCTCATGCAGGTCAAACTCCAGAGAATGGCTTTTGTTGTACTGTGTGTATGTCTGCGTTCTCTGTTCACACTGATCTGACTGGTTGCAGGTGAACTTTGTGAGTTACACACAGATGACAGCAGCAGCTCTTCCTGCGCTGGAAACATCCGCTGGCTCCATCATTGTAGTTTCCTCAATGGCAGGTGAGTCTAACTTTGTTGGTGCAAGTTTAGTTAATATTAATCTAAAGCACTTTTAGCTATGATTTGGGCAGAGACAGCCTTTGCATTTCGGATGTAGCTGCTACATTCGACATGTTGTCATTATCAGCGTCAGTGTCGCTTCACTGCCATTTGCAAATCCTCTCCCAAGGCCTCATGGGATAGTAAAGTGTCCATCGTATCACACTTCAGAATCTCACCGTAAGCCGCAGGTCATCCGGGTACTTTTTTCCTACTCTTAGTACTGTGAAATCGGACTTGCATACTGTTTTTTTGTCTGAGAGTTCAGACTCATTCAGTAACGAAACATTACCGTGTTGCTCAGAGACGCGCAATGGCTGTGGATTTATTTTAATTGCCGAAATAGAGCAAAAGTCTGAGTCTTAAATATCTCTAATAGTAACTTCATGTTTATTGAATTGTTGTATAAAATCAATATGACATTTGCAAACGTGCTGATCTTTAGCTCGTGTGGTATTGCCAACTATATCCTTTATATATATTAAAAATAAGACTCACACAGAGACATTTTTGGCCCCTTATTATTAATTTTGGTGGCATTTTTTGAGCACAAATGGAGTCTCCTTTTTTCAAGTGAAACTGTTGAAACCGCAAAGGCCGCTACTGGATTTGGGACACAATCACACATGTGAACTGGCCTGGGATTCATTTCTTTGTGTAAAGTGTTTGTTGTTGTCAGTCACACACAGTTATAGATGTCTAAAGGTTAAGGCTGTTTTCCTCTGTGATTCAGGTAAGTTGGCGAGTCCGTTTGTGGCTCCGTACACCTCTACTAAGTTTGCGATGAACGGATTCTTCGGAGCGATGCAGAGTGAACTGGCCATCCAGAAGAGCAACGTGTCGGTGTCTATCATGATACTCGGACTGATCGACACGGAGTCGGCCATGAATAAGATCAGGTTAGTTTCCCATACAGACTGAACTGATGACACTGACTAGATCTTGCACTTTGGATATTGCAAACTTTAAGGAAAGGGATACTTCAGGATTTAGCATTAAGCTTTGTATTAGTAGAAAACCTGTAGTATTTTCGAATTACCGTGCTTTCCACCATATCCCCCTGAGACGAGAGATTTATGTATTTTTTGTCTGGAAAAAAATCCTCCGAATTTTTTGGCCAGAGGCTGAAGACTACAGCCAGTAGTAGAGGCTGTCCCGCACGTTCTCAACCCGCCCATAGAGGGTGGATCTCAGTCACAGAATGTACACATAGTGTCAGCCATCTTTTTTTGGAAGCTAAGCTAGCAGGCTCTTGTTCTGTGAAGAAAGCTAAGTAGGGGTTATGATCATAGACATCATATAGATAGACGCCCTATCGACTACTACTGCCTATTGGCACGGACGACCCGCGGCGCCGCCGCCATCTTAAACCGGTCACCCCCTCCGCTCAGTGTAATCAGTTTGACAGGTTACAATGAGCTGTCAGCGCATTTAATTAATCATATCTCACTGAATACCGAACTGATTTTCATGCAGGTTTTTTTGCTGCAAAGGTCATACATGTAGCTATGATACAGGACACATTTAGTATTTTATTCGCAAAATACAAACAATAGTACGGTGATGTTAAATCTTACTTGTGAAAAGTAATCCCCGAGCGATGGTCGGCCGATTTGAGCAGGAATATGCTGCATAGTGTTCTGGCATCAACTGCTGCTATGCAACGCAATAGGATTATGACCGGTTTAAGATGGCTGCCGCATTTCTGGCGCCCAGCGGCCAATGGGGCGTCTAGTTCTATATGATGTCTATGGTTATGATTACCATCCTCTTTTTCCCGGACATGTCCGGCCGTCGAGATCGTCCAAAATGTCCGGGATTCAGCTTTTGCTTTCTGCAGTCGCCATTCATTGTTTACATGCACACCTTTTGTTTCAGTCTAACTGAATTCATTCCGATTGGTGAATCTGAATGTAGTGTTTACATGAACGCTAAACAAGTGATCGGCTGATGTGCGTTTTAACATTGCTAAGAAAATTCCCGCTCCTCCGTGAGAGATATGAGACCGGTGCGTCTCACAGGTGTCGCTCATCAGTAGTCACGCCACCGGCCTCATGCCGTTCTCCCGCGGCCCTCAGTCTCGTCCTGCTCGCCACAGTAAACATGAGGAATGGCGACTGTAGAACGCAAAAGACGAATCCCGGGCAGATTCCTCATGGACTCACTAGTACCCTAGACTGTTTTACTGCGCTCTGTTACCGGTAGGCGTGGCCTCCTAGGGCAGCGAAGCAAGTGCATTCTGGGAGTTGTAGTCTTTCATCCACATAAGCCAAAAATACATTTTCTGGCTTTTCTCAGTCTAGAAAGCTCCAAATTAAAAAATCATTTCACATTTCTTCTACATAAATGACCCATTTTAAATACACATTAATCTTTCCAGAGGTGAAGTATCCCTTTAAGGAAACATCCCTTTTATTGATTATCATCTTCAAATCAATCATAATTGGTTTGGATCTTGCAACCAACTTTCTATCATTTAGCAAGCAGTTTAATGTTTAATAAATGCCGAATTTACAATTTGCTTCTTAAATGTTATATCAGGTAAAGAGTTTTTATTTTAATAATCATTATGTACTATTTTATGGGATATCTTTTCTTTAAAATGGTAAGAATAATTTATTTACATGCAAAGCATATTTTATTTCTATTATATATTTACAGTGATTAATATATTAAAAATAATAAATTTTAGCTCAATTGTTTGAAAAAAGTACCACTTTGGTTCTAATAATGCAGTTTGTGTATGTTTAAAATGACTAGTTAAAGTTTTTTTTTAGTAACACTGCAAAAAGGCTCCATTTGTTAACAATAGTTATACAGGTGAAACTCGAAAAATTAGAATATCTTGCAAAAGTTATAATTTTGGTGATTATGTCTTACAGCTTATGAAACCCCCAAATTCAAAATTTCAGAAAATTAGAATATTACATGAAATCAATAAAAAAACAGGAAAAGTATAATCATGTATATAATTATATATATATACTAAATATATTAGTTTCACCTTTTAATTTGAATTACTGAAATACATGAACTTTTGCACGATATTCTAATTTTTCTAGTTTCACCTGTATGCATTACTTAACATAAACTATGAAAAAATACTTGAAAAAGCTTTAATTTATCTTGATGTTAATTTCAACATTTACCAATACATTCAAGTCAAAAGTTATATTCGTCAATTTAATGGTTAATGATAGATAAATGTTAACAATGGTAAATGTTAGGTAATGCATCAACTAATCTTAACTAAAGGGACCTTATTGTAAAGTGTTGCAGTTTTTATTTTTATAATTTTTTTAAAATGTTTGTTCTGTCCAAACGTTTCGAGGACATTGATGTGGTCCAAAATGCAATCAATGTGTCCAATCTTTTCTGTGCATCACTCAAGATATTTTAGGAAGCAGGTTATGAATTAATTTGCAGTTTGTCCTCAGCACATTTATCTTGTTACTTTGGTGATCTATTCATGGATCATGAATAATCATTCTAGCAACTTCACACACACTGACACAACCAATGCACATTTTCAGCTGTCAATTCGCAAATGTTTAGTATGTGTCTGATGGCTTCATTTCAGTGACTCAATTTGTTTGTTTTTTTTTCAAACCACACATGAACATGATTTTCTCAAAAATACAAAATTGTACATGTGTTTACTGCTCACTTCAGTGTCACATGATCCTTCAGAAATCATTCTAATATGATGATTTGCTGCTCAAGACACATTTTGTCAGCATTCTTTGACTAATCTTGTTACATTATAAATGTCTTCATTGTCACTTTTGATCAATTAATGCATCCTTACTGAATAGGTATTAATTTCTAAAAAAATAAATAAAAAAAAACATACCCCAAACTTTTGAATGGTAGTGTACACACACACACACACACACACACACACACACACACACACCATACAATAATGGCCAAAAGTGGAGTTCGGCCAAGGAAAATTTGCATCTTCACCCTACAAATTGGTTCGATTTTGTAAGCATATTGCATAGGTTGGAGTTGATGGTTTTATTTGTGATACTGCAATAAAACATGCCAAATTAATGCAGACATCATTTTTGGCCAGGCTGTCTTACAAATTATGAACATATGCGAGACAAGAGAACCAATGAAATAGTAATGACTAAATTTTTTTTTTTTATATAGGCATAGTAAAATAAAACCTGTAGCTTTAGTTTGTATTTTTCCAAATAAAACATTGTCAGATAAATGCCTTAACCAAGTTTAGTATTTTCCTACTATTTTTATGGTTCACTTGTAGGGTCATAAAAAAAATAAAAAAAAACTCCTCGAACATCACTTTTGGCCACAGTTGTATTGCTTCATTAAAATGTTTGGTCAATGCTTTTAATCCATAGCAACTTGCTTAAGTGATGGAAATGATGTTCATGAGAATCCCCATAACTGTTCTCTCTCAGAGGCTTCAGCACGATGACGGCCTATCCTGCGAGTGAAGCGGCGCTGAGCATCATCAAAGCCGGGGCGTCCCGTCAGAAAGAGGCCTTCTACCCCTGGTTCCACTATTTCACATGCCTGATCAACAATGTCTTCCCCTTCCTGAAAGATCTTATGCTGTCAGGCCTCAGCATGGACATGGACAACAAACACTAATACATGTGCAGAATTCAGACATTAACAGGATTTTCTATTATTCCATGAGAACATTTGTATAGTGAGGAGTGAATGATGTATGCGCACTTGAGTCAACTTTTACATAGTGTGTTTAGGGAAATTGAAATATCTTTGAATTGTATTGTATTTTGTACCCCAATTTATAGACCCAAAATACATGCAAATCCTTGTAATTAATAGTAAAATACAACCAATTCATCATAAAATCAAATAACATTTCATTAGTTAACATTTATTTACTATAACATGACCAAGCATTGAACAATACTTCTACAGCATTTATTCATCTTTGTTAATGTCAATCTCAACACATTTAAGATCAAAAGTTGTATCTGTTAACATTAGTTAATGCACTGTGAACTAACATGAACATTAACATTAACTAACATCAACACAGGCTTTTAAATATATTGCTCAATTAGTTTGTTAGTTGATGCATTAACTGATATTATGCGACCTTATTGAAAAAGTGTTACTAAATATTATTCAGCACAAGATGAACAAAATACTTTTAATCTTATGGAACTATTTTCACAATTTTTTCTTAGACTTCTGAGAGCCACTGCTTAATTATTAAAATGTTTTTGTATTTATTTGTCTGACATTTTCAATTAATTTCTGTACCAAGACTCTATGCATTTGGGATTTTACACTTCCAGTGATATTAAAGTGTGTGTTTAACTAATTAAACACGACGTCAGTCTGTGATTTTGTGTCTGTATCCGCAGTCTTTCTATTAAAACAAATGCTGAAGTAATATCATCAGACCCTAAGGGCTTTGCAAAAACATAAAAAGACCTTTCCTATGTGTGAATATTTTTTCTCCTAAAAAAAAAAATCAAAATGGAGACCCAAACCGTTTCCCATGAGTGCCGTGGGACTCTGAGCGTGAGTTTGTCAAAACCACTGAAGGATGTGAAATCTCAAATTAAACACTTGTTCTGCTTATTCAGACTCAATTGGGACAATTATTTTCCAATTGTATAATTTATAATTAAATATATGAAAGTCTCCAACCATTAAATGCTTTTTCTGACTGCTCTGTGCCACTATCAAAGTTGTAAAAGTATATTCATAATACACACATTACATGTGTTAAAGGTACCGTGTATGGTTAATGAACAGCCACGACACCATCAGGAGTCAACGTGTTGCATTGTCACTGTCTGTAAGCTGATAACATTAAACTACACAATTGTTAAAAAACAAACGACTGAGAGCATAGAATAGATAAATAGCATATTGACTGGATTCTACTTGCTTTTATGCGCTCAGTTGCTGTATTTCAACACTTCTGATTTATTTCTGCTCTTTTGATCTGTGAAAACGTTCAAGGTCAGTAGATCTACAGAACTGGGGAAAAGCAGATAAGAGCCTCAGCAATCGGGAATTTACAGCGATTTGTTTTTTAACAACATTCCCTTCTGAAAAAGAAGTTCATTTAAGTGTGGTATACATTTAAACAAAAAATAAAGTATACTTTCAGTCTACTTTGAATGTATACTTCTCACAAATATACTTAAAGTTGCACATAAGTATACTTGACTTGTACTGACAGAAAGTACATTTGGAAAAGATTGAGTACAATTAAGTATTCTAAGAATAAATGGCTTGTAGTATGTAGCCTATTAAACACTTTTTGGTCACATGGGTTTACATACGGTCTTAAAAACCACCATTGTTTGAAAATATTAATCTATAAAGAAAACGGATATGTTCCTAATTCTGAGTATCTGATTTTTTGTGTAGGCTAGTGGGCAGGTCATGTGTGGCAAAAGGGTGGTTGCCATGGTTGCGAGAGAGTGACAGTCGCCTAAGCCAATCCTTTGTTTCGTCCCGAATGGAAATAATGAGCTGTGTTTAGTGCAGATTAAACGGTCTAGAGTCACTCGATTTTTATACTCTTTTTATCAGAGTACTTACATTTTAATTATGCATTGATATATATAGAAAGTTTAAACAAATTTGGAAAAAAGATCTTTATAAAAATTCTACCTACAATACCTTTAAGTGTACTTTCATAAACGAAAAAAATGTGCTACAAGCATTTGACTAGTAAACTACCAGTTTAACTATAAATTCACCTATAGTAGTTGCAGTACAAACAACAAACTTAATTGTAAACTAGTTGTGTACACAACGCTGAGTACTGTTACACTTAAAGTAAAGTTAAAAGGATACTTTTATAGTCTACATTAAAAAGTGGGCAAATTTAGTCCCAAGTAGTACTGAAACAAGTATACTTCTAGTACATTGCTATTAGTAAACGAACTAATTACCTATAGGCTCCTTAAAAATATACTCAAACCTTTCTAAAAGCTACTTATTTTTCATAAGGTTTCTGCAGTAAAAATTTCTGTATGAATGTACATTTTTGACACACCTTGTGAACGCTGGTTTGAATGTTGAGGTTTGTTTTACTCAACATCATCTCCCAAAAAGTGTGTTTTTGTTGCTTTCACACATTGACTAATACTGAATTGAATGCACTGAATGACAACATAATAGTAACGGCTTGTGTGGAAATGTGATAAATCAGCCACTGGAAAAACATCTACTTTTCTGAAAACACACACAGAAGAACATATCTACTTTTAAATGGCCGTCTGTGAGAAAGAAAGCTGCCGTCAGCATCAGGTTGATGAGATCGCGACTGCCTCTAGTGGACGAGCGCGGGAACTGCGATCAGAACACGTGACAGAGATTTCCTGTGCGTCACAACTGCTCCAGCTCGTTGCCATGGTGACCTCACATCTTCCAAGAGTTCTCTGCCAAGTGTGATGATGTTGCCAAAATTCCAAATCAGCAATGCAATAAACCACACATTTCCCGCACAGGGAAACATGTTCATCGTTAAACATCATGATAAATAGATTCAAATACAATCAAATAAAATACACTGTCTTTCAAATGCATCCATTGCTCATTATAGAGACAAATTGATGAAATTAGCAATGTTACAAAAAAAAAATTATTAAAGGCTATGGTGTCCCAAAACTATTTAATATATTTTAACTATCAAAACATATTTGGAAACTTAAAGGGTTAAAAATTAAACACCTGTCATCATTGACTTAACCTCAACCTGTATGAGTTTCTTTCTTCTGTTGAACACTAAAGAAGATATTTTAAAGAATGTTGGTAACCAGACAGTTGATGGACCCCATTGACTTCCATAGCAGGTAAAAATAACAACATTCTGCTAAATATCTTCTTTTATGTTCAACAAAAAGTAGTAAATGACAGATTTTTCATTTTTGTGTGAACTTAGGGAAAAAATCCTTGCTTCAAAATGTCTGCATCACTGTATTACATACAAATTATAAAAGAAAGTGTGGTTATTGTAAAGAAAGATGCACACACACACTTTTCAAGTAAACATTTGACAATACGACCACTAAAAAGATCACCAAAACACCAGTTAAATAAAAGTACCTAAGCAAAAATTAAGAAACAAATAAAAGCCAGAGAAGAGAAAAGATCCCGCAGAATTTGAGTGATTTAAGTGTCCAAATACTCTTTATGTATAGATATATAGAATAGAAGAACATTAAATTGCACAGTCAACCACACAGTGGCACTATAGGGTAAAAGATTTGTGACCAAAGTAGAATCAAGGAGTTGGGAATTTTTGTACCACGTCACCGCTAGTATTTCTTGCTCAAGGACGTGTCAGAATTTACATCATTTACATCAGATATTTTTAGGCAGAACGGAGGCAGTGAATGCTGTTCCTCTTAGATTTGTGCCACTAATTTTACGTCAGCTGAAATATTAAATCTTATAAATCGCTGTAGTATATTTCCCTCCCCACATAAACTTTTCTGTGATTAGGCACGGCTGGTTTAAGGACACATCTGTATGCATAGGCTATATGTTTAAAGTAACGTTTCCTTGCCATTACTAGTCAGACATCTGGAGGTCATGACCTCGTGTGTGTGTCTGATAAAGAGCTTGTAAACGGATCAATGTCTCATTTAAACAATCTCTTTACGAATGATGAGGAAGGAAGAGGGGAAAGGATGTTCTCTGAGAGATTGATTCTGATCTAACGGCTGTTAGTGAGATGTATGGAGAATCCTCTGGTTGTGGGATCTCTGTTGTCCAAACCAGTTTTTGTCGATTCAGGATGAAGTAGCCGATGACAGAGTCAGATATTAGCGATGAGCAAATGAACACTTCATCTGAGCGGAGATCCATCCCCGTACAAAAAAAGTTCCTTTTATTAAGTATACTTTAGTAAAGTTCAAGTATATTTTTAAGTATACTTTATGTAGTAAGTGTAAGACTGGAAAAACTGGTTGAAGAGATCGACATTAACTGGTTGAAGAGATCGGAGAGATCGGACCCCCCCCCCCCCCCCCCCTTTTACATTCGATTATCATGAAAACGCATCCCAGAGAACGATCGACTTGTTAACCACACTGTAGAAAAAAAAAAGTTGGATTAACTTAAAAAAGTAAGTTACCTGGTTGCCTTAAAATTTTGAGTTCATTGAAATTAAAAATTTGAGTTAATGCAACAAAGGAGATTGGTTTAATAAATAGAAACTCAAAATATTATGCTATCTGAACTACATTAATTATCTAAGTTGATTTGACAAAATATAAAAAGTTGTGAAAACAAATCATCAAAATTCATTTTTACAGTGCATGTGTTAATTAACCCTAAGTTAATTTTTCACCGGAAATGTCCTTTAAGTATAACACTAGTAAACTTTAAGTACACGACTAGTTTACAACTAAGTTTTTCGTTTGTACTTCATCTACACTAAATGTGAACTTATAGGTATACTGATAGTTTACTAGTCAAATACTTGTAGCAAATTCTTTAGTTTGTGAAAGTACATTTTGAAGTATACTCTCAGTAAACTACCAGTTTAGTAGTTTTATACTGCAAGTATATACTTGTATGTCTTCTTTAAGTGAACATGACTTATACTTATAGTTCACTATTATATATTATTTTTGCACTTATACTACAATGTTCCACTTTAGGTATTATTTTTTATACTTGGGTAAGTTTCAGGGAAAAACGCAGATGGAGTAGATCAAGTCCATCAAATGGGTTCAACATTTCATTCAGCAGCGTTAGGCAGTTTTGATTTATATGCGGTTTAATATTTGATGATCATGTTATTTTACATGTACATATACTTCTTCTTCGCCTATGTTTTGATCAGGAGATTCTGTGCTCTTTTTCAGAAGATACGTAATAGCGCATCTTGATTGTAGACTTTGGTACTGTACCTTTAAGAATCTGAGGGCAGTTTGAGACAGTGTTGAGATCTCTTCTGAAACTCTCTCTTTCTCAGGAGAAACATCGGAGAACAACTGATCTGTCATGGAGTCAAACTTATTAAACTTCAGATGTTGTTTTACTCCATAGACAGGATTTATAAGGGCTCAGCAGACGAGATGCTTGTCCTTCATGCTCCGACACAATCAATCTGTCCGTTTATTGCTCTCAGTCGTTCTTTCTCTCATATCGCTTGCAGGACGAGACCTCAAACTTTTAACACATGTCAGACTTTCCCCTTCTGCTAAGAAAGGGTCATATTAAGACAATTCATTATGATAATCCTAATTCATAATTTGTGACCCTGAGAGAGTTCAGATGAGATGAGAGTGATTCTCATTAACTGACAGTAATAAAGATGAACTGATGCTTTCAGTCATCCTGCACACATCAGTTTCTTCATTAAATGTATTTAAAGGTGCCCTATAATGTGAAATTGAATTTATGTTGGCATAGTTAAATAACACGAGTTCAGTACATGGACATGACATACAGTGAGTTTCAAACACCATTGTTTTCTCCTTCTTATTTAAATCTCGTTTTTAAAAAACACCCCTGAAAAACAGGCGAATCTCCACATAATACCGACTGTGACGCAACAGTCGGGGATCACGCCTCCAAAGATTTGCATATCCCAGCCCTCAATGACAAGCACTGCACAGCCGAGTCATCATCGGAACAAGCGAGGATCAGAGAGAAAATGGCAGATCATGGAATAAATGCTATGTTCCAGGCTGTGCAGGGGATGTGAGGTATTTTCATACCCTTCCCACAGAAAAGAAATGTCAACAGGCGTGGACGCGTGGTTGATGTTTATATATAATCGGATACCGCAACAGTTTAATTCGAAGTTGTTAGTTTGCTCTGCCCATTTCACCACGGACTTATTTTCGAACCTGGGACAATATCAAGCTTCTCTCAGCGTCTCAAACTGAAGAAGGGGGTAATTCCAACTATATTCCCGCAACCGGTAAGTAGTGATTTTATTAAAGATAATTTACACTGTGTTAGATCCAGCGCAAGATCCTAGTACAGTAATAGCAAACTCCAAGTAACGAGCATACATAACTAACGTTAAATAGGCTAATTCTCAGTGAAAAAAGTATACAGAAAGCGGTCAAAGAACAATCCACACAGCGCGAGTTTATCTCTCTTGCCAAACTCGTTATGAAATCAATGACGCTGTTACACTCCACAACGAAGCTCTTACTGTATGCCCATCGTTTGCATTGGTGAAAGCATTAGAGAGAGAAACTGCGTTGTCTCGCGATCAACAGACTGTCATCTGCTTTCTCAATGCTCATCACAGCAACATTTTATGTGATGGAAATAGATTTAAATACTTTAAAAACATCTCATGATTCGTTAATCTCGATAGCTGTAATAGTTAAAACGTATATAACAGCTGTAATAAAAGTATTCGAGAGAGTTTCACATGTCATATTTCATATGCAAGCATGTCAGCCAATCACAGCAGTGGCCGGTTCTCACAGCAGACACGCCCCTTCAAACAGAGTGTTCAAATCAGAGACTAAAATCAGGCTAGGAAAAATGCCTTTTATTTCTAAATTATGACTATTTTTGATCTAAAAAACATACTAACATTATAAGGGCAACCCAGGAAACATTATAAAATAATAATAAAAAAACATTCTAGGGCACCTTTAAGAGTCACTGCTGTTTGATATCTGCCACATTGAAAGGAAAAGAACACGTTCTTTCATTGGATAAATGTGGAGTAACGGCAGAGGTCATCTCGAACTTCATCTCTTTTTCTGTTTCACCCCAAAATAAAAACCCGTCATTTACTGACCCTCAAGTCGTTCAAAACCTGCATGACTTTTTTTCTTCTGTGGAACATGAATGGCCCAAGTTGTGTTTTCCACACATAATAATGGTACAAAATCTCTTTAAAAGCATGTCAAAAAAAATGTAAACGATTACATACAATATATTATTATATGACATGAATTAATGTTTCAGTATAAATAGCTGAAAAGGTCCTTAGCAAACATCATGACCTCACACAACATTATACACCAGTATTTTTGTACATACAAGGCCAGTGTCTGAACATAATGTCTTAACATTAGGCTACAAGAGAATCTTGTTTGTAATCAATGTGTCAATTTGTCACATTTTCAAAAATTATGTCTGTAAGGATCAACTACATTACAATAAAGTAAATACAGCATGGTGGTGCAGAGAAGAGAAAAAATAAAAAAATAAAAAAATAACAATATTTAAAATACGATATTTTAGGCGGAATAATATTTTTTGTAATACATACCTATTAAAATATATTAATATTGATTATTGTGTGCATGCAAACTGGCTGACATCCTGATGAAAAAAATATGTAATGTTTCATTTTAAAGTTCACTTGTATTACATATTTAGCTAAATCTAAACAAAATGCCCCCTATAATTATGATCAGAATTCTAATCAGGATGTTTTTCTTTGTTTGACTGTTAATTCTTTTAAACCTTTCAAACTGAATTTATTCCATTGTTTTGTATATGTTTACATGGTGACTGCATCAACACAACCCTAAAAAAGTTCAGGTGCTGGCTTAAATTTGTAAGTAGACTACACAATAATCAAATTGTTTGTACAAGTCATATCAACCTTAAGGGGTGATATGTAAGAATGTTCCTTTAATCACTTTTTATTGCCAATGTGTGAGCCGAGCAGCTTGTAACGAAAATTCGAGACCTTCCCCGACTTCCACTGTTGTCTATGAAAGCCTGTAGACTGATTTTTATGTGAAGGTCTCAAGGTCGTCTCTTCCGTTAAATGACACAAGATACAAATGCTTACAATGTTCAGTATAATGCCGAGATACACTTTGTAGGCAACTATAACGTCATGCAATAAAAAAAAGGATTAATTCAAACTAGTCTCAGATATCTAGATGAATATATGAAGAGTTCAGATGCAAAAGCCTCTCAGTGCCATTTGAAATTTTCTTCTAGAATGATAATTTTTATCAAGCTTGTATATTTAAGTTCAGTAATTTCACTTAAATGGCAATGAAGATTACCTATTAATTGTCATTTAAGTGAAATTACTGAACTTAAATATACAAGCTTGATAAAAATGATCATTCTAGAAGAAAATTTCATATGGCACTAAGAGGCTTTTGCACCTGAACTCTTCATATATAGGCCTATATGGTCTCAGATTAAATATAGCCTATTTTATAATAAAATTATCATAACAGTGTAACTTTAAATACCTCATCTGTCGACATGATGCCGGAAAATCGCAGGAATGGTGCAAACATATCCACATCGATATGATCAGATGCTTTCTTTAACTGCTGTTTTCTCTGTCATTTTTGTTGAGTGTTGTTGAGGAGGAAAGCGTGCAGCACACGAGCTATTCATCTAAACGTAGTGGACGGCGTCTGACTCTGGATGTTCCTATATCGCTGCAAAAGTGCAAAGGTACTTCCAACTTCTTTTTACTTTTAAGGCAAAGAGCAAAAAAGAAATGCGCCGTCAATATCAGGTCATTAAATCACGTTCAGTTGAGTCTCTTGTAAGTTACGTGAGCACGTCACGAGCACGAGCAGAAAGGGCTGCTGCAGTTCACTTAACGGCCACCGGTGTCGCTAATAACAAGAGTTTCTGAATTCTACATCCTCTTTAAATTATTTTAAACTGAAATCGTGTTGAATCTCGTAGAATTTACATGTGTTGTCATTATTTATTTGTCATATATACATATTTATACAATGAATGATCCGAGAGTGCTGGTAAGCATTTATCATTTTTATTGTAAAATTGAAAAAAGAAGAAAGACAGAAAAAGCCCCATTAAGCATCATTTATACACATTATGTCAGAAATGATAAACTTAAGAGTTCATAAATATATAAATAAATAAATGCAAATGATCAAATTCTAATAATAAAAATAATCAAATAAATTAATGACCGAAACAATAAATAGAACACCGTAATTAAAACCTTTTACACATTTAATTGTCAAAGCAGCAAGTTCAAGAGGGAAGATCATGGGACAAAACTGGTCTGTTGTTCTTCAGAAATGAAACCAAAAGGAAGGTTTGCTCCTTTACACCTCTTAAACTCGTCGTGCAGATGTTACGGGAACATCTGGTTGTGTCCCACACTTCCCTCCATAGCATTTAAACATAGATTCATTATTTAGCTTACATCTGTTTGTATATTGTGCTAAGAAACCCTAAGATATAACACAATCGTCCATATAGCAAAGCCGACCCGAGTTGTTTTCTGTCCTGATCCAGGTCTTGTGTTGTTCTCACATGTAGAGCTGATCCTGGATCAGTCGTGACTGAAAACGCCCGGGAGCTTTTGCATGACTCCCCATTGTACCTGAAAGAAGCGTTCTGTGCTATCAATATTCCCAACAAATACAGAAGACAGATTTCATGAGCCCATCCCTATGCATTCAATAACTTGACATATATATTTATATAAAGAGTCCAACCATTCATAGGAATGTCATACCAGTAGATGAATCTATAACATCCTAAATCAAACCATTTTCTTCTGTACAAAACATTCAGAGTATTGGCTGGAACAAATCATTCTATCAAAAATGCAGGAAAGAAAGCAAACATGGATTGAAAGCTTGAGGTTTGTATGTTTTGATACTGTATGCAGCGTTTGCTCTAGCAGAGGACTATGGCAGTAGATGGGGAGTATGAAGGAAGAGGACATGGCTTAGTTCAGGTAGTAACATAATATGACAAAAAAAAAAAACACAGTTTGTAAAACATACTCCCAAAATAGCCCAAACCCTGAAGAGCATGTCCAGCGAGTCCAAACACACGGTGTTGGTTTGGACGCTCTGCGCAGCGCTATGTTTCCATGATATCCTTACTGCATGATAACTCGTTAAAAACTCGAACCGCAACCTCCGCTAAGTAGCCTTGAAGCTTCGTCTGTTACACGTGGAGGTATTGGCTGAAAATCAAAAAAAAAAAAAATGGTGCAGTTTTATGTTTTCTATGTCTTTTACTACAAAAATGTCTCTCTACGTCTCTAGCAATTAGCATGCACAAAGAGTGATTTAAAGAACTATAGGCAGGGAAAGCTATGAAAGAACTAGTTTTCTCTTTTTTTTTGGTAATAAATAGAATAAAAATTGAAATAGAGCATGAGAATTCACGTTTGTACAGCATCTATGTTAGTATGAGCCACAGGTTTAGAAACATCCAGACAAACAAATTGCATGTGCCACTGCGTGGAACGGCTGCCGCACGGCTAGGACTGTTCTGTTGTTACGTAGATATGTTCGCTGCAAAATGTTTACTTAGCATTTTATATCTTATTTTCCAGTAGCCTACAAATATCTAAACATTCTTAAATCAAGATACATTTAGCTACTTGAGAAGCAAAATTACTTAAAGGGATAGTTTCCACCCAAAAATGGAAATTCTGTCATTAATTACTCTCCATAATTTCGCTCCTAACCCGTCCTTCACTCATCTTCAGAACACAGATGAAATCTGAGGATTTCTGTTCCTCCATCGACAGCCTGAGCAACTTAGACTTTGACGCTTCAAGAAGTTCATAAAGAGATTAAAACTAATCCATATGAATTGAGCGGTTTATATGATGAACAATTTAATTTAGGGTTATTTAATATTTTATTTAGTTAGTACCATTTTATGGTATTTTTATGCTTTAGCACACTCAAAAAATTACATACAGCACCTTTAAGATATTAAGTTTTGCTTCATGAAAAATGTATAAAAATGTTGTATGTTTACACTTAAAAGAAGAAGAAAAAAAAGAAGCCTGGCAGTGGAGTAAGAAAAATGTCTTCAACTTTTTAAAATTTTATTTCACAGATATTTTTCTTGTTTTACGCAAAAACGCAATTAATTTGTCAGAAAACAAGATTTACTTGAAAACTTACATCATTTAGCTTCTCAAGGAAATGTATCTTGATTTAAGAATGTTCAGATATTTGTACCGAGTGAGAAAATAATTTTTGCAGTGTTCAGAATAGAATACTAGTATACTGCGTAATGCACACTGTGTCAATCTGTGAAAATGTGAGTGATACCAATGCAAAGTGGTTGCTAGGGTGTTCTGTGTGAATTTAATGGGTTGCTGTGCGGTTGCTAGGGTATTACCTTGTTGCATACTGTGTATTCGACAAATGTAGCAGATACAGAAAAGATCAGCACACAGACATACTGCAAAAAGAGTATGATAGTACACTATTCCAAACATATCCATGATTCACTGGGTCCAGTCTCAGAACGATATCACTTTAACAGTTCAATTTCACAGTGTTAAAAACTGAATGAATGGAAGGTGAAGAAGTGAACAGAAGTGCCCTTGAATGCTGATTATATAGTCACCTTCCACTGTGATCATCTGATTGGTGTTTAATTGAAAACCTGCTCTGTCCCTGATTACTAATTTCAGTTCTGACAGACAGACAGATGGCAGGCGTCTTGAGCCACAGTAATGTTTGTGCAACTATTATCTGTACATTTGTGTTTGAGGCCTTTTAAAACTCGTTTTTATGATCCATTCTGCATCATGGACGACAAAAAGAAAGCTTATTAAGATTTTTTTGGACAATTTTTATGGCAAATAAGGACATTTCCCTCCCAGATTCTCATTAACATAATAAAACATTAACATTGTGAATAATGAAGGCAAGTATTTATACATCATTATAATATTTGTATAAATAGCATTATATTACAGCTATTTTTACTTTTTATTTTGAATACTGTTAAAGTAATAAGAATCTAATGGAGAATGGTATTAATTATAAATCTCAACAATGTAAAACAGATGTTTTTTGCTTTACTGTAATGAAAATTTGCCTGGAAGGAAAATGTGCTAAATTTATATGAAAATAATGTCAAACATTTCAATATATATATATAAAAAATTTAAATGATGTTAAAAATGTTTTGGTGAGATTCAAACCTGTCATAACAGTTTTATGTTTTGCATTGACACATCAGTCACATCATCCATCCTGCAAAACTTTGCTCATTTCTGCCTTAATATTAAATCATGTACTACTGTATGTTTGAGCAGTAAAGCACTTAAAATCTACTTTGTCCAGGTTCCAGAGTGAAATGTGCTGTCCGGTCATTTTAGCGCTAACTCCTAGACGAGCGGCAGCTCTCTTTTCCTGACAAAATATTAATGGTACGACTGCACAGGGAGCAACTTCCCTGGCAAATGACTTGTTTTGATTGGAGGAAATTGCGCTTGTGTGGCACATGGCACATTTGCACGGTTGACTGATCATGGCAGACTGTGTGTGTGAAGAGAGAAAGAAATCTGATATAATGGGTTTGGTCCAAAAAGTTGTAACAGTTTCTGTGGGTCAAAACAACCAAGCATGAAGTGAAAGTCAACATGACAGGTCTTTTGCAACCTATTTTAAGTTTAATCATACTTCCTAGAGAACATGAAATGTGGGGTTTGGCATTTGATCCTTTAGGATTTTTGCAATTGTGTGCACTGGTGAATCATTCAAAATAACACTAGCAACTTGTATGAAGAAAGTAAACAGGGTCCATTTGGATTTCATATTGACTTCAAATAAATGTAACCATGTTTCGTAGGTGGTGATGTGGCCTCGCTGGTTTGTTTCTATATGTTTTCAACTCTAAACACTATTTTTCATACATTTTTTGTTCCTTTACATCACTTCTCTCATTTTTCTTGGCCGTTTAGGCCGTAACTGTGGCCTGGCTCTACATTAGTACTACGTTTACATAGGCATGCACAATACAGTGTAACTATGAGCAATTACGAAGTTCATTTAAGTGTAATAACGCATGAAATACCTGAATAAAGCATGAATAGAAGAGACCTACTGTCTTTAAAAGTGTCTCTCGTGGTTTTCCGAGACGTGATATCTCTGTGTGCTGTGTTTTACGCTGTAAAATGGTTTGATTTGTCTAATATAAATGTTCTAGAAGGCCCTTCTGGCAAACAGCATATCAGTGTAAGCCACTGAAACAAATTCAAAGCTTAACTATGGCACGATTTTAGGCTGTTTCTAAATGAAAGATTTTCCTGAATTCTATCTCAAAACAGCCCGTTTTCACAGTGGAAACATCACTGCAGCGCACCACCAAAACATCTTTCTGTGTCTGTTTTACCCCGTTTTGGAGGATTCAGTAAAGCCTCAGTTCAGTTCAATAGTTTGAAATAGTGATAGTGATCGCTGTATGTTCAGCACTATGCATATTTAATGCAACACGCACATTAGCAGTAAGTAAACTAATATACAATGTAGCAAATACAAAGATAAATTGACAGTAAAGTATGACTTGCTGTGTAATTTTATTTGATAAAAAAAAACACACACAAAATAAACTGAGTACTGTTAATTTAAGCCCTGCTATATAATAAATAAATAAATAAATAAATACATACATAAATAAATAAAATTCAGAGTAATGTTAATGTAAGCCTTGCAGTGCACTCGATAAGCTGACAAATAAAACAATAAATAAAGCTGACATGATCCAGTCAATAACAATCCAAAGATCACTGAGACTTTATGAAATCCTCAGATACAATGTTGAAAACAGCCACTGGGAGTTTTGGTGGTGCATGGGAGAATATCACTAGAGAGATATTTCCTTGTGAAACTGTGTAGCTCACAAACAAGAGCTGTTGTTTGGCAAAAATATCTGGTAACTGTATATGTTCGCTGTGGTCATTTGTTTACAGTATGTGCATGAGTTAAATGATATCGCGAAGGATCAAATGCCCTTTTCTCCAGCCGGCAGCTTTCTGAAACGAGACGTGGAGATGAACAGCCCAATTCAATATTATCAACACACTTCATAGTCTATAACAATAGCCTAAAATACCCCACTAAACATCATCTATCAATGTCCTTTAAACGCTTTTGCACCGAAAACCTGGAAACTAGGCTTTCGCAAAAGGTTTTCAATAAAACACACCTCAAGTCCCCATATACCTACACTATACACCCTGAATTAATTGTGTCTAACTCTTAATTGGCATATTATATGAAGTAGCATGTATGTAGCGTAAGATAATCGATCGTGGTAATATTGTACATGGTTACGGTACCGACAGAGATTAAAAAGATTTGGTCCTCTGGGAGAGAGAGAGAGAGAGAGAGAGAGAGTTATACTGCGTCAGTGTCATATACACATTTTTACCATTAAACCCTCATTATTCCTCGCAAATAAAAGCTACGACTGTCTCTTGATATGTGCATGGATCCGTCTTTTGCTTTAGTAACTCTACCAGTCCCAGCCATGCACTGTTCTTTCAAAGTGTTCGGTATATAGCATTTTCCAGTTTATTTGTTTTCGTCCTCGTCTTCGCCCCCGGCACGCCAGTCTTTCATCGCTGTGGAAACACACGCTTTCGTTAAATGCGATATGCTTCTCAAAACTCCCTTTGTTTGCTTCTTCGTGTGTTTTTTTGTGTCATTTTTTTTTTTTTCGTGTGTTAGTTTTTCAAGAAAAGTTTCCATCCGTCAAAACGTCAAGACTGCAACTGTTCAAAACCTGGCAGAGAGAAAGAGAGAGAGATGTCAGATGAGTTTGACTCGGGAGACAGGCTTGACAGCTTGATACCTGGATGTGGAACCAGGAGCCATCAGTCACAGCGAGAGCCGTGTGAAGCTAAAACTCAGGCCTGCGCTCTTGACATCACATTCAACATGATAGGAGGATTCGGAGAGATGACATGATGCAGGTGTGCTGATAGATTGCATCATCCACAAAACATTTGACGGTTTGCCGGGAGAGTTTATCGGGAGACGTTTGCGGCTTTAAAGGAAAGATTTCATCATTCAGCACACTCTTTAGGATGTGTTCACACTTGGCATGTTTGGTTGGATTAAAACGAACCCTGGTGCGATTGCTCTGTTAGTGCGGTTCATTTGAATAAGTGTGAACGCTGTCATCTGAACCCTGGTGACACCAAACAAGCCGAAGAGATCCACTTCCAAACAAACTCGAAAGAAATATGAACGCAACAGGAACCAAAGACATGTAATCGAACCAAAAACAGGACATTTCACAAGATGTGACCCTAGAAAGGACATAATGCTCAAGCATGCCTGTTTTTTCTCGTCATAGTTGAGTTGTTGTCCATCACGGTTCAGTTCAGGCGTCAGAGCCGCGTCTCCTCACAGCAGATCTTGGATTGTGTGACGGAGGGATTCCTGACGCTGTTTTGACGACTCCACACATTTTAGGATGCTTTCCCACCCGCCTCATTTAGTTTGGTTGAACTGCACTAGAGTTCGCTTTCCCTCTTGGTGCGGTTCGTTTGGGCCGGTGTGAATGCAGCAGTAAACTAAACTAAACAAGCGTACCGAGACTTCCTTGAAGAGCTGGTCTTGGTACGTGATCCGACGTCGAACAGACCCAACTGCCTAAAGAACTGCACTAAACCAGACTAATCTTTGGACTAAACCAGCTGCCGTAGTTGGCTGCGCTGTGCGTTTTAAAGAGAGAGAGGGCATAACATCACCTGATGTTACGTTGGTAATATTTTCGGAAAATGAGCATGTCATAGTTAAGCAAAATGAATGATCGCCTCCTCCTGAAGTGACTTGCGACACGCCGTTTGCAGTGCATTCAAACATTATTTTCCAGCCGCATCCGTGCTTCATTCTATAAATGTATAGTTTGCCTGAAGTGGTGTATACGAACTATGATGACCAGTCTTTTCCATAGTATGACTTAAGCCGCGTTTCCACCGCAGGAACTTTCCCCAGGAACTAGGAACTTTGGGGTGGTACTCGGTGTGTTTACACCGCAGGAACCAGGGTCTAAATGAAGTTCCGGGTAAAAATTTCCCCCCCCAGAAAGTCCCTGCTGGCGAGGTAGTACTTTTTTAGAGTTCAGGAACTTTCGGGGTGGGACTTGTGCGCTGAACATGCTGATTGGTTGAGCGCACGTCACATTTGATGTAATCGATAATAAGATTATTCACAACTCTTGTTAATTTTGGTGGATTAATTTCTTACCAATCTTGTTCTTTCTGCCCGATGGCGCGCGTTCGTCCCATCCATTTCACGGTCAATGTCCGCTATAGCTGATAACAAACGTTGTCTACTTTTATATCTAGCATTACGAGCTTTCTGAATACGCTTTAGTATTAGTGCTCGTCTCTTTTCTGCCGTTTTGTTAATTACCTCGTTAGTAAACCAATAGATCGCACACACAAAAGCAGCACAGCTTGAATCTCCTCCATACTTAAAACTCAAAACAAACGCGCAGACTGGGAGGAGCAGTCGCACGCAGTTCAACGTCACCATAATCTTCCCAGTACTTTAGACCGCGGTGTAAACGCAGTAAGCAACCGGTCTGGGGCAAAAAAAGTTCCTATGAAAAAAGTTCCTGGGACAAATAGTTCCTGGTAATTGCGGTGGAAAAGCGGCTTTACAAAAGCGGAGTGTTGTCCTCTGTTTGTTTACTTCAGGGAGTTCCGTTGGAATTTTCCCATACGTTAATTCTGACCAATCACCCTTATAAACTCTTCACGAGTTCTCAGCTGGTCAGAAAACCATCATATACAGCTACACACACACAATGAGTGCATTTAATCCAGAACACAGCATGCCTTTAGTTTCAGTATCTTTAGGTTCAGTATCTTTAGGTTCAGTGTCTTTAGGTTCAGTGTTAAAATGTCAATGTGAACACTAAGCGGACCAGGACTAAATGTATTTTTTTTGGTCCGGACCAAACGAACCAAGCGAAGCGCAATACAAGTGTGAACACTCTTATACTCAAAACTTGTGATGTAGCAATACAGACTGGCTGACAATAATAACTGATAATTATGTCTTATTGAGAATGGCTGATATAATTATTATTATTATTAATAATAATAACTTTCTATTCAAAATCATCAGTCTCTAAACAAAACGTTAAAATGCTTGCAAATGAACAAAAGCAACTGAAACTGACCTTTCCACAGTTTTTAGAGAAAAGACTATAATACTATAAAATAAACACTATTAATGCTTTTTTTGCAAAGCCAATGTACAACTGGAGAACAAAATATTTTGAATAAAGACTGAATTTGTATGACTGGTGTCATTTTTAGTATAGTTAGGCCTACTCAAATCAGCTTAACTAATTTATTGCAAGAGGGGGATGATATACTCTATACAGAATGAGTCAAGAAAGCCAAACATGTTATGATGGACAGCTCTGGCATCATTAAAATATTGACTTTTTGATGCGTGTGCTGTGGCCTACCTCTCCTAATGGCTGAGAGTGCACGTGTGCATCCCTGGTTGTGGTCAGTATGGACGGCTGGCGTCCTTCGGCCGTTTCAGCTGCACTTTCAAGCGTTTCATGCCGATCTGGAAGCCGTTCATGGACTGGATGGCAGCCTGAGCGCTGGCGGGGTTATCAAAGCTCACAAAGCCTGCAGAGAAGACAGAGTCTGGATGAGACTGTGCAGTTTGTGTGTGTGTGTATGTTGTGTGTACATTACGGTTCCTGTTGTGTAACGGTACGAACACCACGTCCACATTTACTCATTTTTAATTCATGTGGAAAAAAATGGACAACAAATCCTCAAGGAAACAAATAGACTGAGAAGACTGAATTAAATTAAACTAATGGGAAGGAGAGAGAGAGAAGCGGCTTGATTTCTGCGCAGGGATAGTGTTCCCGAGAGCTGCCTGAGTGTGTGTGTGTGTGCGGAGAATTAATATAAATATATATGTGATCCAGACAGTCAAGGCTTTCGGTGTGAGTGAGGAGACCAATAAACCTCCATTAAACTCACTGCACGCACACACACACACACACACACACACACACACACACAAACACACACACACACACACACCCTGGCACCATGGGTCCAAAAAAATTAACATTTGGCAAACACTGAACGCATAAAAAAATGGCTTTGGCATGCAAATAAAAGGGGTTAATTGCCAATTGGCTGATAATATGCTAACTGAAACATAATGCATGGTTTAAAACACAATGCAATAATGATAGTCTAACATGGTGTTTATACAGGAAGCCAAATGTGTGTTTTTATTGTTTTAATAAACTGATCTGGATGACAACAAAACAAAAATATAAGCAACTGTTTATATATATTAGGGGTGTAACCATACCCTCATGTCACGATTCGATAAACATCATGATACTGAACTCACGATATGATATTATTGCGATACTCCAAGACATACTGTATGATAAAAGGTTAACAAAAAATTAATTGTTGATTAAAATGCTAAGCATTACATTGTGTGTGTAAATGCATAGGCTTGGACTTGGTGCTGGAAACCCAAAGCACAGGACAATAGAGACACCAGAATAAAAATATTCATGATTCTGGAGCTGAAAATACAGAATTATTTTAGACAAATATGTTTGCACTCTTTCACTGACTAGCTATAATTTAAAATAATGTAGGCCACTTTTTACTGGTAACATAGGAAATTTGGCATTATTAGGACCCACAAATATTCCCCCATTACATTATTATACATATTCAACATTATATAGTAACACTAAACACTAAAACTCACACAATTTCCATTTTTTCTGAAGTTTCCACGATACATATTGTTGCATTTTTGTATTGCGATATATTGTGACATTATATATTGTTAGATCCCTATTATACTGTATATATAACATTTTAAAAAAAGTATAAAGTGGCAGTATTGGACCCTGATATTTGATCAACTGATTAGAAAGAGGTCAATATATAGATCTAGAGTGTGTTTGAAAGCAGGAAGCGGTGTCTGACCGAAACATTTGCTCTGATTGGTGGCTCGATCCATGAACACCTTTGACGAGATGACGGACCCGAACGGAAGAAACATCTGCATCAGCTCATTATCACCAAACTCCTGCGGCAGGTGATAGATGAACAAGTTGCAGCCCTCGGGACCTGAAACAGACACACATATTTAATATGCCGTGGATAACATGAACTCGTGTTTCAAACACAAAGGAAATGTATGACTTAGCTGTCAGATTTATTATTTATTTAGTGCACCAGTGAAATAGGCAACAAATGCATTTTACACAGGCAACACAATTAAACAAATCATAGCATGCTCCACTGAGATATTTCTTTTCATCTTTTAGGATTTGTGCCATTTACAAAGTTCAAAAGTGACGAGCCAATCGGGAAACAGCTGACGGTGATGTAACTAAAAATGAAGATTCTAAAAAGGAACTCAGATGTAAAATCTTCACAGGAAAGCTGTTGACCCTTCGATGCTGATAGAAATATCTAATCTGAATTTCATTGTAGTTTAGTGAAATGAATGAAGGATATCTGTGATATCTGTCACTAACCTTCCCGCTGCTGCTGCTGTTGTTGCTGGATGATCTGAGCAGGCTGTGGCAGTGTCTGACCTATAGGGGTCAGTGTTGTGGCAGGATATATGGCTGAAGTCATATGCATAATCATACGAGAGAGAGAGAGAGAGAGAGAGAGAGAGAGAGAGAGAGAGGGACAGATGAGGCAAGAATAAGGACAAGACGAAGGTTGACCTTTATATGCTAATGAAATATGACAGGATCACAGTGCAATGAAATCTGAAAGCATGTTCATCATACATCAAACTGATTTAAAATGACAGATCTCTAGGCATCCGTATGATAGCTGTAATATCTAGGAAATTCAAATAGAACCTGAGGTTTCAATCACAGCAAAGTCACCTATACCAGCAATAACACTCCATGAGCAAAGTTATTTTTTTCGATGAAAGTGACATATTTTCTGTGAAAATATCTACTGCATGGAATGGGGGGAAAAACACAAATCAGTTGTGTCTGCTAAACAGCAGATTAAATGGAGAGCAAATGTTTCTGAAGAAATGTCTCAAACTGTGCTCAGGTTTGGAAAGATCCATTTCAAACATGATATGTCTCTCCTATATGGAGAACAAATTGAGAGTCTCCTGCCAGTCAGATTTCTCCTGAGAAAAAGACTCAGAGTTCCAGAAGAGATCTCAACTGTTCTCAGACAGTGATCTCAATATGAACTCAAACATTTCTCATCAAATGAGCTGAGCTGCTCCAAATTCGTTTTAAACTCTATACTCTTACTGGACTTTTAGGGGAAATATTGACATTTAGATGAAATATTTCTGAGCTCTGTAACGTGTGCGCACCTGTGTATTGCTGGACGCCGGTGAAGGCCTGCTGAAGCGTATCAGCTGCGCTCGGGCTCTGGGTGGAGTACGACGGCAGGCCGTTGGTGTACATGGCCTCGACTGGATGACCGTTGGGTTGGTGAGGGATCCCGCTGAATCCGTTAACTATGGGAGTCACGATGCTCGGGACGCCAGAGGAGCCCAGATTAGCTGGAGGAGAGCTCAAACCTGAGACGGACACAAAAATCACTGATCCGAGACTAGCGTCATGTTGAAACTGAACTTCACAAGCTGGAATCACTTTTAATTACTGCAGTTTTAATGATATTTTGCTGTTTCAACTCACTTTTCCACATTGATTCTACATCGTAATTGATTCCATGTCAGAATGTGCTGACAGCTGATATTGATTCTGCACACTGTGGATGTAACCAGTTTATGCCGGAGGGCAAATTCAGTCATGATCGGGGGTTTCTACACACACACACACACACGTGTTCAGACTGAATTCTAAGTGAATTGCACACGCACACACACACGCACGCACGCACACACACACACACACACACACACACACACACACACACACACACACACACACACACACACACACACACACACACACTTTGTTTCACTATATTAGTGAGGACACTGATTTCCATTGATTTTCTATCAGGTTATGATATTTTCTTTTGCCTAACCCAAGCCCTCCATCACAGAAACATGCGCAAAACACTAGATTTAAATACAAACATGTTTTGGACGATTTATTAGCCTTTTTAAATAGTGAGGACAAGTAAAATGTCCTCACTAGTCATAATACTTTAGTATATAAGTGAGGACATTTGGCCCTCACAAGTAAAGCCAAACCTGTACACAAAGATGTTGGGTTTTCATGTTTTATGGGGACTTTCCATAGATATAATGATTTGTTTTTACTGTATATTCTGTATAAACTGTATATTCTATCCCCTACCCTGCATTTGTTTTTTTTTATAATACACAAGTATTTTCAACATTGATAATAATAATAATTGTTTCTTGAGCAGCAAATCAGCATATTAGAATGATTTCTGAAGGATCATGTGACACTGAAGACTGGAGTAATGATGCTGAAAATTCAGCTTTGAATCACATGAATAAATTACATTTTAAAATATACTCAAATATAAAACAGTTACCTTAAATTGTAATGATATTTCACAATATTACAGTTTTTACTGTATTTTTAAAGGGCCCCTATCATGTTTTTTTTAAAATGACCTTTAATGTAGTGTGTAATAAAGCTCTAAGTGAATGAAAACATCCTGCAAAGTTTTAAATCTGAAAGTGCACCATATATAAAGTTATTGTCTTTCAAAAATAAGAGTCGACTCCTTGAGTCAATGAAATTAATTGTTTTTCAAACGAGTCATAAGCCGTTTCGTTGTGACGTCAAGACGAAACATTAGCCCGCCACTTATTGCGCGCACCAGGGAAACTTAAACCTCAAACCGGCAGCTGATCCTGTGGACACTGGAGAGATCATGTCGAGGAGACGCTGTGTGACACAATGTGACGGTAAAGACATTTTTTTTCCACTACCAATGTTTATGTTACATCAGTCATAGCTCGGCTATTAGTTACCTCAAACTGAGTAGTGAATCACTGAAGCGTCCTGCTCGAGTCGTCCTTGCGATGGAGGTTCGGGTTGAATGAATGGTTCTTCTTCTAGTGTTTCATCATCGGACTCGCGCTCGGATTGATGTGGTAAAATCGACGTCATTGTTCGTCACTGTGTTTAGTTTACGGTGTAGGAAGCCTCAGGACACGCTGAGCTGTCGTTGTTATGGTAATGGGAATTACGCAGTAAACCAATCACAACAGACTGAGCTGTCTGGCCAATCAGAGCAGAGTATAGCGCCGGGAAAGGAGGGATTTAGAGATTGATTCATTTGGCGAGTCGTTTGAGAATCATTGAAAATCTGGTGATGTGCAAATGTATATTATGAGAAAATTAAACAGTTTTTTGACGTTTGATGCATGTAAACCTGTTGTAGGAGACTCCAAAACAACATTATGAAACTTTAATAAACCCATGATAGGGGCACTTTAATGTAGCCTTGGTGAGCAGAAGGGACTCCTTTCAGAAACATTAAAAACATGTCACCAAGCCCAAACTTTTGATCGGTAGTGCAAGTCTACTACTGTACATGTGCTTAATATTCCTTCAGGTAATTGACAGGTTTCAACACAAACAGTGCTGTACAGTAGACATGTGATGCAGAGGCGTGATTATGAATATGTCTGATGTGCTGCTGGCTGCGTCTAATATTGAACAAATTCAACTTTACTGTCAGTCAAATTGTGGAATAGCAGGTGGTTAGAAAAACAAACAGATAAAGGAATAGTTCACTTGAAAATGAACCTTTGCTATAATTTACTGCATTTCTCCTATGAAACACTAAATGTATTTATGTACACTTCTATGAAACACTATGTTTTGCATTCAAAGAACATAGAAGTTGTTTCAGGTGTTAAATTGGATACAGTATATAGCACTCATGATGAAATCACAGAGAAATAGGTATGAGAGAGCCAGAGAAACATCATCATCTCTCCTGACTGTTGTGTTTTGTGTAGTGTTCAGTGTGATTAGTAGACTTTGAAGGGTGTGTGTTGGTCTCTCTGAGGATTGGGCTCTTTAATGTCTGATCTACAGTCGAATAGAAAGAAAAAAGCATCCGAGTCTGAGTTAAATCAAACACATCATGTATTTCTGTGCTGATGGTCTTACATAACACTCCTGTTTATTGCTGGAAAACCAGCTTAAAATGGTAGCTGTATTTTGAAACATACAGTAGTAGCTGGTTTGTAGTCCAAACTGGTTTAAGTCACTGAGTATCTCAGGCGTTTGGGCCTTAAACTCGCAGATCATCTTTATTAAGAGTCCTCTGGAAAAATCAGGTCATTATAAGGAATATTATAGATCCTAGCTGGCTTAGAATTTCTTAAACTAGAGATCCTTCTCAAATTGCCTGTAGGGTCTGAATAAATTGTTAAGAAAAGAAAAAAGCAATATGATTTTTAAAAATCAATTATAACTATGAATATAAGATAAATCAGAGGGGGATCAGTACGGTTTTCTTAAATAAATGATTTCTTTTGTTTAGCAAGGATGCATTAAATTGATCAAAAGTGACAATAAATTTATATTTATACATTTTACAAAAAATCCCTACAAACATGCATGCATATTTTCTGCAAAAATATAAAGCACAACTGATTTCAACATTAATAATAATCATAAATGTTTCTTGAGCAGCAAATCATCATATTATACTGATTCTGAAGGATCATGTGACACTGAAGACTGGAGTAATGATGCTGAAAACTCAGCTTTGATCACAGGAATACATTACATTTTGAAATATATTACGATAAAAAACATTATATTTCGCAATTTTACAGTGTTTACTGTATTTTTAAACAAATAATGCAGCCTTGGTGAGCATAATACCTTCTTTCAAAAACATTATAAAATCTTAATGACTTCAAATGTTTAGTTTCTTTTGTTGAAAATACAGAAATACAAACTTGATATAGCGTCTCATTTGATTATGTAATCTACGAAGCTTTATTCCCCGAAACTTCTCTGATTGATGGATCTCAAACAAGGTCATTAAAGGAGTTAATGACAAACCCTGGTCAGCTAGAAACCGGTTATTATGTAGTGCTACGCAATGCAGCTATCGCCAATCTGGTTTTAGCTGGAATTTCCAGCAGGATTGAGAAAAGGAAAGTGATAAAGGATAAGTATAGAATGAGCGTAGAGAGAAATGTAAGTGTGACAGTGAGTCAGAGAGTGTTAATAACACAGAGCGGCTCTCACATCCAAACACCTGACAGCAACTGAACGTGAATTCACACGCTCAGATAAATCAGACTGCTGAAGGGAAGAGCTTCTCTTTTACGCTTATGTAAAACATAAAATTCAACCAGCAGAGTTAGACAGATTCATTCGAGGGCCTTACCACAAATACACACACACACAATGTGCTAATTTATGCTTCAAAACACACAACCAGCACATGCTACTACTATACAGAGGCTTGCCAGCTGTTCATGTTTTAAAGAGATTCTGTTTTTTTTAACTTAATTAGTGCTATTTTACACTGTGATAAAAAAAAAATGTGTAGAAAAACATAAAGAAATGCATGATTCAAAATATGATTAAACACCAGTGCAAATTAATACAGAAAATTCCTCCTTTTTGTTAATAAAAAAACTAAAACTAAAAACATAAAAACCTTAAAACATAAGAAATGTTTTTACTTACTGTCAACTAACAGAAATAAAGAAGTACTGCAATTACTAAAACGGAAATAAATCTGGATAGAAATATTAAATAACTAATAAAAAATGAAAGAATCCCATTACACAATGACTAAAACGTAAACAAAAATTTAAATATATACATAAAAAAGCTAATTCTAAAATAGTATATAAATAATACTCCACTCTGAAAAGTCACAAAAATAGGGCTGTCCTTTGTTAATATAAATTTTTTATAGTTTTAGTTTTAGTTCACAATAACAACAGCCACCTTCATGTTGTTCCAAACCTGTATGACTTTCATAATTCTCTGAAACATGATATTTAATAGATATTTTAAAGAAGGTCTTAGCTGTTCAAATAGGTTAAAAGTCAATGGGCTCCAAAATAACATGAGACCCCATTGGATTACATTGTATGAAAAAAAAAAAAAGAGACATTGGACCCTATCATACATCCGGCGCAATGAAGCACCAAGCGTGACACCAGTCTTTCAGTCTGACGCTTCATTTTCACGTCCTGCGCCACGTTGTTTAAAGTCAATGGCGAATTTTTTTTTTGTTGTTGTTATTTAAAGAGCGCGTTAGTAATATGCGCCTATAGGCGGGTCCACAACACGCATACAGTTTGTCCCGATGGTCTGCTTACATGCTTTAACCTCGCACACGAGCAGATCCGTTTCCTCTTTCAGTTTTTCCGCTTGCAAATTACGGCTTGTAAATAGCGAATCCGCCATGGTGCGAGCGCAACTGGCATTTAAAGGGAATGGGAGATGAGACTCTGATTGGTATATTGCACGTTACGTCCAAAAACACACACATTACTCATTAGGAGAATAGGGACAACCCTTTTAGACCATGCGCCAGGGAACACCGACCATTTTTCCAGTCGTTAAACTAGCAAAAGTGGATTCGGACTTGCTCTATGTGAACTTTAGACCATGCGCTTAGACCTTTTTTAAAATAAAATAGGCTCTATGCACGATCGCTTCCGCGTTCTGTCTCAGCCCGCCCAGTCACATCCGCCGCTGCGTCTGAAGCTGTTATTGCATTAGGTGGAGATGATGTCAAATTACACTCGCTGTTTACAAAAACTTCCCGCGGTTAACGTGAATGATGTTAACAATATTGTGAGGCAGTTATCTGTCACACATAAGAGTAAGAAAGAGAAGGGCTTTAAATTATATATTTCGAGCTACATCGACAATTTTGAGGGTGAGTACTCTCTCATATCATGCTAAATCCGACTAGCGAATCAGTTTCTAAAATCGTTGTCTCCGTTTCTGAGAAAATGAATTTTAATAAAGTCTTTTTCACTATAGAACGCGCTATGCGGAAGTAAAGACGCTGGCTGAGATTCTTCCGGAAATACGTCTGCAGCGTTCGTGCATAGAGCCTATTGCACAAGGGTGTAGCCTGGGTTTCCCCTTGCGCTCAGCGCGATTTTATTCACGCTGCTAGGCAGCCTGGATTCCATGGACCAGATTTGCGCCTCAGCGAGGGAACCAATCACAGAACGGGGAGGGAGCAGCGTCTATGCGACACACCGAAGCAGTTTGTTTATATCTATGGATCCAACACGGCAGCAGACGCGAAGTTACCTTTCGATGCAGCCTTATTAGATATTGTTCTAAGTAGTTTAGAACGCAAGTTTATTTAGAAAAAAGAGCAACTTTTCTGTCGCTCTACATACGTCATCTGGTATAATTGAAACGATTGGCTATGAGCCGTACAGGCGCATTTGATAGACATTCGTAGCACCCAATAAACGGCTCTGGGCATTCGTAAACCACGCCTCAAATACGAGAAAATAAACATGTGGTTCCCAGACAAACGGTCTGACGTTAACCAGGCTAACGAGTGTGAGTAAATGATAAAATTTTAATTTTGGGGTGAATTATCCTGTTTGTGACAACACCTAGACAAAAACCTTTTTTTTTATACCTACGATAATCATGCAACTTAATTAAGTCACTTGGGCAAAGACTTCTGTAGAGTGCAGTTCTTAGACTGAAAAAGCTGCAAATAGGACAAAATTTTATGCTGACAGTCAAAAGTCTTCTCTAGTCGCAAGACTAGATGAAAAAAAAAAGAAGCTGTGAAATTGTGCCCTATAAAACTCGACGCTCAGGGTATTGTGTACGTACAGGACTTGACTGCTAGCTAAACAGGTAATGACTGTATTTGCATTCAATGTTGCAGAAAGTCACATCACAGCACAGCTGTAGCCAAATATTTACTCTTTATGGAGCAGAAATCTCCATGTGCACTGAGTGTGTGTGGGACAGCACAGGCCCAGGAGAGCTTTTGTCTCTTTTGCAGTGCTTTGTGCATTGTGGTCCCATGCAGCAATGATAAATTAGTCTGCCATGTCTACTACTGTCTCCAAGATACTGCGCATGCACACACACACACACACACACACACACACACACACACACACACACAAACACACACACACACACACACACACACACACACACAGTTTAGAAGTTACAAAGGTCAATAGGCGGTCAGAGTAAAAATCAAATCAATTGGAGAGTGGATGCTGGGCGAGTGTATGGTGTTATTGTGTATATAAATGTGTGTGTGTGTTCACCTAGTATCTGACGTGGTCAGTGAGGAGAAACAGAGTGTATTATAACACACTCTCTCTTATGGGGAGACACTTAGAAGTGTGCAGTATGAATGTCTTATGCAGAGTCAAGACAAGCTACACACACCATGAAAGCTGCATATATAGCATGTATGCATTACAGTAGCATATATATATATATATATATATATACTGTACATACATACACACATTTCAAATAATATTAATATTACTACTATATAATAATAGATATTGTAATATATTACATAACTTCAATATTTATATATAATAACAGTATAATTATATGAATTATACAAATCTACGCTAAGTTTTAATACATGAAAGCAAGAGGGGAAGAGAGGGATTTAAACTCAGTAAATGGTGATCAGTGTCTGTTTGTATGAGGGGAAGTGACCCCGGACATATTTGCATAAAGCATCAGAGCGCACTGGTCTCAGATCAACTTCCTGCTGGTCACATCATTAGTTTCATTAGGATATGAAAGGCAAACCCTGAGCCCAGAACAGCACCCAGACTAAAGGTCATCCTCTGCATAGATGAAAGCATCTGTTCTGTGTGGGCACAGATCGCTCGAGCGTGAGATGATTACGGTTGTCACTCAAAGTCCTGGCATTTCCAACAGCGTGCAATTACAGGAGACTCGAACAAATGTGCCCGCTTAAAATCCATGTGCCTATTTTGGAGCTCCATAAACATGATTAAAGACCATATGAAATCAAAACTGGAGTATTAGTACATGTGTGTTAGCTTTAAGGTCAACTATATGCTTATTTACTCCTAAAAAATGGTCAAACTAAACTTGATATCTGCAATGTATCTTCTGAACCTCCATTCCAAAAACAGCTACAGTCTAAATCACGACCAGCGGATGGATTTTAAATGCTTCTCAAATTCAAGAGCTTGTTTTCATGTTGGACCCAGCGGACTATCCTGTATCCCCTTTTTAAACGTCTGATAAAAAGAGCGAGACCCTGCAGCTGTGTTTATGTGTGTGTGTGTGTGTGTGTGTGTGTGTGTGTGACCAGCGGTCACCATCTGAAACGCATCCGTGAGATGTGCTTCACATCCAGATCATCGATTCCTACGGATCAATAGGAATCTCTAGCATGTTCCAGTCCATGACACTGATCAGGTGAGTTGGGAGTGAAAGCTGATATTCGGCGTGAGATGCGGTTTGATGTACAAACGGAGTGTAAATCATGAATATTTACTACCAGTAAACTGACCTAATGTAACAAAAATGCAGCGTATACTAGTTTCACAGAGCTGACTTTTCACTACACTGTAAAATAAGAAAAAGAAAACTGTATCTACACGCACAAAATCATACATTAAAAATGTACTTTTAAAGAAATTAAGGAAATAAGGTTTCATTTGCTGAGCAAAATATTTCCTACAGCATTTATTAAAGGCACAGTATGTAAATTTCGCCACTAGAGGTCTTTTATTCAAAACAATGACAAATGACAAAGGCATAGCTTGATGACACCGTAAATGAGCATGGAATCATGGGATCTCAACAGCCGATGGAAAGAAATCTGACGGGACTCGGGCAGAAATGGGTAAGCTAATGTATTGAAGTTTTATTAACGTTACTGTGTGTGAAGCAGGGCGGGGCCGAGAGCCGCGGGAGTGGATGCTAATGAGAGACGCCTGCGACACACATTAGGCTTATATGCCACAGTCGTTTATTGTTTAAGTTTATTTTACGATTAAAGTGTCGTTTAACTTTGCTGGTTCGCACCTCCTTCTTCCCTGAACTTCAACTTTGTAGCAGTTACGTTTGATCACTTGAATTCACATTATTTGATCTCATTCAGATGAAACAGCCACGAGGGCTGAATTACTACTTATACTGGTCACTTTATTTGACAAATTCAAATTGTGGGGTAACACAGCACTGTTTTACTTGGTTAAAACAATCATACTAAAAATACATTTGAGTGTGTTGACAGTTATGTTATAATTTGTTGCACGCTGCAATAAGCTAGATCGGTATTAGAATATCATATTAATAAAAGCTAAATGACATGCAATTAGTTTTAAAATGTGTTAGCTATGTTAGCCACTTGAAAAAGTGTTGTCTCTGAGGCATGATGCAAATATATTACTCACGGTAAATCAGGAAAACAAAATATTCAAACAATAAGACTAATTGTGTTCGGCACGCATGTGATTCGCGGATTAACTGCTAAGTTTAATCATCGAAGAGTCAAACTTTATCATTTGGATGTCTTTTTGTCTTGCCAATTTACACATTTTAAATGCAGAAGAAGAGGCAAAAAAGTGTCAAAAAAGTGATGTGCCCCTGTATATATAAATTATTAGTTTTCTGTTGTTAAAAGTATCCAAACAGTTGCTCACCTGTATAATAAAATGCATTACATATCAAAGCGCATTTAGTGTTTCCATGGATTCTATGGAAGTAAAACCGGAAATTGACGGTAACACATATATGACATCATTGACAGGTGACGCAATGGTTACATTGTTACAATAGCCGATTTCTCTAGATTTAAACATTGGTGGAAACATTTGGAAAAATTAAGTACGGAAGTCAACAAAATTTATAACATTGTTCTATTGGTTTTTAAATCCAAAAATCCTACATATTGTGCCTTTAAATGTTAGTTAATAAAAATATTATTGATCAGTTTTCATTCATGTTAGTTCACAGCACTAACTAATGTTAACAAAATGAATTAGTAAATGCTGAAAAACATGAACTAAGATTAATAAATGATGTAGAATATTGTTTATTGCTAACTAATGTAGTTAACTACTAATGTTAATAAATGGAACCTTTTTGTAAAGTGTTACCAAAATCACTTTATAAGAACTGTTTAATGTATAAAAATATCTCTTACCCTACAATTTGTTGTGTTGAATAACCAGTTTCACAAATGACTAAAGTTCTGCTAAATTGTAAGACATTTTCGGAAGAACATCTGAAACAAAGTAGACATGTAAATGAGGGAGGGATCAGACTCACCTGAAACAGGTGTCATGGAGGTGGGAGGCAAGCCGTTCATGTTGAGCGCCCCCACCTGGTGAATCTGTGTCGCTGGATAGGCAACGCTGGGCGCTAAATAACCCCCGTGAGAAGCAGCCATGATCGCCGCCTGCTGCTGCATCAGCTGAACCAATCAAACAAGACACAGTTTATGTTAGAAAACATTCGACATTATATTAAATACAAAAACAAATATAAAATATATCTGATCTTATTGAAAACGAAGGATTCTTTATGAAAAAGCACTGCAGGACAGTGATGGTAATACCACGGTACTTCCTTACTTACATGGTAATTACTGAAACATTCCCATATTTATGTACAATGATATTTACATGGTTCTCCGGGGTACTTTAAGAAATTTGTTCTAATACATAATATTATCATGGTATCTTGTTTACAAAAAATAACAGCAGCATGGCACTTCTCTGTACTTGTTAGTTATAATAACTTGACCCTGTCGCAGATCCAACATGTGTCTGTAGGTGTTCAAATAAATTGGATCAAACGACATTCCTCAAATGAATTAACGAACACAAATGCACTGTAGCATAGCTAATTATTGTAATTATGTCACTATGGCAACTACCATCTGTGAAAACACAACAGTACAGAACAGACATGTCGAGTAACAGAAAAAAACTGTAATATTGTGAAAAATTATTACAATGTAAAATAATGATTTTCTGTTTGAATATACTTTAAAATGTAATTTATTCCTGTGATGCAAAGCTGAATTTTCAGCATCATTACTCTTCAGTGTCACATGATCCTTCAGAAATCATTCTAATATGATGATTTATTATCAGTGTTAGAAACAGTTGTGCTGCTTAATATTTTTTTTATAACCTGTGATACTTTTTTTCATAATTATTTGATGAATAAAAAGTTTTTAAAAAAAAGAACAACATTAATTTAAAATATAATTCTTTTGTATCAATATACACTACTGTTCAAAAATTTGGGGTCAGTCATTTTCTTTCTTTCTCTCTACAAAAGAGAAATATATATATATATATATATATATATATATATATACACACACATACAATATTATTTGTTTATGTGGAACTGATGCAAATTAGCCTTCTAGAAGACGCTTGTAATACACACACCAACTGACCGCAGCTCGACGTGGAGTGTAATCCATACATGCATCAATATAGACCACACTGATCTACTGGCTTAACCATTAGCATGCATTCTTAATGATGTTACTTTGTTTAGCCATGATGATGGAAGAAGAGATGGTAACACAGAAACACTTGCAAAGACACTAGATTTGAAACACTAGCAAACATATACATAAAAGTACCATGATATTCTCTGAAAAGCATGATGCAAATCCACTGAACAGTATACTGTACATAAATATTGTTTTCATTTAGCGGAGAATATAATACAAACAAATTATTTCAGGTTAATCATAACTCTGTGGACAGCATCTGTGGCACGCTGTTTATTAATAATTTCAAATAGACTTGGTATACATCTGTAAGAGTGAAGCGTGCTCACTTTATTTCCACATTTAATTTCAGCAAACTCTATAAAAATGTCCATATAAATGTAACTGTTGTACAGAAAATCAGTAGTGCTGCTTTAGTTCAGTTGAAATGAATTGCTAACACTTCTGCTGACCAAATTCACATGGCAAATAAACTCCCGCCCAGCCTTGAGACACAAAGACGAGGAGAAAGCCTCAGTGATAAACTCATTTACAGGAGCGTGTGTGTTTGTGTATGCATCTGCGATTTTATTGATTGCTAATGTGTGCTGAACTCCCCAGGTACTCCGAGGCAATCAGCGCTCCATCATGGACCAATTACTGGTGTAGAGGCGCTTCCAGAGCCACAGCTCAATGCAAAGCCCAGTCGCTCACACGCGTTTATGCATGTTTGTAAGGACGCTGACACGTCTTGGGGGGGGGTTGGGAAAAATGGAGTTTGGAGAAATGAGATGTCCAAACCGCTGACAATTATTACTTGCTTTGCCATTCGTTCAGACCATAGCTGTAATTTAAATGGTTGGGAGGTCTCACCGTGCCATGATAGAAATGTGTCAACCGATCCTGCTGTGGCGTTTACATCCAGCAGACAACTATAGCATGCAGATGACTTCATTCATTCATTTATTAAGAAAAATCTGATTATTTTCTTACTTAGCATTTTTGTCTTGCCATTCAAATATCTCAGTTCCTAGAAAAAACTTTGGCTTAAAAAAAAGTTTTTGCTTAAAGGGCCCCTATCATGGATTTTTGAAAATGACCTTTAATGTAGTGTGTAATAAAGCTCTAAGTGAATGAAAACATCCTGCAAAGTTTTAAATCTGAAAGTGCACCGTATATAAAGTTATTGTCTTTCAAAAGTAAGAGTCGACTCTGAGTCAATGAAATGAATTGTTTTTTAAATGAGTCATAAGCCGTTTCGTTGTGACGTCAAGACGAAACATTAGCCCGCCACTTATTGCGCGCACCAGGGAAACTTAAACCTCAAACCGGCAGCTGATCCTGTGGACACTGGAGAGATCATGTCGAGGAGACGCTGTGTGACACAATGTGACGGTAAAGACATTTTTTTTCTCCACTGCCCAAGGACGAGCATGTGAAGAATATGTGGTTAAAATGAATCTTTACCATGATACTACAGCAGTATAATCATAAACCTTTCCTGTTACCTTTATTTTACTGACGACTGCTTCTCAAATATCGGAGTCAGCTGATCAGCTGTGGGCCACTATTACATAAAACTGTCGATTAATGCAGATTGTCTATCGTTCTCACTACTTTGAGGAAAGATTAAGCATAAAGCAAGGTTTGTTTTACCGATGTTTGTTACATCAGTCATTCGCTCGGCTAATGTATACATTGCATAGCCTACATGCTATTGATACAGTTTCCACGTGTTCACTGCAATATATTACAAACATACTCTGTAAATAAATGAGTACAAGTAAAATAATCGGTTGATGCGCAATCGCGCTCGGATTGATATGGTAAAATCGACGTCATTGTTCGTTACTGTGTTTAGTTTACGGTGTAGGAAGCCTCAGGACACGCTGAGCTGTCGTTGTTATGGTAATGGGAATTACCCGGTAAACCAATCACAACAGACTGAGCTGTCTGGCCAATCAGAGCAGAGTATAGTGCGAGGAAAGGAGGGATTTAGAGAGATTGATTCATTTGGCGAGTCGTTTGAGAATCATTGAAAATCTGGTGATGTGCAAATGAAACAGTTTTTTGATGTTTGAAGCATGTAAACCTGTTGTAGGAGACTCCAAAACAACATTAGGAAACTTATCATAAAATATCATAATAGGGGCCCTTTAAAACTGCAAATGGCAGCGTAATAAAAATAATCTTATTTTCCCTATGAATTAAGTTTATCTTTCTCACTGGTGGATAATTCTTTATTGTTTTAAGCATAATGATTATGATTAATCATCATGATTATGATTCAGGCAGATGCTGCCTGAATCATAATCATGTTTGTTCGTTGGCCAGAGGAGAACTGCCCCCCCGACTGAGCCTGGGTTCTCACAAGGTGTTTTTCTCCATTCTTTCACTGATGGAGATTTGGTTCCTTGCCACTGTTGCCTTGGCTTTTGGCTTGCTTAGTTGGGGACATTTAATATTCAACAATATTATTGATCTGCCTTACTTAAGGTGGATGATGACGCAATTTTCTTCTAGAAACAAACTTTGTTGTATTATCACTGTGAAGCTTATATACAATCTGAATATAAATAAAGGTGACTTGATTTGACATAAAAAAGACTGATATCTCAAGTGATTTTGCTTCTCAAGTAAATGTATATTGATTTAAGAGTGTTTAGATATTTAACTGCAAAACAAGACAAAAATACTGAGTAAGAAGAATCTTTTACAGTGGGTGCGTCAAGTTCCTAATAATTTTTTTATTTCTTCTCTTATGTCTCTTTAAGTCTCTTATGCTCACCAAAGCTACATTTATTTGGTCAAAAATACAGTAAAAACTGTAACAATGTGAAATATTATTTAAAATAAAAGCAAAGCTGAATTACTCCAGTATTCAGTGTCACATGATCCTTCAGAAATCATTCTATTATGCTGATTTAGAAACATTTATTGTTTTTATAATATTTTTGTGGAAACCCACTTTTTCAGGATTCTTTGATAAACAAAGTTCAAAAGAACAGCATTTAAACATTTTGAGATTGAATTTCCAGCCAAAAATAATAATAAAGTGAATATATATATATACACAATTTCTGCCCACCCCATAGCTGAGGCTCATCATTGCTGGATTGTTTGTGTGCTCTAGTCAAACAAAGCAGGCACAAATGGATTAGAATCAGAAAAATCACATCAAACAACAAGTATGCTGAGAACAAATAATAATTAACATAACAAATACTTGCATCAGGTTAATATCATCTGAATTGTTTGCTTATGATTTGCGAAAGCTGAGAGTCTGAGCAGGAGCCAGGCGGTTGTGTGCAGTTGTGCCGAGATCCACCAGGAGGCGCTGCAAACCACCAGCATCTTCTCCATCACAACACAACACACCCACTCACAGTGTGTTCAAACTACAGCATGTTTTCATCAGTCTGGAGCTCTGTTCACAAAATGAACATCATCAGTGTGCGCTAACTCCCTTCATGGTCAAAAGTAAAAGCCTTTCGATTGAAGCGTGACACAGCAGAATTGCCCCGCCGAATGTAGTGGATTTGTGGCCTGTTCTTTGTTTGCACTGAGAAAGGTTTCTGAAATGCCCTTCAGTGCTCGACGGCTCGTGCTTTGGTTCTTGAGCAGAGCGCACTGGAACATTACAGCCTCCAATCCTCTCCCGCTTTTATTTGTGTTGTCTTTTCCAGTGCTAGGCCTTTGAGACATCAGTGCAGTGCCAGAGAGAGTGCTGGAGCAGGGCATTATGGGATATAGAGTACAGTGCCCTGTTTGTTCCATTGCACTGTCAAATAATCCTTACTAGTGCAGTTTTAAATGATCTTACTTTACCACACTGCATTTGTGTATGTATATTTAGATAATTCATCATTTTTAATTTTGCACTGCTGCTCAAAAGTATATAGAAAAAAAAAGATAAACTACTTGACATGACTAATCTATTTTGGTTTCTGGATGACTAAACGACCCTGCTTACGGGAAATCATTTCTTGACAACTTCCAGGTTCAAACCTTTCAAAACTGCTGTGGCAGCATTGATGAAAAATAATTCGCTGTTTTATAACTATAAGTACCACAGCGAACTCTTCATCTGTAAGAAGTTATAGGCAATATTAGCTGAAAAATAATGCATGAATACACACTTCAAAAATGCATCCTGGAAACCTTGGCACACTAGTTTTTAACATACTGTACTATGATTTGTAATGCACTGATCATAATTGTTAGTGCGCAAATTGAGATGTTATGCCTCCTGTGTTAAGTCTACATGGGGATTTCTAAGAGGTTCAATGTGGGGATACTTTTTTTTTTGTTGCTAAATATGAAATTAGAATAGAGATGCGATTCACAATCCATTCGGAGCATGAACGAGAAATAAAAACAACCACAGGCTGGTATTTAGGACTAACCTACCATTTCCAGCAATGAGCAGAAACCACAGCTGTTCCTGTTAGCCAGCTGGACTACTGGTTACAATGTCTTCATTTCATGACACCATTCTATAGAGACACTGTCAAACTGCAGAATCAAATTCCACCAACACTGGTTGCATGGCACTAAATATTCCATACCATTCCATTCCATTCCATACCATACCATACCCTACCATACCATACCATACCATACCATACCATACCATACCAAACCAAACCATACCATACCAAACCAAACCCTACCATACCAAACCAAACCATACCCTACCATACCAAACCAAACCATACCCTACCATACCAAACCATACCAAACCAAACCAAACCATACCCTACCATACCATACCAAACCATACCATACCATACCAAACCCTACCATACCATACCAAACCATACCAAACCAAACCCTACCATACCATACCAAACCAAACCATACCATACCCTACCATACTATACCAAACCAAACCAAACCATACCATACCATACTATACCATACCAAACCATACCATACCATACCATACCATACCATACCAAACCAAACCATACCCTACCATACTATACCAAACCAAACCAAACCATACCATACCATACCAAACCATACCCTACCATACCATACCAAACCATACCATACCATACCAAACCAAACCATACCATACATTCCATACCATACCATACCATACCAAACCATACCATACCCTACCCTACCCTACCATACCATACATTCCATTCCATACCAAACCAAACCATACCATACCAAACCATACCATACCATACCATACCATACCATACCCTACCATACTATACCAAACCAAACCATACCATACCAAACCATACCCTACCATACCATACCAAACCATACAATACCATACCAAACCATACCATACCATACCATACCATACCAAACCATACCATACCATACCAAACCATACCATACCATACATTCCATTCCATACCATACCCTACCATACCATACATTCCATACCATACCACGATCGCATCGCACAGTTTCTGCAGATCGGCTGTCGGCTGAACATCCATGATGCAAATCTCCCGTTCCTCCACATCTCAAAAATTCTCTATTGGATTGAGATCTGGAGACTGTGGAGGCCGTTTGAGTTTAGTAAACTCACTGTCATGATCAAGAAACCAGTTTCAGATGATGTGAGCTTTGTGCCTGAACCGTTGACACAAGGCAGGGTTGATCCATGCTTTCATGTTGTTTACACCAAATTCTGACTGAAATGGAGAATCATTAGACCATTTTTTCCCCAATCTTCTATTGTCTGATATTGGTGAGCCTGTTCAAATTATAGCCTCAGTTTCTGTTCTCATCTGACAGGAGTGACACCGGTGTGTGTCTTCTGCTGCTGTAGCTCTTCTGCTTCAAGGTTTGTCGTGTAGTGTGTTCAGTGATGCTCTTCTGCACCTCAGTTGTAATGAGTGCGTATTTGAGTTACTGTTGTCTTTCTATCAGCTGAACCAGTCTGGTCATTCTCCTCTGACCCCTGGCATCAACAAGGCATTTTCACCCACAGAACTGACGCTCACTGGATATTTTCTATTTTCTGACCATTCTCTGTAAACCCTAGAGATGGTTGTGCCCGAAAATCCCAGTAGATCTGCAGTTTCTGAAATACTCATTCAAAGTCACTTAAATCCTTTCATCCGCATTCTGATGCTCAGTCTGAACTCCAGCAGATCGTCTTGATCATGTCTATATGCCTTGATGCATTGAGTTGCTGCCACGTGATTGGCTAATTAGATATTTGCATTAACAAGCAGTTGAAAATCGAATAAAGTGGGCGATTAATATACATAAAGGGTGTCCAAACGTGCTCCTAGCGGGCCACTGTCCTGAAGAGTTTAGCTCAGAGATGTGTCCCAATTCACAGGTTGCATCCTTCGAAGGACTCAGCTAAGCTCTTAGGCATATAGAAACTGGCCTGAAGTGAAGCTCTCCAGGATCAAGTTTGGACACCCCTGGTGTAAAAGGTTATTTTTTGTTCTGTTGTATTCTGTGACTCTGCTTTGTTAGATTCTATATGGTTCCGTTCTATTCTACTCTATATTATTCTGTCTTCTTTTGCACCCTTCACTGAGTCAGAGTTGGCAATCTTTATGAAACGGTTCTGAAACCACAGCACACTTTTCGACCAACTCAACCCAAACCGCTGACAAGAAGAACCATGATTGCATACCGTGTGGAAATCTTCCTAAAAAGCTCTCATGCTATTATGCAAATGCTGTTGGCAGGATGTATAATCCCAACAGTTCCTGTGTGCTGCCGTAGCACACTATGACCAAAATGAATAGTCTATTTCACTTAGTGTGTATGTGAGAGAGTGTGTGTGTGTGTTTGTTTGTTTCCCCTAGGGCAGGATTTCACGATTTAAGGCAATGTTTGAAGTGCTACTCATTCCCATTTAAATAATCCACATGCAATTTAAATCAGTCATGTTACAAGCAAGAGTCTGAACCTGCTGAGAGTACTGGGTTTGTGTGTGTATGTGGTCTGTAATGTACTGTTCGTGTATCCAGAATGGAGATACTCTATGCTTGCATGCACACGTGAATGCTACATCTGTGCCATTAAACCAGATGTGTAACTATGGGTGTAGGGATTGTCAGTTTAACTAATGTTAAGTTGCTCAGAAAGATTCTGACAGTAGCTGACCTGAGAGAGAAAACTCGCCTTAGAAAAAGACTTCCAGTGTTATTACCGTTAACTAAATCCCCCACCAAAAAAAAAAAAAAAACAGCTTAAACTTTTATTTCAGCTAGTTGTCAAGAAAATACTTCTCATTTTTGTTTAGTTTAGGTTGAAATAAAAAAATTTAAATAAATAATAATAAACATAAAATAAAATCTAATACTTAAAAACGAAATATTTATTATTACATATATTTATATTAAATATAAAACTTATGTAAACTTATATTTATATTATAAAACTTATAAAAACTTAAAATAAAACAAAAAACTAGTTAATTTATAAAAAGTATACAGTCATATTTATATTAAATATTAAATTAATATATTCATATTCTTTATTTCAATTATTTGCCAAGACAATATTTATCATTTTTGCTTAGTTCAGGTTGAAGTATAACTAAAACTAAAAACTAATACTTAATAAAAATGATAGTCATTAAAAAAAAAATCAACACAACAAAATTAGTAAAACCTTAATTAAAATGAAACCAGAAAGTATAAAAATAAAACCTAATTATAAAGAAAAAATTATATATATGTAAATAGTATTTTAATGAGTAAAATAACAGTGAACTCCAGCTGTAATGCAGACTGCATCGAATCCGGACACATTTTGTGATGCAACGGAAAGCATTTGTGTTCATGCAGTTGACAGCATGCCTTAGTTATCTGTGTGCACAATTCAGATTTTGTGTGTGTTTATACATGTGTGGTTGTATTTACTGTGTACAGGGACACAGAACAGGTGGATGATGGGATACCTGGGGGTTTTCCTTCTGTTGGCTCCATGTTTAGACGTCACAGAAGGAATTGCACACAGATATCCCAGTATGTTCATGCACTAACAGGATAATAAGCAGCAAGCTGCTAACATGGAGAGGAGGCGCACGCGGTTGTGGCGAAGGATCATATGGATTATAAAATCAAAGCTGTAGTTTGAAAAGTCACACACACATTATGCACACACTTCAGCGCAGTGTAATTAAAACCGAAGGCCTGCAGGGTATATGCTATATATAGAGCCCGTCTGACACGTGATGCGGATCCTCAAACTTCACACTTTCCGTGAGACTCCACGAGCTAAAAAGTATTTAAAATAGCGGCTAACTTCCACACTATCAGATCACAGGCTTAATCTGTATCTAATGCCGTTATCGTTTCAAGTAATACGCTTATGAATATGCACAGAAATCCATGTGCTTTGAATACATTATCCATTCCGTAAATGGACTGGGATTCATCTAAAGGAGATGAATTACTCAAAGACGCGTTTGGCTTTTCCAACCACGCTAAGAGTACCGAACTAGGCCAGGATGATGAAGCTAATAAAAATCATCTTGATATTTTTCAGCCTTTTGATAATATTTGATATATATCTCTATATTTATGTATTTTCTCTGAAATGGCTTAAAAGGAACCATCATTTCAATGAAACAGCCGTGGCTGCCAAGTTGATTTAAATGATTAACGTAAGAAGTTAAACAGCATTAAAAATAATCATGTTTTCCACTAAACGACACAAGGAAGAGAGATATTTAATCATTTTCATTTATATGCACCCAAATAATCATACAAAGTTAATTAAAACTGCATGCTACATGCAGACTTCAGTGCATTGTTTAATTGATTGATTGATTGATGCAAACAATTTATTGAATCAGAGTTTTGAACAGATTCATTAGAATGAATTGATTTATATAGAAATTAAATAATTTGACCAACTCTAATGCCATGTTTACTAAATTTTAAATAAGAAAAGCTATTAAAAACTTGGACTTAATACTTGTAAGTCACAGGACATGGAAGTCCTGGTCTTTTGACATCGTCTATAGGAAACTTAATGGCAAAATAAAAAGTGCATGTTGCTTATATTCATAAATCCCCTTAAATATATTCACTCAGTTCTACAGCAATCACACAAACTCAAAACCACAGGTTATAAGTGTGTCCTTTATAATCAAAGCCAAATATTCAAAATGCAAATAAACCGTAAAAACGGCACTCAGGATCAATTTGATTCCTGTTACTTATATTCTGAAGAGTCCGATGGGAGCAAGAGTTCAAATTGCACAGGAACTCTTGCGTTTTTTCTGCAAGTATTCATGGGTCAGGAATTGAAATGATGTTAATGTATTATTCAGCAGAGTGAAAAACGTCTTGAGACAAGGACCGTTTATTAATCTGAGGCTGTTAGTCGTGGAGGCGTGTGTAATGCGTGTTGTGTGTGCTCACCGCGTGTGTGTAGGTACTGTAGGTGCTGCTGTAGGTGCTGAACGGCAGGGCCACGGTGGGGTTGAAGATGCCAAACTGACCCACCATCTGTTGCATGCGGCGTATGGTCCTCTCTTTATCGGTGTCAGCGAACTTTACCACCAAACTCGACGACGCTCCCTGCGAGACACACATGAACAGTTGTACATATCAGTAACATTGCAGGGTCATTCTACAGTTTGGTGGGTTTTGGACTGAGCAGGTTAGCTGAAAACATTGTACAAATTAAATTGTCAGAGGGAGAATCATATAGACAGAACGGTTAAGCTCAAGCTATAGTTTAACCTAATAATCCTGGCCAAATATTTGAAATTTCACATTCTATGGCATATGTTACATGCCATATTTACAGTACAATGTGTATAAAAGACGTTTTGAAGCCAATTAGCTAGGAAAGAACAACATGCTAGCAGAAGATTAACTTTTAGGGAGAATTTGATAGAATTTTTTTATTATTATTATTTTTTTAATTAATATTTTCATGTCCAGTATAAATTGATACAACAAGGTGGACTGTTATGTTTTACGCTATTAGATAAGTCTCCTAAAAATTGGGAGAAAAGAGAAGTTTATGACCGAGTTGCTTTCCCTAAAAGGAAATTATGTCACTTCTAGCAAGTCATGTGATTTAGGGCATACCTTTAAGATTTTAAAGTGCAAATAGCACCAATGTAACAGGGTGGACTGGAGTTTGAGGGACGTTAACTACTTTAATTTAAATATGTATCACAATAATTTGTATTTTATCTCAAAGAGAATAAATAAATGAATTTACTAATACTTAAAATTGCTTTTGCTAATTTAGAAATATATATATAAACTTTATTTCAAAGTGAGGTTGAGAAAACACGATTGGGGGCTTTTGCCTGTCAAGTGGTTGGAAAGTTTGTGTTAATTGGGGTACATCTATGCATGAAAAAAAATGCATTAGGATGACCCTGCAACATATGGAGCCCCTAAAAGGACATGATGAGGGAAAAAATGTGAGATGGGAGTAAAAGACATATTTCAATGCTTTTGCGTTCGCTCGCAAAACTTTTTTTTCATTTTTTTCCTTTACCATGTCTCTTAAGGGTCATGCACAACATGCACAAACATATACACATCATCATATTCTACACTTTTGTTGCATTTTTCGTTTTGTAGAAATGTTTGTTTCTAATTTAGCCTCCAAATTTAAACGACCCCTCCAAATAAGGCTGTTATCTGCTGTAATAATGCTAACATATGACTTAAAAAGACCAGGATTATAGACAAACAGTATAATTTGCATGGAGTACTTTTATGGTGTTTTTGTTGTTAACTAAAACTAAAACTATGAGAAACCTTTTGTTAATTAAAATAAAGCTGAAGTAAAATAACTATAAATGAAAAGACTAAAACGATGCCTTGTCTACTAACTGAAATAAGTTTAGGTTGAAGCAATAAAATTACCTGGAAGTAAATAAAAACTAAAACTAAAATAAACAAAAAAATAAAACCTAGTAATACAAAACAAGAAGAAAAAAAAAGCACAACAAAATTACAAAAAAAACAACACCTTCAAAAATATGAATACAACCTATAAACAGTGGTCCCTTTTGAAGCTTAAAGGAACACTCCGACTTTTTGGGACTTTAGCCTATTCACCTTATCCCCCAGAGTTAGATAAGTCCATACATACCTTTTTCATCTCCGTGCGTGCTATAAGTCTGTTTGACACACCCACCGCTAGCCTAGCTTAGCACAAAGACTGGATGTAAATGGTTACAGCTAGCATACTAATCCAAATAAGTGACAAAATAACGCAAACATTTTCCTATTTACATGTTGTGATTTGTATAGTCACAGAGTGTACAAAAAACAAAGTCACATGAGACACAGACATATTTTAACCGTATAAATACTGGGAACTATATTCTCTGAAGGCGAAGCACTGCTACTTGGGCGGAGTGATAACCGCAGCACCTGAGACGCGCCGTAGTGAGGAGCAGAGAGCGCGTCTCAGGTGCTGCGGTTATCACTCCGCCCAAGTAGCAGTGCTTCGTTTGACAAAAATGTTTGCGTTATTTTGTCACTTATTTGGATTAGTATGCTAGCTGTAACCATTTACATCCAGTCTTTGTGCTAAGCTAGGCTAGCGGTGGGTGCGTCAAACAGACTTATAGCACGCACGGAGATGAAAAAGGTATGTATGGACTTATCTAACTCTGGGGGATAAGGTGAATAAGCTAAAGTCCCAAAAAGTCTGAGTGTTCCTTTAAGAGCATCCAGAAGACCAAGCAGATAAAATCTTATGTTCCACAGAAAGAAAATCATACAGGTAATCATTGTTTACATTTTTCTTGCACTTTCTTGGCGCTTTGGAACATAATAAACACACACACACACACACACACACACACACACACACACACACACACGTTGGTGCAACAGCATTATGAGGACTCTCCATAGGCGTAATGGTTTTTATACTGTACAAACTATATATTCTATCCCCTTACACTGCCCCTGTCCCTAAACCTACCCATCACAGGAGACATGCTGCATTTTAATTTTTTTTATAAAACATTGTTTTTTATGTTTTTTAAGCCATTTGATTTATGAGGACTTTTGAAGTGTCCTCATAAACCACCCATACGTTGTAATACCAGTGTAATACACATGTCATTATACAAATTTGTGTCCTCATAAATCACATAAACCAACCCACACACACGGACTCATTAAAAGGCTCTTGATGATTTACTGCACCACTTGACCTTTCATCCCTAAAGGCCAGAATATTCCCCTCATCTGAGAGAGAGAGAGAGACCCTGAAGGTCTGCACCTCTGGGGATCTGTAATGCCTGATCATAAGCCTACACAGCACTTCAATGCAGATTATGAGTGAGAGTGAGCATCACTGAAGTGAGCACTCTGAAGGGCGCAGGCCATTACTGTCTCGTACTGTATGTGTGCATCCTACACAAACACACACGCCACTGCCACTTTATTATGAATTTCTTTTAGGCATGCACCAATATGGGTCAATAATCAGTATTGGCTGATAAAAGCAATCACTATGATCAGACATCAGCCGATTGCTTAAAAACAGGGTAGACTATATCCTGTCAATCAAAAGCAGGCAGAAAAATGCATTGGAACTCATGCTGTGTGTGTGAAGACAATGTCTCTCGTGTGGAATTACGAATTCAGAGGTCTGCTGTGAGTTAGTCTTTACAAAAATTCAGAATGCATTTACGGTTATGCTTTACTTTTTTGATATCATCAAAAAATACACAACAAAAGAAGGCTTGCATAAACACAAGCGGTTTCAGATACAGAGTAGGGGTTGCAAAGACTAGTCGACTATAATGCTTTGCCATGACTCTTTAAGCTTGACGTCGAGTTGCTGATCATGGCCTATAGAGGGTGCGACAAGAGAAGACATCTTTGAAGTCCACTTTTACTCTCCGTTTCCAACAGTGCTCCACAGGACATGTTTGAATATACCATCTGGATGCTCAAAATAGATTGGGAGACTGGACGTTTTAACCCTCTGGTGCTCCTCGTTTGGGTGTAGCACTGGTAACATTTTATTTTGATGGTCCCTTTTGAACGTGCTATTGACTATAAGTAACTTTGCAACTATATGTCAACTAACTCTCATTGGAGTATTGGTAGACTGTCTGCTTAATATCTGCATATACTTTACTGACTATAAGTATTTGCAACTACGTCAACTTAATCTAACCCTAACCCTACCAGTCTATTAATACTCAACTAACACTCTAATGAGAGTTAGTAGACATGTAGGAGCAACGTTTCTTATAGTCAACAGAATGTGTTAAAGGGACCATCAAAATAAAGTGAAACCGTAGCACTTGTTATCTTCGGATACCTAAAAATGAAACATCCTCCACCCCAGTAAAACCAATGTAATTTATTTTTCTTCAACAATATTTTTAATTTTTTATTTTGAGAGTATTTGTTGGTACTTATTAATATTTATGCAATAATGGTTCATTTTTGCCATTGAAAATAATACGAAAAATTATTATTATTTTTTTTTTTACAATATTTCTATAGAGACTAGGCCCTTTAAAACCAATTTTTGAAGTCAGATTAGCGCCATATGTTGAGAGAAAATAAAATAAAACATGTAATTTCATGGTGTTACCACTAGATGCCTGTATAGCTGTCTATGGAGAGGCTTGTGAATTCTCTAGTAGTTTTTGGACAAAAATACTTACTTTTAACATGTGGACTGGATTTGAATGTTTTTTTTATTTTTTATTCTCAAATAGTACTTTATGTCAAGGTTTATAAAAAATTATAATATTTTTGATGTGACGTGCACGTTTTTTCAATTATTATTACTACAGTCAAACCTGAATACAAGCATTTTGTTATACGTAACATTCAAATTCAATAAAAAAAATTCTCATTTCAACCTCTTATTTCAGTCTACTAACTCAATTATCCAGTAGCACCTCATTGCAGTACACGAGATCCAGGGGGCGGAGTCCGATCCAGGCATAGGGGTGGAGCTGGGTAGGTTTAGGGGTGGGTTTAGGGATCAGGGGGTGGAGCTGGGTAGGTTTAGGGATGGGTTTAGGGATCAGGGGGTGGAGCTGGGTAGGTTTAGGGATGGGTTTAGGGATCAGGGGGTGGAGCTGGGTAGGTTTAGGGATGGGTTTAGGGATCAGGGGGTGGAGCTGGGTAGGTTTAGGGGTGGGTTTAGGGATCAGGGGGTGGAGCTGGGTAGGTTTAGGGGTGGGTTTAGGGATCAGGGGGTGGAGCTGGGTAGGTTTAGGGGTGGGTTTAGGGATCAGGGGGTGGAGCTGGGTAGGTTTAGGTATATGTACGGTGGGAGGAGTTGGAACTGGATCCGACTCCTCCCCGTGGATTTTATGTTCTGGAGTGAGGACCATCTCCAATTATGCTGTTTGGTAACAGCCCCACCAGTTCATTTGTGTTTATAAATGTGTGTGTTTGTGTTTTTGTCGACACAATTTTTGTGTTTTTGTCGATTTCCCATTCATTTCCTATGGTCGGTCATAGAGCACTTCGGACCGAAGAGCACAAGTGTGACATTTTTTTTAGCCTGCTCGAATCATGCCCTCAATTTATTTTGTGTTCACATTCCAAATGCCATAAAACTCATCAAGTTTGTGATTTAAAAAAATTCTAGACAAAATTTTTCGATCACAATTCATTGGTGTGTGTGTGAGTGTCTGTTTTGCACTCTCGATGTTTTAGAGTTTCACCCCTTAATTGCTGAGCACTTTTTTCTGCATCGTGGCCGATTTGTAGATTGTACACACAAAAACTCTCTGAATTGAAAGCACAGCACATGTGGCGATTGCTAATATCGGTCTCTCATTAGCAATCGCGACCTGCTTCATACCAGTCATGTTAAAAACATCAATGTATTGGCAGGAATTGGATGAGACATCCATAAACATTATTAGATCAGCATTACAAGTTCCATAATTCCGCTTATGCGTCTTCAACATTGTAAGAGGTTGGCGACCCCTAGCGACGAAAAAAATTACATATTGTAGCTTTAATTTGAAACAAGGTATTAAAAGCAGACCAAACTATCCGTATCTGTAGCAGCAGATCTCATTCTAAACAATCGGTCATTGGTATCAGACAATGTTGTATCATTACATCCCTAAAATATTTAGAAGTAGTAAAAAAACATGAGCGTCAAATGAAGTATTTTTTGTAAAGGTGTATTAAAGGTTGCTACTCTGCAAGAAGCTGGACTGTCAGGACAGGTTTGAGATCTGACATTGAACATCATTGTGACAAGCTGTAAAATGATGCTGAAATATTTGAATGCATTAAAATTGGTATGGTGGAAAGTTTCGCTCTGCAGGGCTGAAACAAACTGTAAGGCTGAGCTGTTAATGAGGCCTTTGCAAACTCAACGCATGGCTCTGAATGTGTAATGAGGAACTATTAAAATGTCCCTGAAACTCAGTACTGCTAAACACTCTCTCACTGGCTCTGGTCCAAAACCTAGTGAGCTTCACATGCAGCATCACAACTCAGATTTCAAAAGTAACCAGTTTTGAATGCACTATTAGCAGCAACTGCCTCAAAAGAAATTGCTATATGTAAATTATAATAAACATTTCCCTTGCTTTGTCTGTCATCTCAGATGGATGTTTTCAACAAGCTTCTCGCATTGCATCCTGTTCCAGGGATTGTCTAATTTACACTACCGTCCAAAAGTTTGGGGTCTGTAAGAATTTTTAATGGTTTTGAAAAAAGGCAGCATTTATTTAATCAAAAATACAGTAAAAACAGTAATATTGTGAAATGTTATTACAATTTAAAGCTGCAGTCGGCAAATCTGGTAGATTGAGGGGACTTAGCCAAATGGTTGAATGTTTACAACTCTCATGCCCCTCCCCCACTGCCACAGAGCCCCTCCCATCGAGCTCGTGCTCGTCAGTGCTTGTGTACCAGATTTTCCGTGAACGCGCCCGTCTCTTCAGCATCGAAGCATCATTTTCTTTTCTTTGGTTGTTTTGGATCTCCTAGCTCTGGTTGTTAACCGAGCAATTGGAAGCTTGTTAGTAGATTTTCTCTCCACCATCACGCTTCATACAATCCAACACACCTGCGAACTTCAGGCGTGTGCGTGTGATATTGTAATGTGCGTGAGAGGGGAGGGGGGATGTCTATGGGATCTGCAGCGTGTGCACGAACAGTGATTGATAGCAGAGAATGTCTAATAAGGGGAGAACTTCCACTCTCAGTAAACTTACGGCTTCTGAACTGGTTGCAGTTCCACTCTGTTCCATATGAGGGCGCTCACAGGACGAGTGCAGAATGAATGGAGGTCTATGGAGCTATACCTCTCAAAATGCACTTTTCTCAGGATATAATTTTTTGTCTAGTAATTTGAATGTTGTATTCGAAAGGAGAAGCACAGAAATTACACATTGCTGGGTGTAAGAGTCACTTGCTTTAAAAAGTCGTACACATCGTACGACCAGAGATACTGCTTTACGGCAATCCTTCAGTCACTTTGGTGCTTTCGCGCTCTGTACTTTCTTTTCTGTCGAGGCATCGACAACACAGCTGACACAGGTAAATACACGTGCTAGAAGAGTTAAGAGATGCCACGACGCCATCAAGCGTTATCTCTGGTCGTAATCAGTCCTTCACTGACCAATCAGCGTTCATTAGCAGAATGCTAGCGTGTTATGGGCAACAACAACTCAACCTGTAAGAAATCGAAAGGACATAAGTACTCGTTCATTCAACTTTCGACCTATAACCCATGTTGAACTTGCAAAACCTACAATCAAATCTGAGATTTCTCAATGGCAATCGGGTGAAAGAGAGAAATTCATCAGTCTAGTTCCATAGACTCCCATTCATTTTGCACTCGGGCGATCGCCCCCAGTGGAACTCTGGTGGAACTACAACCAAAATTCTGTACAATAGGACTTAATAGGGAGTGGCCAGGCTCTCCGTAAATGGGCTCTGATGATTGTCAGATCTCACACAGCCCTGCGCTGATTGGACCAGAAGAACCAGGAGCGGGGGATTTTTTCAAAACAAATAACAGGCTCTAGGTGGAGGTAGAAGCGCGTTGTTTTTCTTTAGAAAACCGTCTGATTTATGTTGTTCTGTTCAGCATCGAGTCGGTTTGATCAGTGAATATGATCAACACAATCTTGCCGACTTCAGCTTTAAAGTAACTGTCTATTTGAAAATATTTATAATTCAATTTATTCCTGTGACGCAAAGCTGAACATTCTTCAGTGTCACATGATCCTTCAGAAATCATTATAATATGCTGATTTGCGCTCAAGAAACATTTCTGGTTATTATCAATGTTGAAAACAGTTGTGCTGCTTCATATTTTGTGGAAACCACAATTCATTTTCAGGATTGTTTGATGAATAGAAAGTTCAAAAGAACAGCATTTATTTGAAATCTTTTTGTACCATTATAAATGTCTTTACTGTCACTTTTGATCAATTTAATGCATCATTGCTGAATTTTTACTGACCTCAAACTTTGAATAGTAGTCAGTGATTAATTTTTTGTTTATATATGAAAACATGTATACATATATATATGATGTTTTATACATTTATAAAAAGAAAACATTGATATAAGTGAAGATCATACCTGATAATGCTGTTCTGAGCAGTTAGAGATCAGAATCTCCCCATCAGATTTAATTCTCTTTTTAAGTCAGATGGGATGCTCAGAGCTAAACCCGCCAGCTGTTCTTACCCAGGCATTTGGCAAAAGGTCTAAATCCATAATGAAGTTGCACCAGGCAGCAATATAACAGATATTCAATAAGTCAAAATAAATGAGGAGAAGCTTTGTGAAAACAATATACCGTAATCACAGACATTGCTATCCGGACAGGATTAGATTTCTCAGAGTGGGTCATTTGCTTTGTAATATTGGTCAGGAAAAATAGACTTGTTTGATTTAGTCGGTGAAACACGCACTTACCTGACCTTGAGGAAACTAGTCACATTCAAATCTTAAAGAGGACCTATTATGATCTTTTACAAAATCTACTAGGACAGGTTTTCATGAATGTTTAAAAAACAAATTTTTTTTGTTTGTTTTTTTGTCTCTTTTCTCTTCCCAGTCTGTCAGTAACGCTCTGTTTAGTTCCTGTCTCTATGAAGCCCCTCCTTGTGAAAAGCACAACATGCTCTGATTGGTCGGCTGGAGCAGTGTGTTGTGATTCAAGCGAAGCACTTCAAGTGAGTTTCAACACACTACTAACGAACTCTACCAGGCCCCGCCCCTTTATTCTGCAAATGAATTATTTAAATGAGGAATATGTTCGTTCCCGGAAGAAAACTCAAGACTACAATAGAGGCGTTTCAGGGAGTTCAGAAACAGTGGCACTGATATAGAGAATAACTCCTGCTGTGCTTTGTAATTGTGCAGACCTTTTTCATGCTTAAACAGCAACATTACACACCAACGATGTTAAAAATGTAAAAACTGCATAATAGGTCCTCTTTAAGGCTTAAAATGGTGCCTACGTAGGCAGCTCACAAGGTTTTGGAACACGACTTTCAATTTCTCATTCTGTCGTCGACTATGTAGATGCTTTAATTATCGGTATGCAAAGTGTGTGAGTGTGAGATACGGCCTTGAACGTTTCATTTGAGGATAATTACTCTCAAGGTTGAGCTGATCTCTAAACACACATTTACAGTGGTTCCTGCACTACCTGTCTTCCTTCTCTGTGACAGTTCGACACTGCCGGAGTGTGTTTTCCCTCGGTTTGATCTTCTCTAGCCCTCCCTGTCCGTTTCTTTCTCTCTACTTCTTGTCCTGCTCTCAGGGGATGGAGAAATACACCTCTTTATCTGTCCTTTCAATGTGTGGCAGAGGAATTATTCATCTGAACCTTTAAGTGTGAGAGAGAGAGAGAGAGAGAGGTGGGAAAACATGCAGAGTGTGATAAAAAGAGTGTGAGCTGTAAAAAGGAAATGTTCAGAATAGTATACTAGCATACTCTCCGTGCTATATTCATACGTTATATTTCATATTTCATATATACGTATTTATTTCATACATAATACATATACTTTACATATACATATACTGGGAATACCCAGATGGCCCGTGAACAATCTGCAGTTTTTTTTTTTTTTGTGCTGATTTTGGCAGAAAAGCTGTGGAATTCTGCAAAATAGTTTTTTCACCAAAATTCTGCGGAAATTCTGTCATAATTTATTCACCGTCATGACATTTCCAACCTGTATAACTTCTTCCATGAAGAACAAAAGGAATGTTGTAACAGCAGTTCCTTTCAATGCAACTATTGCGACTAAAGCAGTAATGCTTCAAAATTCATGCAAAACCATCAAAAAGTAGCTATAATCCAAGTCTTCTGAAATCATAAAATAGCTGTGGGAAACAGGCTGAAAATTTATATTTATTATTGTTAAACATTGAAATTAATATTATGCAGTCCACCAATTAAGATCATCATTGTTTGTGCTAGTTTAATATTAAATAAAATTAAAACAAATAAATAAAAACTTTTCTGAACAATAATTTAGTAAATAAATACAATAGTTTCAAGATGGTTTTTATATGGTTTGTTATTTTGATATATTTCAAAAAATTTTTTGCCCTTTAATTAGCTACTTTTTCATTAGCAGAAAGTGAATATTATTCCGTCCCCTAATTAAGATTCTCGTTGTTTGCGCATGCAAGTTAGATATTAAATATTTTATTTGTATAAATAAATAGGTTTATGATTAATACAAATAAATGAAAAACATAAATAAATAATAAAATGCAGTTTTAAGATTTTTTTAAGACAGTTTATAAGTTTATTAGTTTGTTATTTTGATACAATTAAAAGATTGCCCCTTATTTAGCTACTTTTTTGTTAGCAGACTGTAAAATAAATAAAATAACTTCTAAAATGTTGTTTAATAATTTTATCTATTAAAATGAATATTATGCAGTCCCCCTAATTAAGATTCTCATTTTTGTTATTTGCACAAACAAACAAACAAACAAACAAACAAACAAACAGTATGCACTGCAGTATATGCTGTACTCTTGTCAAGACCGGTCTAAAGACCATTTTTTGAAGGTCTTGTTCTTGTCTCGTTCTCGACCGCATTTGTACTCGGCCTTGTCTCGGTCTCAGACTAAGAGGACTCTGAATTTTATTTCTAGACTGGTCAACATAAAAACTGCGGGGATATCACAATATTGCCGCTGTATACTGATTTTTGTTAATGTGATTGGATGTAAAGTCTTGGTCTTGTCTTGGTTCCAACACATTGTAGTCTTGGTCTCGGTTTAGGCGGTACACTAGTGTGTAGTAGGCAAGCTAGTACTCCATGCAGAAGAAAAGGTAGGATGACAACAGCTCATTTGCACTTATATTGGCTCAATATGACAGCCGCTCACTGGCTTCAACATCAGCTGTGAGTGTGCGCTCGCTGTTACATAAACGTGTGTTTTCACAAACGACATTGTGAGTTAGGCCTAGATGTTGACGCATATCCTATGCATTCATTTATTCAAGATTTTTGGTCAACTTGTATATGAATGTGTATTTTTTGGTATTTTTACCTTGTGAATAAATGTCTAAAAGTAAAATCTTGTCATCTCTCACCTAATACGAGCTCATAAAGCTTCATGTGTGTAGTTGTACTCACAGGCATGGTCTGACTCCCGTGCAGCCCGCTGATGGCAGACTGAGCCTCGGTGTGTGTTGAAAACTTAACAAAGGCACAACCTGCAAAATACACACACAGACAGACATACACACACACACACAAGCATAGAAATAATGAGGAGCAGCAGTGGAGGTTTTCTGCAGAGAACTGTGTGTCTCTGCAACACTGATGAGAGAGAAGACGTGCACACTAACACTAACACTTACACTCACTGCTGTTCCAAAGCATGTGTTCACACTTGGCATGTTTGGTTTGATTAAAACGAACCCTGGTGCGATTGCTCTGTTAGTGCGGTTTATTTGAATGAGTGTGAACACCATGAGTCTCGATCTGCTTCCAAACGATGCAGTCCGAAAGAACACAACATGGACTTAAGCAATGCAAATTAACCAAAAAACAGGACATGATGTCACAAGGTTCGATCCTAAAAAAGCACATGATGCTCATGCTGTCATAGTCGTGATGTTCCCGATCACGGTTCAGTTCAGGCACCAGAGCCGCGTCTCCTCACAGCAGATCTTGGTTTGTGTGAAGGAGGGATTCCTGGCGCTGTTTTGACTCCTTCACACATTTATAATCTCTTCACGAGTTCTCAGCTGGTCAGAATACCATCATATGCAGCCCCCCCCCCACACACACACACACACACACACACACTCACAGCGAGTGCATTTAGCCCAGAACACATGCGTTTTCTTTATCAACTATTTATGTTCACTTAAAACACAACTGACTGTAACATGAATACTCGGCAAGACCAACATTTTGACATTATTTTGTGTGTTTGACAGTTTAAGTGCAATAAGCAGCGCAAAAGAACTCAGTTTAGTCCCGAGAGGCGGCTTTATGTGCTGCACTTTGGGTGTTTGAGCACAAAATCTGGAGGAATGAGTAAAATTATGCGCAATACGTGCAATCCCACGGCGAAATTCAAGCCCTGTAAGAGCAACAATATTCACCCGGAGCAAATGAAACGAGTGAGAGGAGGCGGGTTCGTGTGTCACTCTCTGTCGGAGAGATGAGAGAGAGTGAAAGCGCAGCTGGTATCGTGTATCTACTCTGCGGGAGATGAGTATTAGGAGTGTTTTTAGATATTTCAGTGTTGATATGTATCGCAAAATTGATATTTTTGACAACACCTGTTTCAGCACTTGTTCCAGTAATACTAACACTTTCTCTTCCTTTCTATAAAAAAAAAAAAAAAAAAACCTTTACGGGTTCTGTGTTAGATTGAACTGAGAAAAGTTATGGCACTTAGATTTTGTTGTCCTACTGTTAGTTTAACTGCTTCTATTTTTCTCATTTGTAAGTCGGTTTGTATAAAAGCATCTGCTAAATGAATAAATGTAAATGTAAACACTACTATTATTTCAGATGTCTTTTTAAAAGACTTTAATTTACAATTGAAAAATGATACAAAATTCAATCTGCAAAAACAACTAGTGACACCCCACTGCTGAAACAGACCTGCATTTGGCGGGTTGGCGTGTGTTATGCCGCGTTCCAGGCAACCTGTAACCGTGTTTTTCCAACCTTATACCCGTGAAAGTGCGCTGGAACGGCAGTCAAACCCGTGAATTCCCCCCCGTGAACTCGTACTAGATCGATGTACTCCCAGTTACGAGCTCTGACGTCACATAGCCCGCGAAACCATGGCAGCCCCTACGGATGCAGTGTTTCTGCAGGCGGTACACGGCGAGAATACACTTTAGGACAATATAACGTTGCAGTCAAATTCATAATAATAATGATAATAATACACACACGATTATGTATTACAATGTTATGTGTCTGAAACAATAAGTATGTCGTGAAAGTGTATTGCCGCATGGAAATGTTAAGGTGACGTAAACCTGACCTTGACAGCATTGATCATGCTTATGTGAAAATAAATAAATAAATGTAACGTCCAATTCCTTGCGCTCAGGTAGTTTAGCGTGACTGGCCTGGAATGCTACAAAGTCGTGAGTCGTGGTTTGAAGTCGTGATCTCAAAAACCTGCCTGGAACGCACCAATAATGTCAAGCCCGGATCACAGGATATCAGTGCAGTGGAGGGTCATGTGATCGGACGCGCGGCTGATCATCAAACCTTCATGATTTCACGTCGAGTTCAAATCTCCTACGTCGATTCCCTCTTCACACATTTCAAACACGACTGACCTCTCTGACCCGTTTCCCTCTTGCAGTCCGTTAATGGACGCAGCGATTGGAGTGTGTGTAAATAATTCCTGCCCGGCCTGTGCCGGGGTTTGTCAGGTGATATCGGCACCCTGCGGCGGAGAGGCTTCACACAGTGTTTCAGAGGAGCGTCGGGTTGACGTGCGCGTGTTTGAATAGACTGACGCGGTGAAATTGAATGTGTAAATGACAGCACTTCTGCTACGGCACTCAAGGTTGAACGCTGCTTTTCTGTTTGTTTGTTTGTTTTGACTTTGTCTTTTTCTGTATAAGGTCACTATTCTTTAACTGCTCAGAATATAAAACACGCGGATGTCTGTCATTCACTAGCAAGCACAAACACGGCTGTGAATACTGAAGAGAGATAAAAGTAGGAACTACAACTCACCTTTACTGTTTCCATCAGGGCCTCGTAATACGGTGCACTCTTCAATGACTCCGTAGGGCTCGAAAAAGCGGTACACGTCCTCTTCTGTCTGCTGTTTATTCAACATGCCCACAAACAGCTTCCGGTCCTCTGAAATACAAACACAAAGAGAGAATATAAACTTCTACTGTATCAACTCAGATTTGATCTGCTTTCACAGTCAAATGTTGCCGCCGTCAGGGCAGATTGTATTCACTGTATCAAATGTGATGGAAGGATAACCCCGAATTTTGTCAAATAATCCCCAAACAATAAATAATACCATATCTTATTGTTGCATGTACATTTAAAAAATGAACATACTGCACAACCAGTGCAGTCCGACACAATCTAATGATACTAATGAACAAATGACTCTTTTGAGCTGATTCTTTAAATCAATCCAAATGAACCGTTCTGAATCAATGTACTGAATGCTGTAGTGGATCAATCAGAGCAGTCACTGAATCAACTTACTGTCGTCATAACTATAAATCCTGTATGGCATAAAAAGAACAACATTATTACAATGTTAAGTGCACTTGGTTTGTGACACTTAAATGAGTATAATCACTGACTGAATGCTCATATGAAGCATGATAAGAGTCACACATTCATTCACAAAAGAAGCTTATATACTGTATATATAAAAGCTTCTTTTGTGAATGAATATATCTATATACTATATTTATATAAAGCCTAAAGAAGCTTCTTTACAACAGCCTGTTAAACAGCTGTTTTTAAACAATGGATCATATCAGAAAATCATATCAGAACTTTTGCACCTTTAATGTAAAAAATACAGCCTATGCAATGCCACTGAAAACGTATTAATATTTCTGAGAAAAAACAAATAAATATGTTGGAGAGTCCCTCACACACTCACACACTCTCTGAGTGTCCAGGCCTGACGCCACAGCAGACTTTATCATCTTTATGAGTCTGTCCCCATCAGCACTGAGCTATATACAGCAACACACTAACACAGACGGGAGCTGGATCTATATAAAGCAGCAGTAAAACGCCATCAAGTACTATGCAAGGCCAAAACCTGCACGCACACACACACACGCACGCACACACACACACACACACACACACACACACACACACACACACACACACACACACACACACACACACACACACACACACACACACACAATCACATCCACTTTATGGTCCTGATGGAAACAGTAAAGGCTGCACATCCTTCACTAACCTCTCCTCTGGGATGTGTTACAACTGTGAAGCTTTCACTTAGCAGTAGCAAACTAAATATACAGTGCGGGGTAGTAACTGATTACATGTAATCTGAATTACATAATCAGATTACAAAATTTAAGAACTTGTAATATAGAACTTGTGTTTTAACTAAAAATGTTTGTCATGTAAAATGTAATCAGTCACTGACTACTATTTCTAAGTAATCTACTATCTCTCACTCTCTCTCTCTCTCTCCCTCCCTATCGCGCTCTCTCTCTCTCTCTCTCCCTCCCTATCTCTCTCTCTCTCTCTCTCTCTCTCTCTCTCTCCCTCCCTATCTCTCTCTCGCTCTCTCTCTCTCTCCCTCCCTATCGCTCTCTCTCTCTCTCCCTCCCTATCTCTCTCTCTCTCTCTCTCTCTCTCCCTCCCTATCTCTCTCTCGCTCTCTCTCTCTCTCTCCCTCCCTATCGCGCTCTCTCTCTCTCTCTCTCCCTCCCTATCTCTCTCTCTCTCTCTCTCTCTCTCTCTCCCTCCCTATCTCTCTCTCGCTCTCTCTCTCTCTCCCTCCCTATCGCTCTCTCTCTCTCTCCCTCCCTATCTCTCTCTCTCTCTCTCTCTCTCTCTCCCTCCCTATCTCTCTCTCGCTCTCTCTCTCTCTCTCCCTCCCTATCGCTCTCTCTCTCTCTCCCTCCCTATCTCTCTCTCTCTCTCTCTCTCTCTCTCCCTCCCTATCTCTCTCTCTCCCTATCTCTCTCTCTCTCTCTCTCTCTCTACCTCTCCCTATCTTTCTCTCTCTCTCCCTCCCTATCTCTCTTTCTCTCTCTCTCTCCCTCCCTGTCTGTCTCTCTCTCGCTCTCTCTCCCTATCTCTCTCTCTCTCCCTCCCTATCTCTCTCTCTCCCTCCCCCTCTCTCTCTCTCCCTCCCTATCTCTCTCTCGCTCTCTCTCTCTCTCTCCCTCCCTATCGCTCTCTCTCTCTCTCCCTCCCTATCTCTCTCTCTCTCTCTCTCTCTCTCCCTCCCTATCGCTCTCTCTCTCTCTCCCTCCCTATCTCTCTCTCTCTCTCTCTCTCTCTCTCGCTTTGCATGCTGGGGGTTTGGGTTATGGGAGCAACAAACGGGTGAGAAGAGCGCTTTGGGGTTTTTTTGTTCTATTTTTCCAGTTTTTGTTTTGTTTTTCTATCTATTTTTCTTTTATGTTTGTTTTTACTTTGTGTATAAATTGATTAACTTAAGTTCGATTAGTTTTTTTTAGACCTCGTGGCGGAGGCCAGATGGAGTCTCACCCGAGTGGGGGTGTAGCCTCGATCTCGCTCCGCCATGGAGTCAGGTGTGTACCCGACGCGGATTCAAATGTAGAAGAAGTGCTTGTCGCTGTGGGTGAACAAATTGGATATGGGAATATACTTTCAGCGTCAAGGATGAACAGAGCAGTGGTGATTTTCCTTAAAGACGAAAGTTTGGTGAGTAAGCTAATTGAAACTGGCGTTTGGGTAAATGGAGCGTTTACTGTTGTGTCACCGCTTGTGTCGCAGTCCGTCAGAGTCACGATATCCAACGTGCCTCCCTTTATACTAAATAGTGATATTGAAAAAGAGTTGTTGAGGTTTGGAAAAATGGCCAGTGAGGTGAAAATGATTCCGCTGAGGTGTAGGAATGAAGCACTGAAACATGTGTTGTCGTTTCGGCGTCAGGTGTTTATGTTTCTTGACCAACAAACACTTGATATTTCTTTCCGAATCAAGCATGAGGGTAAATCGTATATGATTTACGCGAGTACCGGAAATTTGAAATGTTTCGAATGCGGAGACGTTGGTCATAAAAAGATCGCTTGTCCACATAACAAAGCGCAGCCAGAGAATAATGTAAAGGATATTGAAATTAATCCTAGTGTACAGATGGGTGAAATGGTAGAGTTAAGTGAAGAACCAAATAAAAAAACAGTTGATGGAAAAAACAAAGATGAAAATGCAGGTGAAGGGACGAGCAATCAAAACAGAAACTCGACTGGTAACGTTAGGTTGGTTCGTGCTGAAAAGAGAGAAAATCCATGTGTAATGGTAGATGGTAGTGATGGCGAAAATGAAGACGAAGAGAATTTTCGTTCTAAGTTACCAAAGGGTGTCACAAATGATCCACAAAATACTGGACAGATTTGTTTGTCTCAGTTAACTGATGCAGAGGAACATGATGACACGGAAGATGATGACAGGTTTTCAGAAACATCGGATATTCTTTCTCAAATTAGTGAAGATCAATTGTATTCTGTAAATGAGATTAACGATTTCCTGGATGCGACATTTGGGAAAACAATAGAGATAAGTGAATTTTTTCCTGATGCAAAGATTTTTTTGCAATCAGTTTTGAAAATTCAACAGACAGCCACTTATGAGGAGCTGAGTAGAAGGAAACGATTTAGATTGAAAAAAATTGTAACTAAATTAAGAAGAAAAATGGCCCTTGAAAAAGGTATTACTACTCCTTAATGATTGAATCACTTGGGGTGTTTTTTCTGTCTTTTTCTTTGCTAACCTTTCTTTTTTTCTTTCTTGATCTTTCTTTTCTTGTGATGGGAAGTATTAAGATAGGAACAATCAATATTAATGGAGGAAGGGATGTTAGGAGAAGGGCAGTGTTGAAAGAATATATTAATAATAAGGATTTGGATATAATTCTCTTACAAGAGACACATAGTGACATAGCTAATGAGATAGATTGGAGAAAGTGGTGGGCAGGCCATATTTTCCTAAGTCATGGCACTAATACAACGGGTGGTGTTGCTATCTTGTTCTCAAAGAGAATTGATATAACTTTTGAATCAAGTGATGAGATCGAGAAGGGTCGAATTCTGGCTGTTCATGCTAAGTTGTTGGGATTTTCTTTTGTCTTTGTTAATGTCTATGCACCCAATAATGGTGCAGAAAGGATAAAGGTGTTTAAGAATTGTCAAAGTATAATGGGGAGTTATGATAAAAATGCTTGTCTAGTTTTGGGTGGTGACTGGAATTGTACATCAGATTTTAAATTAGACAGGAATGGAGAAGAACCATGCCCTCTTTCTGTTACGTGTTTAGATAATATGATAAGCAATTTTGACTTATGTGATGTTTGGCGGTTACAACATCCGGTAGAAAAACAATATACTTGGTCCATGTCCTCAAGTGACCACATCAGTTTTGCCAGGCTAGATCGGTTTTATATTAATAAAGATTGGTGTAATAGGATTTTGAAGGCCTGTATTTACCCTAGTGGTTTTTCAGATCATCATTTATGTATGATTGTTCTTAACTTACAAAGGATAAGAGGTCAAAGCTATTATTGGCATTTTAATGTAAAATTGCTGCAGGATGCCGCCTTTTGTGAAAAATTTCATTTATTTTGGGCAAAATGGAGAGAGCGAAAGACTGATTTTGATGATGTTGTGCATTGGTGGGATGTAGGAAAAGCGCACATCAGGATCTTTTGTCAAAATTATACAGCTAATGCAAGTCATTGTTTTAAAAGAACTGTTATGGAACTGGAAGATGAAATCAAATCAATTGAAAGAAGTCTATTTAACCAAAGTGGTGAATCAAATGAAGGACTGAATGAAAAAAAGAAAGCCTTGTCCTCACTTTTCCATGAACGGGCTAAGGGAGCTTTAATACGAGCTCGTTTCCTCTCTCTGAGAGAGATGGATGCACCAAGTTCGTTTTTTTTTAGTTTTGAGAAACGAGAAGGAGCGCGGAAGTCAATGCTACATCTAAAGAGGCCAGATGGAACTGTGACAACTAATCCTAAAGAAATGAGAACAATGGCTATTGATTTCTATACAGAACTCTTTTCGGATGGTCCATGTGACATTGGCTGTATGGAGGGCCTTTTTAAAGAGTTACCAAAGTTGACTGATACACAGAGGAATCAACTGGAGGTTGAAATGGACATTGATGAAGTAACTAAGGCTGTTAATCAGCTATCTAGTGGACGCGCACCAGGAATTGATGGACTTCCAGCCGAATTTTATAAACAGTTTTGGGATTTATTAAAAGATGATTTGTTTGATGTATTTAAATCATCTTATATGAAAAAAGAATTGCCAACAAGCTGTAAAAGAGCTGTTTTGTCCTTGTTACCAAAGAAAGGTGATCTTGGTCTTTTAAAGAACTGGAGACCAGTGGCAATTTTGTGTACTGACTATAAAATCTTAGCGAAATGTCTTTCAAATAGATTGAAGTTGTATTTAGAATATATAGTTAATGAGTGTCAATCTTATTGTATTCCTAATAGAACCATAATGGATAACATTTTTCTTGTTCGTGATATCATTGATATTGCAAAAAAGAATGGTGACAATATTGGAATATTTGCAATTGATCAAGAGAAGGCATTTGATCGAGTCAGTCACTTTTATTTGTTTAGTTCCCTTAAAGCTTTTGGTTTTGGTGATCTTTTTATTTCATGGATCAAACTGTTGTATTCTGATGTTTCCACAATGTTGAAGGTTGGAGGAGGGCTAAGCCAACCAGTGTCAGTACGCAGAGGTATTCGACAAGGATGCCCTCTGTCAGGGATGTTATATTCTTTAGCCATCGAGCCTTTGCTTCGTCAGTTGGGGATACATTTAGATGGCCTGCTAATTAAAGAACAAAAAGTTAAACCTAAGTTCTCTGCCTATGCTGATGACATTTCCGTGTTTATTAAAAGCAAAAGAGATGTAATTGTTTTAGAAGAAGTTTTAAAGAAGTACGAAAAAGCCTCCTTAGCGAAGGTAAACTGGGAAAAAAGTGAAGGTTTTATTTTAGGGAATTGGTCTGAAGAAGATCCACCAGTCTTACCAGGGGGTGTGAAATGGGGTAAAGAAGGCTTGAAAATACTGGGTATCTATTTAGGAACTGACAACTATATGCAGAAGAACTGGGAAGGAATGTATGATAAGATGTGTGAGCGTTTGTCCCGGTGGACATGGATCCTGCCTCAGTTATCTTTCAGAGGGAGAGTCTTGGTGGCGAATAATTTGGCTGCTTCAGCACTTTGGCATAAACTAAATGTGTTGAATCCACCTGATGAAATAGTTAATTTACTACAAAGGAAAATAAATGATTTCTTTTGGTCCGGTCAGCACTGGGTAAAATCTGCTATTTTATATTTACCAGTCAGTGAAGGTGGTCAAGGCCTAATAGATATAAAGAGTAGAATCAAGGCTTTCAGGCTCCAGACTGCACAGAAGTTGCTGTACTCTGAAAAAATCTGTTGGGCTGATACAGCTTGTTCCTTATTACGCAATATGAACTGTTTTAAATATGATTTTAATCTGTTTTTAATCAGTCTGAAAGATATGGAATGGACTGATTCTTCTCCGTTTTATAAATCAGTTTTGAAAGTGTGGAATTCTGTCTTTCAAGTGAGGAGAGATCCCAAACTTGAAGGTTGGATACAAAATGAACCACTCTTTAACAATCCCTTAATACAAGCAAGTGTGTTGAAAATGAGAAGTTTGCAAACATTAATGGTGAGAGCAGAATGCACATGTTTGTCTGATCTAAAGAATGGGAATGAGTGGAAAAGTCCCCAAGAACTGTGTAGTTTGACGGGCATTAAATCTGTGAGATTTATGGATACAGTGATGAAGGAAATTCTTTCAGTTCTTCCTTCAATCTACAGAAAAAGTATACTAGAAAATCGTTGTGAACAAGAGAATGAAATGAGAGGAAGTTTTCCAAAACTTCAGATTTCAATGATAGTAGATGAAAAGCCTGAGAAGGAATCACTACTTGTTTTCTGTATACCTGAATTGAACTTGTTTGAAGACGTCTCAAAGAAAGCCTTGTATTTATCATGTGTGAAAGTCTCTCATCAATCTGAGCTGAAGGGATGTAAAGAATCAAAGTGGTTGGAGGTGATTGGCCAGGGCTCTTCTCCTCGGAGATGTTGGAGGTCTTTATATAAGTCACCTATAGAGAAACGCACCGCAGATCTTCAGTGGAGGATTGTGCATTCGGCAATTGCAACTAACAGATACTTGACACGTGTTGACCCCACTGTGGGGAAGGAATGTATCTTTTGTGGTCATGAGGAAACTTTGAAACATCTATTTTTAGATTGTTCTAGGTTAAATGGTTTGTTTCAGATTTTAAAGAGTTGGCTTAGAGCACTTGGGGAAGATATGGATGAAAATATATTTATATTTGGCCCAAAATATGTTGCAACAGATAAAAAAAGAATTTCCTTAATTAATTTTTTAATTGGTGAAACAAAGCTGGCAATATGGATTACAAGGAAAAATAAGCGGAAAGTCTGTGGGACAACTGAACCTGAACTTATTTTAAAGGCTTTTGTATCTGCAAGGATTAAAGCAGAATTTGTTTTTTTTAAATTAATAAAAAATGTGGTTGCTTTCAATGAGTTTTGGGGACAGGCGGAAGTGTTGTGTGTGGTTGACCAAGAGGAAGTTTTATTCATAAATGTGTAATTTTTTAACATTTTTATTTTTTATTTTTTTTTTTATTTATTTTTTTTTATTGTATTTTGTATATAATTTTTGTATTCTGTAGTTGAATGTACATGTATTTTGAGGTTAATGTACATATGTTATATGTGATGAGGCCAAAAATGGTTTGGCTTTAAAAAAAAAAAAAAAAAAAAAAGTTTTACTAATCTTTAGTAAATAAAGAGTTGTTCAAGTCAAGTCTCCCTCCCTATCTCTCTCTCGCTCTCTCTCTCTCTCTCCCTCCCTATCGCTCTCTCTCTCTCTCCCTCCCTATCTCTCTCTCTCTCTCTCTCTCCCTCCCTCCCTGTCTGTCTCTCTCTCTCTCCCTCCCTATCTCTCTCTCTCTCTCCCTCCCTATCTCTCTCTCTCTTTCTCTCTCTCCCTCCCTATCTCTCTCTCTCTCTCCCTATCTCTCTCTCTCTCCCTCCCTATCTCTCTCTCTCTCTCTCTCTCTCTCTCTGCATATGCATATATTTATATATAATTCATTTTGAGGGGATTATGAGATTCGGGCCAGTCACCAATCTAAAATTGTCATTGGTCAGTGGATGTCAGATGTCTCTATCAGATTGTGAACTTGTGTCTCAAATCCTTGTGTTTGTCCTTGCCACGCACCATCCCAATTGAAGTCAATGTATTTGCAGTGTTCTTTAAACTGTAGTGTGATACGTGCTCAGAGTTTTAGTCTAGTTGTCGATGCACTGCTTGTGTTAGCTATAAAAATAAACACACACCAACACAGCATGTATAAAACAACAGACTCTCGGCACTGAGACACTCAGACATACAAACATCTCACAGCGACACACGCGTTTCTACCATCCAAACACACATTCCCTCGCTGTTTACCCTTGAATCCAAGTTGCCTCATCTGTGTGTGTGTGTGTGTGAGTGTGTGTGTGTGTGGGTTCAGTGCTTTGCAGGCAGTAAGTCTTTGAGATCTCTCTCTTCATCTTTCTGTGCTGCCGGTTGCAGACTATTGCATTTGAGTTGCAGTGCTGCGGATCTCTGACCTGTAGCCTCTAATGAGAGAAACCACCACACACAGACACACACACACACACACACACATACACGCACGCACACGCACACCAAGCAATACACAGAAATTCTGCTTGGTTCACTGACGCTGGCGCTCTATAGAAATACACCCATAGGAAAGAGAAACCACAGTGAGATCTGTTGGATTAAAACGAACCCTGGTGTGATTTCTCTGTTAGTGCGGTTCATTTCAATAAGTGTGAACACTGCCATCTGAACTAATATTTTGAATTCGTTTTTATTTTTATATTTTCAGTGTTTTAGTTTTTAATTTTGAAATGTGCTTTTGTTATTTGTATTAATTTCTTTAAAACATTTCTTTAGTTTATTTTTATTTCAGTTTTAGTAATTTTAGTTAAACTTGCAGTATTTTATTTCAGTTAGTTGCCAATGCTCACTCTTTTATATAATATCTATATTTCAATTACAGAAAACAGTTTTTTAATATTTTACAGTGTATATATTTTAATATTTTTACAATAACAACAGTGGCTCATGTCAAGTCAAGTCAAGTATATTTATATAGTGCTTTTCACAATACAGATTGTATCAAAGCAGTTTCACAGTATCAATCAAAACAACATAACAATGTTCGTTTCTTAGAGGAAAAACATCCACGTTTGGTAGGGCTGATCAATGGTATTAATGATTGGTTAAAAAAAAATAAATAAAAAATGAATGGGATCGCAATATAAACTCAAACATGTGAGCTGCTCCACATTCATTCTACAGCTCTATACTCTTACTGAACTATAATTTAGGATAAATATTAACTGAGATCTCCATTAACCGAAGAGCGCATTTCCAGCACTAGTAGTGGAGCCAAATGGAATTGAACAACTCCTAAACACGTTCAACTAAAGCTACTCCTGCCTCCTCGACTTGAGATGCTCAAACAAACAGCACCACAGTCACAGTGTGGGAAATCAACCTTACTTAAAAGTTGTCTCTGCATAATAAGCCGGGACAGAAGAAAGTATTTTAACATTGAATCTCTCGAGCAACCTGTGAGCAATAAAAAGCTCCTCTCGGGAACTGTCACTTTGATTGACAGACAGACTCAATCGCTGATGATGCAGATAAATTACCTTATCCGTCAATAAACGCATACTACAGAGACACCATATTTACAATTTATATTAGACCACTGAAGCGTCTCTCTCGCTCTCTCGTGCCAGATCCTGCTGGCCACAATTCTAATTATCCACACAGACCCCTTCATTTGCTTCTCATTAGCATGTTGAATATTCATGAGTCTAATCTGTTAGCCCCTCCCTCCCAGGGGTCCGTGGCAATCTACACACACCAGCTCTGCTCCGGAGCCTAGCGATCTGCATTACACACGTGTACACGGCACCTCACGAGGAAGTGACTGATTTGATGTCTATGTTTTCATCGTTCATCAGCTAAAAAAATAAAATCGTTCTGAATGTGATTCTAATGATGGTGTTTCCGTGTGCAGTTGTGGTGTGGACTCTACTAGTCTTTTATATTTAGAAGGATTTTTGTAACTACCGATATAGATAAAGTTATTAGCTGAGATAGCTGAAATACAATAAGTTTAAATTTGTTTTATTTATATTTTATGTCAGGTAACGTTTATTTTATTTCAAGTAACAATTTTTTTTCTCATTTTCAAAACCGTACAACATGTACTACAATAACAAAAATACATAATACAACTACTAATACAGTACAAATGAAAAAACCAAAATAACAAAATGTCAAAATATCAATGAAAACTATAATAGTGTCGTGATAGGAAGGTGATGACCAACCTTTATGTAACATTTACTCTACAGAGGTTTTCTAGCATTGAAAATAAGATTTCAGTTTTATTTCGAGTATGTGCATTAATGTGTGAGGAAAAACCCATTGTTCTGTGAAAGAAAGGCATCAGAGAAATGAGAACGGAGAAGCGGGAGAGGCTGAAGGGACATGAGAAAAAGTGGGAAAGGGAAGGAAAGGAAAGATGATGCAAGGATGAGTTAAACGTGTGCAGTCCTGAGCTATGCCTCTTTGTGCCGGAGGGAACTTTAATGTTCAAGACCTCTTCAGCAATAAAGCACACACACACACACACACTTAAAAACGTGCCATTGGGGGTTGGAGTAAAAATGGAAAGCAGTGTGTGTGTGGACATCGTCTGAAGGATGAGTTTATAACATGAATGGATAACATCTGGAGCTATTGTTGGCTTCCACCATCTACAGACCACTAAAAGGAGTGAACGCAAACGCTTTTTCTCAAAGTCGGCATGAAAAAGTAGTTGCGTACAGTCTTTTCTTCTCTATTGTGACGAATATCCGAGTGAAAAGGCTTCTCGAACAAGAACAAATGTGGGCGGGGCTTGATTTTGTCATTGGGGATTTGATTGGATGGTTGTGGTTTTCTATTGGTGGATCTCATGTGACTGACAGGTTGCCCCGCCCACATGCCAGTAAACGCATCATCAGAGAAGAGAAGAGATGAAGGAGGGGAAGTTATTTTGAGTAAAGATTGCGAGGCACATTTAAAAGAAAATAATGATGTGCACGGATAAATCATATATAAAAAAATCTCTAATATTTCATAAAAAAACAATCATTGTCAATTTTGATTTTACGGTGACTTTAAGCATGTTTGAAGTGCATTATGAAATGTGTAAGTACATAAATGCCTTCTCAGTGTTGCCAAAAGTGGCACTAAAATGAAGAGAATCTTGCAGAGCAATCTAGTTCAAATTAACGATGAACTGTATGCTTGTGTGAAGTATATTTTTAGCATAGCCATTTCAGCAAATCTGAAACGCTCAAAATTATGGAAGCTTATTTCCGCCACAGAATAAAGTAAATTAAAAAGGTAATTTGACGACGTTTTATCTCACAATAGTGATTTTTTCCCCGCAATTGTGAGTTATAAAGTCAGAATTGTGTGATAAAAATGTGCAATTGTGAGTTTATCACAGAATTCTGACTTTATAACTTGCAATTGCAACTTTATTTCAAGCAATTCTGACTTTATAACTTGCAATTGTGAGTTTATATCACACACAATTCTGACTTTATTACTCACAATTGCAAGTTATAAAGTAAGAATTGCTTGAAATAAAGTTGCAATTGTGAGAAAAATAGTCAGAGTTGTGAGATAAAAAGTTTTAAATTGTTTAATTCCGTGGCAAAAACAAGCTTCCATACAAAATGACTGACAAGCTGAGAACAAGTCTTTGATTGCCTGAACAATAGTGTGTTTGGTGGATTGTGCAGGGCGTAGGGCTGTCACACAGACAGCTGAGATCTCAGGACACTTCTTTCACTGATATCTGTGGGACGTTTTCAGGCTGTTCTGTAAAAATATTGCTTTCGGCACATTTAAATTATATCACACACGTATTCGCACAGTGTTTGGATGTAATCTCTGTCTGCCTCAGACTGACAGAAAACTCACCGCAGATCAAATAAATGCCTTTATTAATAAATCAGGAGACATTAGAGTCTGTCAAACCGCGTTTGATGATGACAGAGCAACGGACTGAGACTCCAGTCAAACTGAGATATTCACCGCGCTCGGACACTTCATCCCTCTGTTCCTCATCTATAAAGCATTTCACTGTGACATCACATCAGATGCTACCAGATGATCGGTAAAAGAATACGATTTTTGTATTTTGAAGTGAAAGCAAAGACATTTTAAATGTTACAAATGATTTCTATTTCAAATAAATGCTGTTCATTTGAACTTCTATTCATCAAAGAATCATGCGCGAAAATGCATCAAGGTTTTCACAGAAATATAAAGCAGCACAACTGTTTTAAACATTGATAATAATCTGAAATGTTTCTTGAGCATCAAATCATCATATTAGAGTGATTTCTGAAGGATCATGTGACACTGAAGACTGGAGTAATGATGCTGAAAACTCAGCTTTGATCACAGGAATAAATTCTATTTGACAATATATTCACATAGAAAACATATTCTAAATTGTAATAATGTTTCACAATATTATATATTATGTATGTGTGTCTGACAAACCTGTATAGAATATTTGCTCAAAATTCATCTGTATATCATCTTTGACCGCACATCAACAACTCTGCGATGGAATCCTACAGAAATATATGAGCTGCCCTTTTCACCCTGATCTTAACAGAGACACACACTCCTCACGGCTGCGACACACACTCCTCACGGCTGCGACACACACTCCTCACGGCTGCGGATTCGGGACAGTCCGACCGGCAGGTGGAACGTCACAAATTTGCAGAACAGCACGATTTCAAACTTTAAAGTCTTTATGTGTCTGTTCTCCACTGAGACGGGAGTATAAACCTGCTCTAAACCTGTGTTTGTGTGCAGACAAAGAAACCGAAAGAAAAACCTTTAATCTGCGAGGAGAACACTCAGCGTTTTACATGGAGAGAAACAAGGTGGATTCCATGCATTGGACCACAAAACATAAATCACTCATGAAACTTCAAACATAAACTGACAAAAAAATAGGTGCAAAACTAGATGGAAGCGGTATCTTAAAATCTCCAAACTTAAACATTGGAGCTTATGAATCCAGCCTGCGTATCATTTTGTACCTCAAACTCCTTTAGTGTTACCTGGCAAAATAAGTCATATTTCAGAGATGCCTCATATTTCAGTGAAAAAATGTAGAATTGATCGCAATACAGAAAAGGTTTAACTGGAACTATTAAAACCGTTAATAATATATATATAGGCTATATATATATATATATATATATGTTTTTTTTATTTTTATATTAGATGGAAAACTTAAAGCTTTTTTTATGTTGCTTTTGGAAACTAACAAATAAAATAAGTTAAGTACCGTAAAACTTCAAATAATAGCCGAGTCGGCACCTGTAATAGAATAGACACCTGTCTCTTTTACACGCCTGGTGTGGCGACAGGTTTGGATAAATAAAGGCTGGTCTCAAATAGAGGAGACCGTGGAGGAGAGGGAGAAGTGGAGGAGAGGGAGAAGTGGAGGAGAGGGAGAAGTGGGAGGAGAGGGAGGAGGAGATGGAGAAGTGGAGGACAAGTGGAGGAGAAGGAGAAGTGGAGGAGAGGAGGAGAAGGAGAAGTGGAGGAGAGGGAGAAGTGGAGGAGAGGGAGAAGTGGAGGAGAGGGAGAAGAGGGAGGAGAGGGAGAAGTGGAGGAGAGGGAGAAGTGGAGGAGAAGGAGAAATGGAGGAGAGGGAGAAGTGGAGGAGAGGGAGAAGAGGGAGGAGAGGGAGAAGTGGAGGAAAGGGAGAAGAGGGAGGAGAGGGAGAAGTGGAGAAGAGGGAGAAGTGGAGGAGAGGGAGTAGTGGAGGAGAGGGAGGAGAGGGAGGAGAGGGAGGAGAAGGAGAAGTGGAGGAGGTGGAGGAGAGGGAGAAGTGGAGGAGAAGGAGAAGTGGAGGAGAGGGAGAAGTGGAGGAGAGGGAGAAGTGGAGGAGGTGGAGAAGTGGAGGAGAGGGAGGAGAGGGAGGAGAAGGAGAAGTGGAGGAGGTGGAGGAGAGGGAGAAGTGGAGGAGAAGGAGAAGTGGAGGAGAGGGAGAAGTGGAGGAGAGGGAGAAGTGGAGGAGGTGGAGGAGAGGGAGAAGTGGAGGAGAGGGAGGAGGGAGAAGTGGAGGAGAGGGAGAAGAGGAGGAGAGGGAGAAGAGGAGGAGAGGGAGGAGGGAGAAGTGGAGGAGAGGGAGGAGGGAGAAGTGGAGGAGAGGGAGGATGGAGAAGTGGAGGAGAGCGAGAAGTGGAGGAGAGGGAGAAGTGGAGGAGAGGGAGGAGGAGATGGAGAAGTGGAGGACAAGGAGAAGTGGAGGAGAAGGAGAAGTGGAGGAGAGGAGGAGAAGGAGAAGTGGAGGAGAGGGAGAAGAGGAGGAGAGGGAGAAGTGGAGGAGAGGGAGAAGTGGGGGAGAGGGAGAAGTGAAGGAGAGGGAGAAGTGGATGAGAAGGAGAAGTGGAGGAGAGGGAGAAGTGGAGGAGAGGGAGAAGAGGAGGAGAGGGAGAAGAGGAGGAGAAGTGGAGGAGAGGGAGAAGAGGAGGAGAGGGAGAAGTGGAGGAGAAGGAGAAGTGGAGGAGAGGGAGAAGAGGAGGAGAGGGAGAAGAGGGAGAAGTGGAGGAGAAGGAGAAGTGGAGGAGAGGGAGAAGAGGAGGAGAGGGAGAAGTGGAGGAGAAGGAGAAGTGGAGGAGAGGGAGAAGTGGAGGAGAGGAGTGGAGGAGAGGGAGAAGTGGAGGAGAGGGAGAAGTGGAGGAGAGGGAGAAGTGGAGGAGAGGAGTGGAGGAGAGGGAGAAGTGGAGGAGAGGGAGGAGAGGGAGAAGTGGAGGAGAGGGAGAAGTGGAGGAGAAGGAGAAGGAGAAGTGGAGGAGAGGGAGAAGTGGAGGAGAGGGAGAAGAGGAGGAGAGGGAGAAGAGGAGGAGGGAGAAGTGGAGGAGAAGGAGAAATGGAGGAGAGGAGTGGAGGAGAAGGTGTGAAGAGGAGGAGAAGGAGAAGTGGAGGAGAGGAGTGGAGGAGAGGGAGAAGTGGAGGAGAAGGTGTGAAGAGGAGAAGTGGAGGAGAGGGAGAAGTGGAGGAGAGGGAGAAGAGGAGGAGAGGGAGAAGAGGAGGAGGGAGAAGTGGAGGAGAGGGAGAAGTGGAGGAGAGGAGTGGAGGAGAGGGAGAAGAGGAGGAGAGGGAGAAGAGGAGGAGGGAGAAGTGGAGGAGAGGGAGAAGTGGAGGAGAGGAGTGGAGGAGAGGGAGAAGTGGAGGAGAAGGTGTGAAGAGGAGAAGTGGAGGAGAGGGAGAAGAGGAGGAGAGGGAGAAGAGGAGGAGAGGGAGAAGAGGAGGAGAGGGAGAAGTGGAGGAGAAGGAGAAGTGGAGGAGAGGGAGAAGAGGAGGAGAGGGAGAAGAGGAGGAGAGGGAGAAGTGGAGGAGAAGGAGAAGTGGAGGAGAGGGAGAAGAGGAGGAGAGGGAGAAGAGGAGGAGAGGGAGAAGTGGAGGAGAAGGAGAAGTGGAGGAGAGGGAGAAGTGGAGGAGAGGGAGAAGTGGAGGAGAGGGAGAAGTGGAGGAGAGGGAGGAGAGGGAGAAGTGGAGGAGAGGGAGAAGTGGAGGAGAGGAGGAGAGGGAGAAGTGGAGGAGAGGGAGGAGAGGGAGAAGTGGAGGAGAGGAGAGGAGGAGAGGGAGAAGTGGAGGAGAGGGAGGAGAGGGAGAAGTGGAGGAGAGGAGAGGAGGAGAGGGAGAAGTGGAGGAGAAGGTGTGAAGAGGAGAAGTGTGTGTGGTGACTGGATACGTGACAACAGTATCTTTGCTGCTGTTGTTTTTATTTGATCTATTACTTGCCTTAATTTCTTACTGGTTGTTTACTTGTCTCGAATAATAGACTTCAAAAAGACTTCGTAAGCAAAGATTACTACAGTGAATAACACTTGCAGGCTTCTTATAATTGCTTTCAAAGAATTTGTTAATATTTATATTGAAACTCTATATTAGTTTTGCTGTGATGTTCTTCTGATATTGCTATGAACCACTGAAATGTCGGCATCGTGTCAACCCTGGGTGACGTGCGAGTTTTGAGAAAGGAGTGTGTGTCCTAGAAACTAGAAACAGAATGGCAAATGTTCTGACGCACCTGTAATGCTGTCATTTCAGACCCGAGGAGGATCAAATATTCATCCTAGCAGAGGAATCTTTCCGAGATCTCTATAAAACAAGATCAGCTCAATCTCTCGTCCCCAGCTGAGCCCGACACACACTCACACTCACTCCCGTCTCAGATGGCCTGCTGGGAAGGTCCCGCTCATAGCTGGAGTGTAATTATACTATATCAAACCATCCGCTCCCTGGGAATAGAGTGAGCTTGTGGTGACAATACAACTATAATACACACACTTTTACAGGAGATTCCATAAGGAATTTCCAGTTGTTATTGTGTTCGAATGACACAGAAAATGGAAATAGCTATACTGCCACAATATGGTAATACATTTTTATAACAATAGTGTATAAATAATCTTGAAATATATTTTATATATTAGTTTGTTTGATTGCTGTAAATTCTGTGCACACAAATTTAACATGCTCACATACATAAAGCCATCATCGTGGTCAAGATGTACATATTTTTTCTATGCATATCATGTGCAGGGCTCTGTAACTTCTACATGTCCGTTATTGGAGAAACCGGAACATGAACAGACTGAAGGAGATTGAACATGAACGTCACTGATTTTTCAGAAACACTTTTTGTTATACTGGTTGAAACTCTCTTAACATCCTGATATCAATCAATAATATAAGTTGTCTGAATATTTTAAAACTGTATCTTCTGTGGAAGTCTCGGGATCAAACTTTTTTTCGTCCAATCATTGCATTCGGTCCGAACGCAATGATACGATGTCCTACCTGGCTGTCAATATAACATACTGTATGTATTTATACTTCATGGACCTGCTCTCTCAGACATCAGTTCATCAGCGTGATCCATGAGGCATGCAGAACCGCGCACCACAAACACACATCAGCACCTTTTACAGTTCCTCCTGAACTAAAACAATGAGCTCATGCTGTGTTCACGCCACGTCTTAACCGTAATTACGAGATGGCAACCCGTGACGTTTTACGCAGAGCTGTTCATGTCCTCAGACTTGGATTTATGTGTGTACATGTCAACACTATCAACGGCGCTGAAATGAATCTGCAGCAGTCAGGTGGTACAGGTCAGCGCTCTTTAAGTTGTTTATGTTCATTATTATTGTAATGTTATGTGCTTTGAGACACGAGGTAGTTTAACGCCGTCTCTCGTGACTCTTTTGTTCGCTCTCTGCTGTGTGTGTGTTCATGTGTTTAAGAGGAGTCGTGGCGTTGGAGACGCTCTGAAGGGAGGGCGGGATCTCATGCTTTCAAAGCTAGCTCGCTATTGCTAGCCTCTCAGAAATTGCATACCCTATTTTTAACTTCAGTGCAGACATTAAACATGTAAAAATATGACATGAGTGACACAACAAAAATATCTATCTAAAAGGTCAAGGTTAATGAAGGCCTAATACAATTTCTTATGAAAGATACAACCAAATCATGCAAGTCAAAACCGAAGTCATGAAAATAACCCCTGCTTTATGAAATCCTTCAAAATGAGATCTAGAGATAACCAAGGCCTTATGAAAACCATCAAAAGAAGGTTAAAATGAGAAAAGAAATTGTGCAACTCTATATAAAAATATAGCACAGCGAATGATAAATGCCTTGCATGGTGCACTCAATTTGTAACTAGATATTTTGCATCTGCTTAGTATTACAGCAAAACTGAAATTTGAGCTTTTCACAGGTTTCATAAGCATCAATGTGCATGACGTGGAGTCTTTTATGGATGTGCACTGACAGATGTGCAGTGCGCTGACACCTGGTCTCTAAACGCAGACCTCTCTGAGTCGAGATGTGAATTCCACCGAGAGCCCACCGCTGCTTTAACATGAATGAACTCACACTCGAGTCAACGAGACAGAGCGGACGGGCTCTCCCATCCATCATCGTCATGACAAACTGACAACAGGCCTTATGAGGGACCAGAGATGCTCATGGATAGCGGCGGACACACACATGCGCTCCAGGAAAAGCAATAGAGGCTTGTAATGAATCTGTGCGGAAGGGAAATATGGAGAGAAAATGAATTCATTTGTTCATATTATCATTAACTGACATGTGCTGTGATAAGAATCACTACGTATACAAACACACAAACACACACGAGTGCACAAGGCTGTCTGGACATGTCAACACAGTTATGTGTGTACAGATACTGAGAGTGAATCTATTGACACTTAAAATAGACACTTGTCTATTCTATAACATCGTCCTCCATCTTCATCTGCGGTTCACAATCATTCATCAGATGGTTTGTCAAAATAAAAGACTTTCATTTTCTGCTTCTCTGTCTGTGTGTGTGTGTGTGTGTGTGTGTTTGTGTTGCACCACATCAGTCCAGCTGAGTACCAAGCCACAACAAACCACACCAAAGAACCCCTTTAAAATGTAATTTGCCTGTAATAAACTTTATCACGCACATACATGCATGCAGCATGTAGACAACTCCATATTTAAATGCAAATAAATAAAATAAAATAAAATAATGGAACAGTTCCCCAAGACAAAAATGTAAAAAATAAAAATAAAATAATATATTATTTATTCCAAATAATAAATGATTATTTTATTATAAAATATAAATAATAAAAAATTACTGTCATTATTTGCTTTCATGTTATTTCAAATCCACATACAAAAGATGAACAATTAATGTAAATAATGACAGATTTTCTATTTCTGAGTGAACTATTCCTTTAATGAACTTTAAAGTCATCATGAAACAGAAGTTCGCTAGTCCTTTCTTGCTTATTGTGACGAATATGAGAGTGAAACGGCTTCTGGAGCAAGAAGAAAAGTAGGGCGGGGCTTGATTTTATCTATGTGGAACTGATTGGATGTTTGGGTGGTTGTGGTTTGCTATTGGTGGATCTCATGTGATTGACAGGTTACCCCGCCCTCGTGCAAAGGAAACGCATCATCACAGAAGAGAAGAGATGTTGCTGCAAAAGGGAAGGGAAGTTATTTTTGATGAAAGATTACAAGGGCACATGAATAAAAAAAGAAAAAAAAAGAATGATGTGCATTTATGATCTATAATATCTAATACTCCATCAGTGATTGGTTTCTGGGTGTGCAGTTCAGATTTAGGCATTTGCCTCTAGCTCTTTTTTCTGAGGTGTAATAAATCCAAGAATAGGATGGACACTGAAAGCAAATGTTTCAATGGTTCCATCTCAAAACATTTCTTTCCTATGAAAGGACCCGAGTGAATCTCACATTCACAGAAGACTGAAACTGCTCATTTACCAAAGCATCTCCCAGGATCCATCTCAAACTAACAACATGACAAACAACCAGAGGGATCTTTCTAAAACACACTTTATTCAGTAGAAGACTATATAAGGTCAGTCCTGCCAGTAGCACAGATCCATGCAGACTTAGTGATGCATCAGATGACAAAAATGAGATGCTCAATCTTAAAATAAGATGCACAAATCTGCACAATGCAAAATGGATATTTCATAAGAATGCACAGATACCTTTGAATGGCCATGAAGGAAGAAACATACAGTACTTTTTGGCAGCAGAATGATGTAGTTACAGCATCTACCAGCAGGGTATACCTGGACCATGCAAACCTGACAAACACTGAACACTTGAGGAAAGGTTTTTCATGTCTACGTGTCTGGTTCTTAGTCCGGAATAAACTACATGGTGGACATGACATTGATGAAAGCCAAAAGTGGTTTTGAGGGACTACACGGCCCTTTCTAAAGTCTAAATGGACAGTTATTGATCAGAACAAGCAATCATGGCCTAGATTTGGTCAAAAGTCTGGCTGTGATGCTTCTTGCTAAGGAAGTTTTTTCTTGTCAACATCAAACCATCAAAGTTTAAGTCTTGTGTTGATCTCTGAATAGCTTTTTGCTTTGGCACTTTCTTTCTTTGTCTTTCTCCTTCAAAAACCCTCACTGTCCAGCCGAACGGCTCCCTTCACAGACGTAAATCCGGGCGTCTCCCTGCCCTTCACGCTCCTCGCTGGCCGGATCAATGAGCGCTTACATCTTCCATTTATCTCAGGAAACACTCACACTTAGCCAACATGCATCAGCCTGTAACAACCCCAATTACCCCTGCTGGATTTAAGGGGTCTCTGGTAACTGTTTAACATGCAAAAGGATGACAGAAGCTTGTTTAATGAAGTCCTCTTGTGACCCAGTGTGTTGTTAAAATACTCATTTGATTATAGAGAGCCACTGTATATAATGAGAAACATTTGCCTTATGTTTGTACCGCTTAATTAGCATTTTTGAAATCAGGATTGGGAGGTTGGTGTAAATGAAAGGAATATTCTGGGACATTTTCCCCCTTAATGTCTATTGACAACATCTGTGGCATGCTGTTGATTACCATTTCAAACCTGTCCTTCAGTTTGTATAAACAGAATAGAAAATGTATTTACACTAAAACACGTTCAATGGAAGCCTAGCATAGAAAAAAAAAAAAAAATAGGGAACAGATTCACCCTTTCTGTGTAAATTTATATTTTGTAAAACAAAATATAAAAAAATCATGAAAAAAAAAAATCAATGAAATGAAATACAACAACAACAAAAAAAAGAAACAAAATATAAAACAAAATAAAATACAGAATCATTAAGTTGTTTTTCAAGCCCGCTGGAGGGTTTAAAAGCAGAAAAATGAAGGAGAATTACAGAACATGGGTGAAATATTCCTTTAAATGAAATAAGCCAGAAAAACCCTTTGAATTAGAAGCGATTCTGTTCTGTACACTGTTGTGTTTCTCAGAGTACGGTGACGCTCTCGCTTTACATCCCGTCTCACGCTAATTTGCACCTGACCAAAAATATCACCCAACGACGTGAAAAGCGCAGCAAAAGCGGAGGCGCGCGACATGATGGGACAGGATAGACACGTCGGAAAACAGCTCTGAACGCCTGACGACTACAGATGGAGAAATACTATTCATCATTCTGTTTTCCAGGAAAATAAAGAGGGTGGAAGGTGTTTCATTTAGATTATGATTTAAAAACGGCAATACTGTATCCCAGGGTGCTTTTATATGAAAGCAACAGACAGATGCTATTGAAGCAAAATAATTAAAACCATTTTCTGTAATTTTCTACGAATCTCTCTCGCCACACATCCCTGCAGTGTGTCTCTTTGGAATGGCATGGGCAGCCTAGAGCCTGCTGGGAAAAATCATTATGTATAATTACTGTGTCTCTGCCTATCATTTTCATTTCAACCACAAATACAATTTCAGCTCTCATAAAACACAAAGAGGAAGCGACAGAGACAGAAAAAAGAGGAGCACATATGTTTCTGTTCTCCGGTGTTTCTCTGTCTCACAGGATAATGCTGCACAGAATGAATGCTTAGAAAAACAAAACACAGCAACAGGATGAATATTTACAGCAAATATCAACTCCAAATTAAATTGTCCACCATATTATGTTGTAAAAGGCTCTTATGGTGCTCTCACACCAACAAGCAACCTTTGCTAGAGTCTACGTGAATAGGTGGACTGGAATACGCTTCATAACAGTGATTGGGCTGCACGATTTGGGGAAAATATCATATTGCGATTACAATATGCGATATAATAAACAAATGGTTTCATGAGTCAACTTGCTTGGTTCTCAAGGAAAATGCACACACAGATTAGTGATAATGCTGAAATGTGTATTTCTCAACTCAAACTAGCAACAACAACTAAATGATTGATAGCACCTATAATGATCAATAAGCCATTGATGTCTGGATGAAAATGGTTCGGACCCCAGGGTTCGGCACGCATGTGATTCGCGGATTAACTGCTAAGTTTAACCATCGCAGAGAGAAATTTGATCATTTGGACGTGTTTGTCTTCCCATTTTACACATTCAAACGATTTTAAACGTGGAAGAAGAGGCAAAAATCGGGACTTGCGCAGAGAGACGCGCGTTTCAGACAAGAGTTCGAACACCGAATTGATTCCTCTTTCGCATTTACTTGCGCTTGAACGGACACATACATACAAAATGATGTCGCGTTACCCGTCTCAGCAAGTATTCTCTCGGTTATGTCTTAAGTGAACAGTTGAGAAAGAAAACGGATGTGTGTCAGTATATTTGGTGCATTCGGTCTTAAAGTGACAGCAGACTAATATTCCTGCTGTTGTCTGTTACAACAACATTTAAAAAAACAAACATCATCTACCATGTTAGAGAGAAAAGACAGTGAGGAGAGCAGACAAGAGGAAAGTGATGACGACAGCTTGTAGGATAAGTGTGCAGAGTAAAGTGTGAGTACCAAGCAGATTCTCCAGGTGCTTCCTTGAGAACCAGACCAAAAAAGTGATGTGCACCCCAGTTTATAATTGTGCAGTACGCAAGTATTCAAACACAGCCACAGTGTTCGAATACTAGCACATTATTCCATCTCTATCTACAGATGATTGTTAATGATTAATGTCTATCTGTTTTAAGAATCAGGGCGAGCCAGACACGTTCATCCCATGATGATGGGTTCCCAATTACAAATGTGATAGTGCACAGGCATTCTGTTGTCCTGTAAGTGATGTGTGAAAGGCGGCAAACAGCCGGTCGTGTTTGTTTCACTTGCATGACCTTGACCTCTTTTGAAGAAGCTTATGCATATTAAAGGAGTAAGGGGAACAAATTAAAAAACATACACACACACTCTTGTTCCCTGGTAGAGACTCTCATTTCTTGCCCTGAACTCGACAAGCATCAAAGCAGAACAAATGTGGGCTAATTATATCCAAAATAAAATGAATGCTTTCTGTGACCATGAAAAATTCCCCATTGCTCCGCTCAGCAGGACACACACACGGCTCATTCTCAGGGCTTAAAGGAATCATGCAAGCTGTGGTTACATGGCAAAGTATTTAATGAGAGCGTTAAACATGTCAGCCATCTGTCCTGCAAGGCTCAAGCACGTCAACTGACGCTATCGCTGATATCATTCGAGTCTTTCACCTCCGCCACATGCAAATCGCCTCACAAAAGCCAATATTTCACTGGCAGGCCGACTGGGACAGGGGCGGTTCCTCAATCATGCAAAGCTTATAACATCGGGACTTTTGTTGCGTGGAAGTCATGCACTGAATATTCCATCAGCCTATTGCTGTTAATTTGTATGCAATTATGATAATACTCCTCATTCCGTGTGGCTGATAAGCATCTCTTTGCAAATGGGAGGAAAAGTGAGTGAAAGTGAAATGTGGATGAAGGGAACGCCGTTGAGAGACTCACTAATGAGGGTTTCTCCGGTCTCTATGGACTGATGTGGTTGATCCCTAATGGAAAGCAAATTGAAAATCAGTGGTTCTGTCGGGGGCTGCGTTAACCTCTGGGTCCACGTGCACATACACACTCCAGTCTCGCTGAAATCAACAGTCCCATCAGGGTTGACGTTAACGCCGGGAAAGCAGGGTTGCTGCGGTGATCGAACCTTTTTACACACAATGATTGCCGGCGGCCCTCATATTATTGTTGTTCAACATTCACTGCCGTTTAAAACATCACAAACTGAGTAGCATTAGAAAGAATTTAGACTCCAGCTTCGATATTTGACCACCGTTTATGATAAAAACTTGGTTGCAGTGACATTCATTTCTTAATTTATGTCAGGATTGAAAAACAAATGTAGTGTGAGAATGTAGTGAGCAAACATATCTGCTGCAGTTTATTTGTGTTCACATAGCTTCACTCGGCATATACCTGTAGTAAAAAAATGCTCATACCTGGACAAATATTGATTATATTTACAATACATATGTTTACTTCATATTTCTTTAGACAATCATAATTGTTATTAATTTTCCAATGATTTACACGATCTGATGGGCATTAGCATCTTCCAGCGCTGTCTGTCTGTGTTTATTTCAGGGTTGCCAGATCCACACAACAAAACAACAATTGCTAATCAAAACTAGCCCAGTTGCGTTATATTAACTCTTCCCAGTCATTGATAGAAATGTCCGTCATTTGTGAGAAAATGTGTGCAATTTTCCATCTTTCCGTCTTTTCACTGTTATACGGCAGGGGGCACTATTCGTATCATCTGATAGAGTACAGAATCTCTTGATCAAAACACAGGCTAAAAAAAAAGAAGCAGAATGTGAAATGATACATGTAGAATGATGTCATATGTATCCGTATGCATAATGTAAAATCAAAATGTTACTGCATGAAATGTCGATCCAGGACACACTATAGGACTGGGAAGGTTGATGGACTCGATCTACTCTATCTGTGTTTTGATCATCGTTCTGAATGTGATCTGGATGTAGTCTTTGATAAAAACGTGATTTTCTCAGCTGTTAGGGTTAGGCTCAAAATGTTGATTTATTTTTTTAAACTTCCCCACATTCAAGTGTTGTTAAAAAAGAATGCATGAAGCAAGAATAAAAGCAGAGGCTCTGTTCTGTTATATATTCCATGATCAGATATTCATACAACAATTCTGGGGGCCATGACATTTTTGTGAAAGTGATCAAAAACGCTTTTTTTTTTCTGGCAGCTTTTTAAAAAACGCTGGTGGGGAAGAGTTAAATATAAAACGTTGTTAAATTTATATTTAATATATTTTCTCAACATTTGCAGCACAACTCATTATATGGAATGCAGGAGGATGAGAAGAAAAAGCTAGGAATACAAAAAAACAACTTGTGTTCCGTTTGAAAAACGGCATTGGTCATATAAGGAAAGTCAGATTGAAAGAGAAGGATGTGAGAGCTGGTCTTTAATAGGACGAACACACTCATTCCTCATTTACATGAGCAGCCGCTCTGAAAATAAAGCTTCAGTCGTGAAGTCCTGCAGTCAGGACACCGAACCCAATTAACAACCGCCAGACAAAGACACAAAGAGAAACACAAATACAAAGAGAGACAATTAATGGCATTCTGATAGTCATTAGAAAACACTGGATTCATCATTTAAGAGAAATTCCGTTGTTTTCCCTTCCCTGTAGCGTGATGTGATGTGTTAATTGAAAGCGGGCAGCTGTTGTGTGTGTTTATATGAGAGATGCTGAAGTGTTTTACGGTTGGGGATTACAGTGTGCCTTTTCCCTGGATCTGGGATGCACAATGGAGTCATCGATAAACCTCGGAGGAATTCTCTCCTTCTTTCAGTCCTCCATTTCATTCTTTCCCTATTCCCTATTTTTTCTCTGGAAGTTCTCACTATGCCGGTGGAGTATTTTCATGTATCCATTTCCTTTAATTCAGTAGCTTTATCACAGAAACACACCAGCAGGGACTCATTTTCATCAATAATGCAGCTAAAGTGCCTCGATTTTTCCTGAGCTTACACAAATCACCTGTGCTGTCATGTTGCTGCACTCGCCAAGTATGAGTAATAAGCTACTTCACATCCACGCATATGTGTGTGTGTGTGTGTGTGTGTGTGTGTGTGTGTGTTCTGCGTGGTGCTGACCTATATTTAGAGGAAACCGTGAGGCATGCGCTGATTAAATAATTTGGAGAAAGTGAGCACAGGCGCACAGAGATGTAGATAAAACACGGTGTGTATCTGCTGTCAGGTCGGGAAACATTTGACGCTGCGCAGTCATTCACTGTCAGCTCATCTCCACAGGTCATATGGAAAATTCTACATTTAAATACGTCTTTCTTTCTTTATGCATTTTGCATTCCATCTTTTTTTTTTATTATACTATTATCAGCCACACAGAAAAATGCCCCAGAAAATCATACTTACGACATAAAAACTCTAGACACCAAGCCAAAGATAATTATGAGATAAAAGTCAAAATTATTACACAAAAAGCTGAAATTATGAAATAATATAACAACCTCTTGCGGTCTCTCTTGAATCCAATACTGAAGTGACTTAAACTGCAATTTATCAACTGGCCACTAGAGACAGGCCGCAAAAGAGAGTCAATCCCATAAACCCTCATGTTAAAATGCCCAACTTTATGCCCAACAGCAGAAAAATATGTGTTTACAGCCTGGAACAAAAGGTGGTTTTGGTCTATATAGCTAGCTAATTTTGCCCTTCATGAAAACTGTGAGGGGAAAACTGTGATTTTTTTTTTTCTAACTCATCCATTAAAATTTTATTAAGCCTTAAAGTTCTGCATAATTAAGGGTGTGGCCACTTGAGTGACAGGTAGATTGCAGTTGCTGTCACTACTAGCGTTTGTCTGCTTTCTGTTAGCATCACGTCAACTCAGCTAATCCTGCCTTTTTGTCCATTTTCGTTTATCCGGGAGTGACGTGCTGCCAAGATGGCGACGGCCGGCTCCGCCCACTTTGAGTTATAAAAATGCTCTTCAGAATCCAAGGGGGTAATCCATCCGCCAGAAACTGAAGCCTCCAGCTGTTAGCATTCCATTGACCCCCATTCATTTTGGCGTCACTTTGACAGCGTAACTTTACATCTGAGGCGTCCAAAGACTCCACGTCCATTATTTATTTATAAAGAAACACGACAATGTAAAAAAGGCTCCATTACCTTGTATCTTACATTATGGCCCCGTAGAAGCAGTTTTTGTAAAAATAGGCTAACGATTGCGTCATATCCACTCTCTGTCGCACATTAGAGAAATTACCGTATAGACAGAAGGAGAAGCTCACAGGCAATCGGGTGACGTGGAGGCATAAAGGCCAATAAAGTCCAGGGAGGAGCCCATAGAGAGTCATAAAGTGTCTTCTGCTGCTGCTAGCTCATGGACAGCTAATGCTCACGCTCTCCGTCTCTGAGAGATTCGGAAGGGAATTATTCAGATTTCTCTACTAGAAGACAGACAGGTTGCTCACGTACGTCGTCCAGCTCAGTTTGAGCCTGCACAGTAACCCTGGCTATCAGCTTTTAACAGGCTTCAATTTTCTCTGTTGAAATAAATGGGGTCGCTGTGTCCATTTCTTTTACTGTCTATGTCAGAAACCTACGGGTGACATCACGGACATGCACTACGTCCATCTTTTTTTTTTTTTTATGTTTTTTTTTTAGTCTATGGTTATATTATTAAAGGAACACAATGAATCCTATGTGAAAATATTATGAATCCATATTCCAAATCGTGTTTTAGTCTTATCCTGAATCACAGCAGTACGCCTATAATATGTTTATTTTTTTACTATTTTAGACTAAGCGGGACTCCAAACGATGCGGAGTAGCCCAGTACATGCGTGACCCGTACACATAAACAGAGAGAAGTAGTTCCGGCTACAATGTTCTTTTGCAAGATGCATAGAGCCAGAGCCTATAGTGTACCTTTAACACAACTCGCATATAAACCAAAACGCCCAATATTCTTCGAGAGTTCTCGGCTGAATTGTTTAATCGCATTAATCTCACTGCATCAGCTCACAGTCATGAACGTCATCCAACAAGGGACCGTCCCGCGCACAATGCATGAGAAACACGGAGCACAGTTGCCTGGCCCAGTTTGTTAACGCTCTCTAATGTCGAGCGCGCCGTCGTGGCGTATCTGTAGCGGAAGGAAGAAGAGAGGTCATTACATAAGCGTCTAGACATCAATGACAGTTCAAAGGATTCATTGCAGCAAAAAGTTAATTAGCCAGTGATTCCACCCCGCATATTCTCATCAGCTCCTCTCCACCTCGGTCTTTCATCTCGTGGCTTTTGAAGCACACAGGCCTGTTCCAATGCCGTGCGGGATTGTGGCTCCCGCTTTCCGGTGACACACTTGCACAACAGAAGTGCTTTTCAGGCGAGAGATCTGAGGCGACGGTGAGCTAAACCTCTGAGCTATTTCAATGTGTTATTTTAGATTTAAGTGTTTCAGGAGTTATGTAAGGTATGAAGACAGGCTTTGGGACTGGTTCAACGTATTACACAGAAAGAATCTCTGACAAAATATGTCAGTTTAGACTATAAAGGACGGTTCAACTAATTTTGTCATTCATGTCTTTCCAAATTAAGTTGTGATATTTTTTTCTTCTTCTGTGGAACATAAAGGAGACAAATGTATGGAAGCTTGTTTCCGCCACAAAATAAAACAATTTAAAAGGTAATTGCGACTTTTTACCTCACAATTGAGAGTTTATATCTCACGCTTCTGACTTTATACCATGCAATTGCAAGCTTATATCACGCAATTCTGAGAAAAAAGTCTTAAACTATTTTTTATTCTGTGGCGGAAACAAGCTTCCATACAAAAACAACCATATAATCAAAAGTTATGAAGTTATAAAGTCTGTAGTGATATGATACAAACAGAACCCTAGGTAAAGTCAGTAAGTTTTTTCTAAAAAGAAATTAGATTATTAAGATTTCTATTTCAAATAAATGCTGTTCTTTTTAACTTTCTATTTATCGAAGAATCATTTAAAAAATGCATCAGTTACCACAAAACAATATGAAGAAGCTCAACTGTTTTCAGCATTGATAAAAAAATCATAAGAAACAAGACCAGCTGAACATGACTCACTTTTTCTTTTTTAAACCAGGGTTAAATGGTGGCACTCAGATCTCAACAATGTCTCAAACTGTGCTCAGATATGTCAAGATACCAAAGTGTCAATCAAAAGTAAACTCAATATGAAATCAAACATTGATCATCAAATGATCTGAACTGTTCCACGTTCATTTTATAGCGCTACACTCTATATCTAACCCCCCCAACGAAAAAAAAAATCATAATCAAATTACTAAGCAACCCCTGAATGGAGCAACACAAAATAGGTATCATTTTAAAGCTTAAATCTCAGCTTTTTAATGCCTCTCTAATTACGTTGATCAACTCCTAACGAGTGCTGAGTAATCCCTCTAAAAAGGAGTGTAGCACCCGCAGGCACCACCTAGTTGCAAAAAAAATAATCATAATATTATTCAAAAATATTGACCTTGATCAACTTAAAGTCTGAAATTTACAATGAATGTAGCCAATTTGATAAACTCCTAAGTAGTGGTGAGTTATTCGCTGATAAATAGAAGAAAAAAATCATAATTTATAAAACACTTTTTTGTACTACATACTGCAAAATGTCAAATACATCATACAGCTCAGATAGTCCTGTATCATATGTCATTTGAAAGGTCTCAATGAGTAGAATACAACAATCATAATTGTTTCAGGCTTTTTTCTAAACTTGGGCGAGGTTTTGTAAAAGCATAGATTGTAGAAAATTGCATATCATTATTTTCAGCAGACACTCACGATTAAAAAGCATAATCCATCACTAAGAACACTAAGATATTCCTAATAGAGGTGTAACACTCGAACTCACAAAGGCGCACACAGAGCCTTGTATGTAGATGGAGCACTGATGTCACGTTTTAACTCATAACTCAATGAAGCATGCATAAATTGTGGGAAATGGAACATCATTATTTACAGCAGATTGTTAAGAATGAAAAGAGCCCAAACTCACCATAACCCATCACTCAGATCTAAATATATTCCTCGTGGACTTCTAACACATGAAGTTGCAGAGGCGCACCAATGAAGTAACGTTAATGTTAGCAGTAGCAGCTATGCTATGCTGTTTTGATGTGACATTTCAGCTCATCATAACTCCATGAAATATGCATGGATTGTGAAAAATCGAACACGTTTATTGACAGCAGATTCTCACGATTACAAAGAGCCCATACAACATACAATTACAACATAATCCATCGCGTTGAGATATTCCTCACGAAGTGATGCATACTTGGCTAAAAAACAAATCTCTCATCTTTCCGGGGTGCAATGTGTTTTAAAACTTTCCCGGAGCCGTCCTTGCTAGTTTTCAAACGCGGAATAACACAAAATATGTATCATCTTAAAGAATCTCAACTTTCGATCAACTGAACGAGAGCTGGCTAGTCCCTCTATACCGGAGTGTACCGAAAATACACTGCTGAGAAAATATACATTTTTCAAAAATAATGCCTTGATTAACACAACATTGGTGTCATTTGAAAAATTAGAGTCTGAACTTTACAGTGAATGTAGCCAATTTGAAAAACTCCTAAGTATTGATGAGTTATTGGCTGATAAATAGAAATATTTTTTTTCATAATCTATGTAGGCCTAATGCAATGAGTTAAAAACATCATACAGCTCATGAAACATTCACAGATCCTTGAAAATGGCAATTATTTTTTTACAGCATAGGCTATTATCACAATTAAAAGGAGCCCAAAATGAACATAATCTATTGCTTTTATGATAAGAAATTCTTCATGGAGAAACAATTTTAAAAATTGCCTCCTACCTTTTTTCCTTCCCGAGTATTCCATGACAAATAAGAAAGATATGCAAAATCATAATTATACATATATTCTGCCTTTTATCAGCAGTTTCTCGGCAGGAGAATGTCCAAATGTAACGTAATTAATATTTTCAAACTATTTGAAAAGTGTTCTTCAAACGATAGATACCTTTTGACTCTTCTTGCTATAGTCGTGAAGTTATGAGTCTTTAGTTTTGTGTATATCACTCAGAAAACATTTTTTTTTTTATTACTAAAGTACTAAGTACTAAAGAAAAGAGTACTAAACAAAAAGGCTACCTTTGTTCAAAATGCAGTAACTTTTGAGTGCTTAATGCGATCACCACAAAATTTGATCCAGATGCAGCTCACATGTAGAGGGACTTCACCAAAAAAAAAAAAAAAACTTCTGAAGTACTCTCCTTGTTGTAGATTTGGAGTTATGAGTCTTTACTTTCGTGTGTCACTCAGACAAAAAACAACTCTAAAAATGCCTTCAGGGCTAACTATTAATAGTTAAAATAAAGTACAACTGAGAACTCCACTGAGTCTCTTTAGCTCTCCCACAAGCAACCTCTGAGCTGCAAATGTCCCTCTGGAAGCTGTGACTCGACTCTGAGAGACATCTTTGTGAAGGTCAGTGAAAACTCAACCTGGAAACATCTGCACAGCCATCTGGCGGACATCTCCTCACCTCTCGAAGACATCTGCTGCTCCGGGGAGCTACCGCAACTTTCCCATGAGCTGCCCAGGGTCCTGAACTCAACATAGGTGTCTGTGTTGCTGCCTGCTTGGAAACTAATGCTTCCTGCGGGAGGATAATGGACCAGGTGCTGGTCGTCGTGCTCAAACACTCTCACAATGCCCTTCAGAATTACCCTTGATCTGGGGATCAAATACATACGACTTCACATGTTTTAACTGTACAGAACCTGTAGACCACTGAGAGACCCCTCAAAGATTCACATTCACTGGTTACTTCGGAATCTGAGAGACTAAATATGAAATGGATGCCACAGTTACAGGGTCAGTTCACACAAAACTCACAATTTTGTCATCATTTACATCATGAAGTATGGAAAAAATACTATGGAAGTCATCAACTGTCTTGGTTACCAACATACTTCAAAATATCTTTTGTGTTCAACAGAAGAAAGAAACTCATACAGGTTTAGAACAACTTGAGAGTGAGTTATGACAAAATGTTAATTTTACCCCTTTAAAAATGTGTGAATGTATAAAACAGTATCAAAGCAAGTGGCAGATTAAACAAAAATATCACACTAAAAGAAGCTTGTTAGGTTTAAACAAATAAATGAAAAGACTGATGTGTTTGCTAGCCCTGTTTTTTTCCCCATGATTTAGATGTATTTTTCTTGGGAAATAAAGTGTAGTTAATGCACATACTAAACACTTTCTATGTGCACACATTTATCTTTTGTACATTACACATCATATTCTGACTGTGGTTTACAACAAATGGCGCAAGGACGAGCTACACACTTACACTTAGTCTGAAGCGATGGTTGAAAATGCTAATGTAAAGTATGAGCAAGAGCAACAGTAACAGAGATCCTTGACCCAGCAAACACCACTAAACATTCAGCTTTTGAAACTATTTCTATCTCAAAGCATCATCATGTTAATATCCAAATACTTCAGAGTCTTTGCAAAACAAGGCTCCTGCTGTGAGAATGGGCTGGATAACAGTGTATTTCAGAGATCTGGAGCTAAATGAATGATCTATAGTATGAGGCTGGGACAAAATCACATGCTAAATTAAACCTCGAAAGGATAGACTGCTGCATTACTCTGTTTTATTGTTACTTGAGTAATACTGCAAATGCACAAAACATTTTCAAGAAATGCTTTGTTGTTTTTTTTTTCATATTCGTTCAGAGAGAGAGAGAGAGAGAGAGAGAGAGAGAGAGAGAGAGAGAGAGAGAGAAAGAGAGAGAGAGAGAGAGAGAGAGAGAGAGAGATTAGGGGGGACGCTCTAAGCCGATTAAAAGCTGTAAATAGGCTTAAACATTGACACAACTGAGAGCCCAAACAAATATGCCCCTTTATTTCTAAGCAGGACTCATATGGAGGATTGCAAAAGCCTGAACGTACAAACCCTTTTCCCTCTTTGCAACTAAATCCTTTTTCCTTGAACAGATAAACAGACTTTGTTCTATCCCTGGGTTATATTTTTTCTAATATGCTAAGCAGTTGTCCTACAAACAGAAGCATCTCGCAGGTGGAGTGGTAGTTTACACCTTCATCATGTTCAGTGTGTTTTGTTTGCTCAGAGAGCAGTCAGATGGGACCGGCATGAACGCGAGAGCTTTTTATCTGTGTTTGTTTTTAAAAGCGATGACAGCGAACGTCAGTGAATGTTTTTATTCCACGCAAACGCGACGGAGCGCGCCGATGTGTTGCAGCGAAATTAAAGCGCTACCCCATTTAACCCACATCAACACACTTTTGACTTGACAGGTGGAAAGAAAATCATGATAAAGTTAACTTTACGATCTGGAAAACAGCTCTAACACATGCAATGCTCACAAAAGAAAAGCAATGAGCAACGAGAGGCTGTGTTTTGCAGTGATTTTACAATAGTTAAAGGGTTAGAGAACTGGCAATTCAATTATTAAACAAAACTAATGTTCTATAATTTGTAAAAAAAATTTACATCCTACAAAGGTTAAAAACACTAGCTCATATTAAGTCACTGTCACATTAGTAGGCTGTAAGAGTTGTTTATAGTTGGTGTTCACAATGTGTTGTGGGTTGTTTCTAGACATGAGTTGGATGCTGTGAATAGTTTATGGCATTGTTAAGTGTGGTTGCAAGGATATTGTGGATGGTTTCTATGGCATTACTCACTGTGAGTGATTTCTAGAATGCTATTATAGGGTTACGAGGATAATGTGGGTGGTTTCTAGGGTGTTGTGAAGTGACTGTGGGTGTTGTGGGTGGTTTCTAGGTTGTTCCTATTTGGTTGTGATGGTGTTATGGTTGGTTTCTAGGGTGTTGCTAGGATGCTATGAGTGATTTATAGGGTGTTCCTATTTGTTTGTGAGGGTGTTGTGGGTGGTTTCTAGGGTGTTGCTAGGATGCTATGAGTGATTTATAGGGTGTTCCTATTTGTTTGTGAGGGTGTTGTGGGTGGTTTCTAGGGTGTTGCTAGGATGCTATGAGTGATTTATAGGGTGTTCCTATTTGTTTGTGAGGGTGTTGTGGGTGGTTTCTAGGGTGTTGCTAGGATGCTATGAGTGATTTATAGGGTGTTCCTATTTGTTTGTGAGGGTGTTGTGGGTGGGTTCCTATTTGTTTGTGAGGGTGTTGTGGGTGGTTTCTAGGGTGTTGCTAGGATGCTATGAGTGATTTATAGTGTGTTCCTATTTGTTTGTGAGGGTGTTGTGGGTGGTTTCTAGGGTGTTGCTAGGATGCTATGAGTGATTTATAGGGTGTTCCTATTTGTTTGTGAGGGTGTTGTGGGTGGTTTCTAGGGTGTTGCTAGGATGCTATGAGTGATTTATAGGGTGTTCCTATTTGTTTGTGAGGGTGTTGTGGGTGGTTTCTAGGGTGTTGCTAGGATGCTATGAGTGATTTATAGTATGTTCCTATTTGTTTGTGAGGGTGTTGTGGGTGGTTTCTAGGGTGTTGCTAGGATGCTATGAGTGATTTTCTAGGGTGTTTATATTTGGTTGTGAGGGTGTTATGGGTCTTATGGGTGATTTCAAGGGTGTTGCAAACTTGCTATGATGCTGTGAGTGATTTCTAGGGTGTAAATATCTGGTTGAGAGGGTGCTGTGGGTGATGTCTAGGGTGTTGCTAGGATGCTGTGAGTGATTTCTGTGGATGGTTTCTAAGGCACTGGAATGCTGTGAGTGCTTTCAAAGGCATTGTGAGGGTGGTTGCCAGGTCATTGCTATGTGGTCATTAATGTGTTTTTAGAGCATTGCTATGCAGTGGTTTGCGTAGTACATACTAATATAGTGGCTCATCAGATTTTGAACCAGAACTATCTGCTTAATAATGTAACATGCTTGTTTCTTTTTCTGTTTCGAAATAACAAAGTAAACCTGCAGTTCAGCTGTTCACGCACACATACGCACACGCACACACACTGCAGCCTGAATGTTCTCTCACCGCTGCAAACCCTTCACATGAAATCAAATCAGACTGGTTGAGCTAAGAACACACAGGAGAGTCTAGATTTACCTGCTAATGCAAACGACAACAAACACAGCTCTGAGAAGGTCATTAATCCAGAGCGAACACTTTATTTCACAGAGTTCACCGAGATGAACGCTTCACATTAATGTGCTGCAGCGAGGTGCAACAAACACCTTAAGAAAACCCTCCTAAACTAACTAAAGATTTTCTTAGCTTAAGGTTTTTTGCTGCAAACTGTTCCAGGTCCTTCAGCACTGGTTCAGATGATTACAGAAGCAGAACAACGTCTATACAGTTACTGTAAATCTTCATTTCACAGGAACAGCACACATCAAAAGGCTTTTAAAGTAAGCTAGTTATATATAAAGTATATATATATATATAATATTCTGCAGCCATCTTGGAAACACCTCTGGGCAGCTATCTTCTATGTAGATGAAAACAGAAATCTCCAAAACTGTCTGGGTTATATTTCAATAACATATTTGCAATAAGCATTTTTTTTTTACAGGTTGTTTGATCTATTGCACACGCATCGCATGCTTAAGAGTAAATAAACTCTATTCTAAAGGTAATTTTCACTTTTAACTTATAATTTCTCTTTTTCTGGTCACCAGCATGGGAATTCAAAGTTCTGTCATGCAACACTAGATGGCGCAGGCTCATAAGTCCCTAACCCAGTTTGCTTGCAATTACATCACTCTCTATAGGGCACAGCTGATTGGTTCCCGCTGAATTGGTAGCCAATGAGTTTCAATTGCTGCTCAACATTCAAATGCTCACCTACTGTTTGGTGTAGCAGTTTGCAGCGTGTTTTCAGAAACCCTCCACCTTCCCCAGCTCCACCTGTATAGATCAGCTACGGGGCTGATACATGTGCTTGCGCAGCAGCAGCGTATAGCAGATCTATTCCACCAAGACCAAACACATTACTTTGTCATACTCATAACCATGCCAAACTCTCAGAGAGTTGTCATGACAGAACTTTATACGCCATTTTCCATTTTCAGAAGCCAAATAGGTTACACTGATGAAAGAGCATCTAAAATAAAACTAGGTTGGTGATCAACTCTGCGATTCCCTTTGCCAAAAAGAAGCAGTGAAATGACGTTGCATACAGCGCGAGTGAAGACAGATGAAATCCAGTGGCATAATGTTGGCCAGATCCCATCACAGCAGGAGAATATTACAGACAGAAGGCTAGAGAAGTCAGAACAGAAGGGCTGAGACAAAAACACCTACAGCACCTCATCTATAACTCAGAGATATGAGCCGTCTAACACAACGAACGAAAGCTACACCTCGGTGTACAAACACTCATGACCTTACTGGATGCTGCGCTGATTTGCATGATGCGAGTGTTGCTGGTTTACAGGTGTATCTAGCTTTAGACCAACCACACTACAAGAAAATGACTGATCCAATTCTTAAATGGGTTGAAACCAATTAAAGCAAATTAACATTTTGCACTGTATGCTGTTGCAGCAAACAGGCTTACAAAAAAAAAGAAAAAGGCACTTACTTGCATTGTGCGAAACATTGCTCATTTACAGGAGTTATTATGAATTAGAAACTACTTGTTGCATGTAAATAAAACATTTACATGATTTATTTAGCATTTTGGAGAGGCGGACAGTGAAAAAGTAGGCAGGACAAAAAAAGCTCCTTATGCTGATCGCTATACACTCAGTGTTAAAATTTAACACGCTACCATCTATAATGCAAGACACAAGTCAGCACTGCAGTAAGCAAGAAAACATACATGATGCAATTCAATGAAAGGAATAAAACCTAGATACACTGACAGTAACTTTAAAATCATGAGATACTTGCTATATTTATATACCTTATAAAATAAATGTTACTGGTGTACAATAAATGTTAAGTATCTCGTGATTTTAAAGTGCACATTTTTTCAAAGTAAAAAAATAATAATATTGTAATCACTGTAATGATTCACTCTGCCTTTGGAATGATTTTTTTGTTGTAGGTAATGCAGCCTTGTCTGTATTTTATTAAAACTTTTTTTGGGTTAAAAATAATTTGAGCAAGTATAACCAGCCAGTGTTCAAAACTATCTGCTTGCCGTAGCTCGATTCAAAATGGTAAGCTTGTAATAATGTTTTTAATTCCAGTGGTAATGGTGGATTTCCGCGGGAAATTCGAGCATGTCTTTGCGTCATTACGTCACATCTGTACACATAAAGAGGAGTCTCGGCTACTAGGCTATATTGTGTGTGAGGATGTCGGAGGTGGATGTTTATAGCCTTTTCTCACAGCACTTGATATAAAAGTATTCATTTGATGGCGGATCCAGAAAGGTTCAAACGACAATCACCAGAGACAACCGGAGATTCACCCGTTGTAAAAATGCAAACGACTTCAGAGTGGCTACAGAAAAAAAGAGACTGTCTGCAACCGACCCATGCGAAAACAAGGATATCGGAAGGGCTTTTGAAAGGTGGCGTGAACTCCGTGTTTTGAAGGGCTTTTTTCTGCTGGACAGGTAAGACATAAGCAACCGTTAGATTTAATCAGTGCGATTTACTGCAATGCTTTTTTTTACCCTTAGTTGATCAGAACAAAAGTGGATGTTACTTACTTGTTCAGATGACATTTTCCAGTGAAAATTCTTATGTTGGTCATATACTTCCAAAAAGTATAATCTGTGATTCTGAATGCCAGTATCCACACCGACTGACAGCCACACACTCTCCTCAAAACATGAATTCATCCGTGCTGTGCCGTGCCGAGGCACAACCCACTTAAAGTTGATAATTCCACGAATAACTGCAATTGCAGATTTCAAAAAGAGATGGCGACAAAGAGGAAAAACTACGGACTGCAGCTTTGAATAAAATGTAAATGTTAAACTACTGTTGAAAATAATCAGTACTATTGTGAAATATCATTACAATTTAGAATAACAGTTTTCTATTTTCATTTATTTTAAAATTTTATTTATTCCTGTGATGCAAAGCTGAATTTTCAGCATCATTACTCCAGTCTTCAGTGTCACATGATCCTTCAGAAATCAGTATAATATGATGATTTGCTGCTCAAGAAACATGTCTGATTATTTCAACTGTGTTGAAAACAGTTGTGCTGCTCCATATTTTTTGGAAAAGCATAAAGCATTTTTCAGGATTCTTTGATTAATAGAAAGTTAAGAAATCTTTTGTAACATTTGAATTATCTTTTTGTCACTTTTGATCAATTTAATGTGCATTTACTGTTGAAAAAAAGTATTAATTTCTTTAAACTTTTGAACAGTTGTGTTAAGTCTTTTCAATTTAATGTTAGGTAACAAAAGGTTTAAAAAGACCAATGGTAAATCTTTAAAATCATGGTCAGTGTTCAGAGAAGCAGACCAGAACCGTTCAACTGAAATACAACACAGCAACGGCCGTTCCATTAAGACTGTATTGGTTTCTTGAAAGAGCAAGCAATATCCAGTCTAAACCAACATTTACGTTTCACTCAGCTAGTTCTGTCCAATTCAATACATCACGAGCCAATTAACATAAAAAACAAAATCTATGATGCAGACTATAATACAATTATGATGTACAATTAGCCACAGTTTGCATCATTAACAGAACATAGCACAGCAAATCTTTCCATGCGAACACAAAAGCTAATGTTCAATCAAGTGACCCTTAAAGAGTGGAACAAAATGTCAGAGTTTAACAAGCGTATATCAAATATCCATCCTCATTTGTGTGTGCCATGATCATGAGATTTTAATGGAGGTTCTTTGAGGTGTAAGATCATTTCTGCAGCACGACCCCGAATGACACAGAAGACCTAGGGCCCTATCTTGCACCCGGTGCAAATGACTTTGTACACTGACGCATGTATCATTCGTATTTTGCATCCACGCAAAGCGGACTTTTCCCTCCACAGACGCACGCCGGTAAACTAGAGAATGAACTTGCGCTCCCTGGGCGGGTCAGCGCAAAAAAGGAGGCGTGTTCCGGCGCAAACAATCCCTGGTGCTATTTTGCAGTTCCAGAAAACAATTGCGCCACTGACCAGAAAAAACCTAGTCTAAAGTCAGTGGCGCGTTGAGCGTACATTCAGATGCTATTTTAAGCGCGCATGCTTGGCCATAATACAGAGTGTGAACAACGCGCATACACTGTAGATGATTCTCTCATATACACTGTAGATGATTCTCTCATCTACACAGATGCATTTTCCTTTTTGCAAATGATACATTATTATAAGGAAAAAAATTAAAACACGAGGGAAATCATTGTTGTGTCCATGACGATGGGAAAAATAGGCATAAAGCTACATATTTACCCAAATTATTATATGCATGTATAACCGAAGCTAATTTGTGTGGGTTTGTCCCATCCCCAATGTCACTTCTCTTTCTTTTACGGCCCTGACGAGAACATCGATCTCCTCGGCTGTGAACCGATTCTGAAGCGCTCCTGGTAAATGCTCCGTTATAATAGTATTGCGCCATGGAACAAGCGCACCTTGTTCATCATGCTCTTAAAGGGAATGTGAGATGACGCTCTGTTTATTTCACGTTACGCCCAAACCACGCCTATGAATAATGAACCTACTTCAGACCAACCCCTTTTAAACTTGCGTCGGGCGCAAGAGTCATTTATCCCGCCGGTAAAATAGCAACAGCGCCGAGACCCGCCCACAAAGTTACTTGCGCTTCGCGCTTGATACTTGCGTTTCAGATCGTTAAAATAGGGCCCCATGAGTTACCAGACGTCTGGATAGTGAAACTTCCAGTGGTAACCCTTTTCTTACAGTGTAGTTGTTACATATGTTACATGTACTTACCATAGTAATAACAGTAAATTATGGATAATTACATGAAACTAACCCTCAACCTAATCCTAATCCTACCCTAACCCTATAGTAAGTACATGTAGTTGCTTAATATTACTCTGTACTTAAATATATAATTACACTGTAACAAGGACACCTTCAAATAAAGTGTAACCCTTCCAGTTTATTACCCTGAGCTTTATAATAAATAAAAACTACACTGATATTGCAGCGATTTCTTTCTTTTTTATTTCACGAGAAACTAGCAGAAGGGCAGAAATGTTTCTTTTTTTTTTTTCATTTTCTTGAATGCTTTTCTTTATCCATCTGTCAAATGGGTAAAAAAAAAAAAAAAAGCCATTTGAAAATTCAGTTAATAAGCACATTTCATGTTAATAGCCACTCCCTCTCCCACATGCTAAAGTAGAAACTGATAACTGATTTGTTCATTTTATTTTAAGTGTCACTCCCAGTCCCTACAGGTCACCCATCCATCAGAGCATGTGCACCAGGTTACTCTAGCATGTTCTGAGTTTTTTATCATGTCACCCTATGCAGATTGACCCGGGTTGAGTTCATCGTGTCTTTCTTTCTCTCTCTGTATAGTCTCTGGAGCCAGAGAAACTCTTCCCAGCAAAGCACTCGCTAAAATATGAATCACAAAGAATGCGGAGAAAAGAAAAATGGAGGATTTGAAAAAGAGAACGCACCACGCTGAGATTTTGATGAGAGTTTTCAAGGTGCCTATTTAGCATTCTAAGACGATTACTATTTCTGTGGCGCAGAGGAGTTTCGCAATGGCTCCCAAACGCACTGTAAAACTCTGTAATGTCTCTCCCCTCCTCTAGTATCCATTTTCCTCTGTTCTTCTCACATCTATTACTGCTTCTCCCCAAAAAAACCCATTACCAACTCATGGACAGCTGTGATAGGTGGCCCTATTTTCCTCTGTATACCTCGGGGATCCATAGCACGGGTCCTACGCGGGCCGACGAGAGCCAAAGCACGTCCCGCATTGGCCGAGAGCAGGCCGAAGGCACGTCTCTGAGAGCGCACAGACCATTTGCTTTGATTGTAGATCAATAGGTAAGAAAATGAAGGTTTTCTTTATTACGGCCATAATGTGTCAGGTCATCTGTTTGGTGACTCCGCTAATAACCGAAGCCAGAGCTCTCGGCTCATATCATCTCTAAACGTCATCCATCACGCGGGCCAAACCAGACACACTGCCGCGTGCAAACCCATCTACAGGACCTGGACAATGATCTGTCAATGGAATCAATTAATACGTGGACAAATAATCATGTAGGAAAAGTATCTGAGGGTCAGCATATTATTACTGTTACTGCTCATACTGAGCGTTAGTGATACAAACAATCCTGTTCGACTGCGCCGGATGGGCTCTTTTGACTTAAACCAACAAGAAACCATCTAGCAATCACCCAAAACCCCTTAAAGAGGTCATGACATGAATTTTGCATTATTTTAATATGTTCCTTGAGGGTCACTTATGATGTTAATAAAAAAATTGCACCAAAAAAAAAAGCAAGTATATATATGTGGGAAAATTATTATTTTCAACCCTCATTCTGAGCCAATGTCTGAAATGATCCGTTTTTAAGTGTTGGCTCCTTTAAGACTTGTTAGTAAACGTCCACTGTTATGATTTAACGTCATTGCATAGGAAACGGTATCAACACCGACTCGCTATTGCACGTGAGTTTGCACGTGACTTTCGGAAACATTATCCATGACAAAACGTCATTTACAGACAAAGATTATGAAATTGTTTACTCACGGTTTGTGATGCAGTTGCTGTCAGATTCAATACAGCTGACCGCTTAATTTTTCAACAAAAGTTTATTTGTTATCTCTCCATTACACTGTGCCTCATTTAGAAAACAAAATGCAGCCAAATTTTGCAACAACAAAAAAAATCCACTTGTTCCTGACGTTGGGACCCTTCTGAAGTCTCTACAGAAATGAGCAAATGAGCAGTTTAAACAGGACGCTCCAAAGCAAATGATTCTTAACACATATTCAAGCTTCCATTTGTCCTGTTGTTGAGTAAAGTGAACACAAAAGATCAAGGCAAATTTGATTTCTCATATCTCGACCATTTTAACAACCACACACAACACTCATCATAGTGGCAAACACTACATATTATTTACTTTCATTTTAATGTCAAAGATAAAACAATTATATGACAGGAAATGTGTAGTGTTAAGATTACTAAATAATTCTAAAATAACAATAATATTAAGACTACTATATACTGTAGTTTTATCTAATATTTTGAATTATTATATAATCTGCTTTCATTTTAGTTTTACTTGTTTTTGTTTTTGAATATGTCTATGTACTAGTTTTATGTTTATGTTTTTGTTTTAGATAACTATAATAGTCTCTCAATGAAACTAAAATAACACTGGTTGATACTAATATACTACACTATTAAAGTTTATTTTACCTATTGAACATCTTTGGTAATAAAAAGTATTTGTCATGCCAAAATTGAGAAATAGGAAAAGAACGACAGAGAGAGAAGACAGGTGAATACATACAGTGATTAAAATGTATTGTGAGCTTGCTGAACTGGACATAAATGATGTATCAGCCAGTCAGAAAGAGTGAACTTCAAAGAGAGAGAAGGAGGGAGGGATGGGGGTTTGGTTTTCATAGAGAGACTCATTTAGCATCGTTCTCTCAGAGCTTTGAGGGACAGGACTCAACCGGCTTCACATCTCACACCCAACCACTTTAATAACACGAGAAAATGAAACACATGAGAGAGTGGCTCTGTTCTGAAAGCCAGTGTGCTTCCTACATCGACAGCATTTCAATGCATCAGACCTGAAGGCTATCCAGAAAGCTATAGGCAGCAAAGTGCTGCTGTCTTCTAAGGTTCGTTCTTTTGTCCAAAATTGAGGCATTATCCCAGAATGCATTGGGGAAAAGGCCATTCAAGATTGCATGTGAGAGAAATGTTGACTATAAATATACTTTAATTTACAATAATTGACAAAAATATTGATTAAAGAGGCTTGTTTGTTCAGCCAATAATTGAGTAGTCTACGTCAGCATCATGCTGCTCTATTGGAAGCAATTGTCTGTGTCTATGCATCAGTCACTGAAAAGGTTTTATTTACATTTATGCATTTTCGGACGCTTTTATCCAAAGCTATACTGATTATTTAACTCACTGTTTCAGTTAGGATGTTGTCTATAGACAGTAGACAGAAAGGCAGCTCACATGAGCTTTGTGCTGTAGTGGAAGCACAAAGTCTCTCCTTCTCCTTGTCTGTCCTTCTCCCTCCATCTGTCTGTCTCTCAGTGGTATCAATCCTAAAGACAGCTCAGAGAGTCAGAATGGCGCTCAAAACCGACAGGCAGAAAGGGTGAGGGGAGATAAGGGCTCTCCAAAACTAGGGCATAAAATCAAACATTGGGCCACGGCCAGCCAGAGAGAGAGAGAGAGAGAGACACACACACATTACATTTCCATTTGAGGCAGCTGCACACACACACACACACACACACACTCGCACACACGTACGCACGCACTGGGTTTTCATGTTTTATGGGGACTTTCCATAAGCGTGTGTGTTTGCCTGAAGAAGACCCAGTAGGGTCGAAACGTTGTTTTTTTATTAAATATGGGAGCAGTGTTGCGGACATTATAATTCCTTTGACTTTCCATAAGCATAATGATTTTAATACTGTACACACTGTATATTCTATCACATAAACCTACACATCACACAAAACTTTCAGCATTTTTACATTTTCAAAAAACATCACTCATTGCTGCATGTTTTAAGAAATCTAATGTTTAAATTCATGTGCCGGCTTAATGGGTCACAAAATGAAATAATAATGGGCTTAACTAACGTGCGGTTAAGTACTACACGCTACCAATCCCGTATGTGGAAACACTGGTATAATTGTCTTCTGACAGAACAGTGATTCTCTTTTTAAATAATTTATTTCTGTGTGGGTATGTGTGTGGGTATGTCCGTTTGTGGATGTGTATTTATTTATGTATTGTTGTGAGTAAGGATTTGGACCTTGAGTCTGTAATAAAGTTTTGATTTGATTTGAGTTTTGATTGTGATTCAAGTTGTTTTCTCATGGGGACCAAAAAATGTCCCCACAAGAACAATGATTTCTGATATTGCCATATTTGTGGGGACACTTGTGGTCACTTGGACACTTTTATGTTAATAAAGTATTGAAAACCGAGTTGAAACTGCAAAAATGTTTGGCTCTAAAAACCCTATAATGAGAAGAACTGAATGTGAAGCAGATATTAATATCACTCAGTGTACAATTGTATCATGTTTTGAGCAACACTGCTACTGTAACAGTACGTGACCTCCACATGGGCTGTTATCATGTACATCTGTCCTCCAGGCCTGTCGGACTGAATGAGATCTCTAAACCCTGAGCTCAGCAAATGAGTTCACTTCATTAAAACAGAATGTTGCCAGATCGGAGCAACAGCACTTTTACCGTAGTCTCATGAGCCGACGATAACAGCGTTACACAAACACACGCCGGCAGACACACAATCATACATCACAAAGATAATTGCATATAAGGAACGGAGCGAGCTCCACCCATCCACAATGAGTAGATCCATTACGCCGGTAATCAATACTCCACTACGCTTTATCACTGCACAGAGACAAATAGAGCTTCGTGATGAATGAGACGTTTGGTTAACGATCAGGTCAGGATGGTAAAGGTCAAATCTTTATGGGGATTTCGTATGATCGCAGAGCAGGAGGTGCCGGACGCACATGACCGCTGACATTATGCTTTAACAACCAGAGGTTGCATCTACATTCAGATGAAATCACACACTAAATGCCCAAAATCGAAAACAGTTTGCTAAAATTCTCCTGTACTTGTACCTATCATTTCTGATCAATTGTAGTTTTTTTTTTTTTTTTTTTGCCAAACTATTCTACAAGCAAGCAACTTAATTTGTTGTGCAAAATTAGTCCATGACTTCACATTTTTTGATACAGGTGTATGAATTTGTTTTGCACAACCCAATCTCACGGCAACTCGTATGTATTTTACGAGGTGGCTAATTCGTACGAATTCATACGACCTCACTCGTAGGACCTCACTCGTACGAATTTGTATGATTTTTGCTAAATCGTACATATTTTACGAGTTGCCCAATTCGTATGAATGACCTACCCCTGACCCCGCCTCTAAACCTGCCCATCACTGGGATTTAGACAAATCGTACGAATTCACATGAGTTTCTGCCACCGGGTACTCACTCATACAAATTCGTACGAATTGGTCGTGAGATAGCGTTGGTTTTGCACCATATTTCCTGCAGCAACTCTAGCAAAAATGTGAGCGAATTAGTTTCTTAATTTGTGATTCGTATATAGGATTTGTGTGCCTGCAGTGAAGAATTTAAGAAGGTGTAACTGTTGTGTTGTGTTCTACATGTTTGCAACTCCTAAAATATTTGTGACTTACACATGTGTGGCTATTTTCTACAACTACAAATTCCACTGTCACAGGTGCTCAGTTGGTTTTCTTCATAGGTCTGTTCCTTGCACAAAACTTTGTATTGACTACTCTTATGGTGTTTATTATATAGGGTGTTTTTTTTTTTTTTTTGGAGCTTGACAATTGTGACAGTTTATATAAGAATATATACAGTTTATATATTTACATTCTGCTTGTGTGTGTCAAACAAGCAAATGTTAAAGCACAGTAAGTGAGATGTTATTTTGGGTGCAGTGCAGGTGCTGATCGAGTAAATGTCATTTCCCAGCGTATCGAGCTTCTAATTGACCCTTTGTTAATTATAAATAATTAGTTTAAGCTAATCTGATAATGTCCTTCATCGCTGGTTTTCTGATAAGCTATTGACAGGAGCTTCCCTTCCGCCCTGGAGTACCCACCGATCTGCCAATATCAGTGACATCAGTTAGTGAAGACACTGTGCATGCAGAGGTTGGCTGAAGAACTACCACAGGGCAACTGTGTGATCAACATTGTCTAATAGTCTTGTAGCATCAATAGTAAAACTCATTTATACACCTTTAAAGAGCAACATGGAAAGAATGCTACATAGGGACGTTTCAAATGAAAGTAAGCAATGGAATATTCATGAAGACTTTAGAGAAGGGTAAAATCAATGGTTAAAGTATCAAACCAGGGCCATTCAGAACTGAATTGAGAATGCATTTAAATTGAATGTAAGGAAGAAAACGTACAATTATGTTGAATTGATATATATAATATATATATATACACTCACCGGCCACTTTATTAGGTACACCTGTCCAACTGCTCGTTAACACTTAATTTCTAAGCAGCCAATCACATGGCGGCAACTCAGTGCATTTAGGCATGTAGACATGGTCAAGACAATCTCCTGCAGTTCAAACCGAGCATCAGTATGGGGAAGAAAGGTGATTTGAGTGACTTTGAACGTGGCATGATTGTTGGTGCCAGAAGGGCTGGTCTGACTATTTCAGAAACTGCTAATCTACTGGGATTTTCACGCACAACCATCTCTAGGGTTTACAGAGAATGGTCCGGAAAAGAAAAAACATCCAGTGAGCGGCAGTTCTGTGGGCGGAAATGCCTTGTTGATGCCAGAGGTCAGAGGAGAATGGCCAGACTGGTTCGAGCTGATAGAAGGGCAACAGTGACTCAAATAACCACCCGTTACAACCAAGGTGGGCAGAAGAGCATCTCTGAATGCACAGTACGTCGAACTTTGAGGCAGATGGTCTACAGCAGCAGAAGACCACACCGGGTGCCACTCCTTTCAGCTAAGAACAGGAAACTGAGGCTACAATTTGCACAAGCTCATCGAAATTGGACAATAGAAGATTGGAAAAACGTTGCCTGGTCTGATGAGTCTCGATTTCTGCTGCGACATTCGGATGGTAGGGTCAGAATTTGGCGTCTACAACATGAAAGCATGGATCCATCCTGCCTTGTATCAACGGTTCAGGCTGGTGGTGGTGGTGTCATGGTGTGGGGAATATTTTCTTGGCACTCTTTGGGCCCCTTGGTACCAATTGAGCATCGTTGCAACGCCACAGCCTACCTGAGTATTGTTGCTGACCATGTCCATCCCTTTATGACCACAATGTACCCAACTTCTGATGGCTACTTTCAGCAGGATAATGCGCCATGTCATAAAGCTGGAATCATCTCAGACTGGTTTCTTGAACATGACAATGAGTTCGCTGTACTCAAATGGCCTCCACAGTCACCAGATCTCAATCCAATAGAGCATCTTTGGGATGTGGTGGAACGGGAGATTCGCATCATGGATGTGCAGCCGACAAATCTGCGGCAACTGTGTGATGCCATCATGTCAATATGGACCAAACTCCCTGAGGAATGCTTCCAGCACCTTGTTGAATCTATGCCACGAAGAATTGAGGCAGTTCTGAAGGCAAAAGGGGGTCCAACCCGTTACTAGCATGGGGTACCTAATAAAGTGGCCGGTGAGTGTATATATATAATGTAATTTATATTTTTCGTTGATGTCTCACCACAGCCACAATTCATGCTGCATGCTTATTAGCTAACTGACGGTTGACGAGATTAACACCTTAGGTGTCGAAATTTAGAACTGAACATCAACAGCTTTTTTGATACTCGATGATGGTATCGAGGCAATTCGGTCAGTGCCTAAAAAGTATCAAACTCAATACCCAGCCCTTTTCATTTGAGCTATAACTAGAAGCATTTGCATCAGGATTAGATCACTTTCACTTCATGAGTGTTAATTTGATTTATATTGGTCACACATCCATCCATCCATCCATCCATCCATCCATCCATCCATCCATCCATCCATCCATTCTAAAAAATGGTGGGTTGTTTTAACCCAATTTTGGGTCAAATATGGACAAACTCAAACATTGGGTTAAAAATGTCATAAAAAATTTAACCCAGTGGCTGAGTTTGACCATATTTGACTCAAATTTGGGTTAAAACAACCCAGCATTTTTTAGAGTGTATGTGTGCTTATAGACATTCAAATTTCAAAGCTGTTTAAACTTTTTTTTTTTACTTTGTCAAGCCAACATTCCAAGTTTGTCTTTTCTTTTCTACTTAAAACCACTTGTTTAAGCCGGTTACGACCAAACACTCACACGTGTAGCTGTAGTGTGTAAGCTTCCCAACAGACATAGATGGAAAAGATGTGGAAAAGATCAAAAGTGTGGCTACATTTCACCAGACTAAATGCCAACAGCGTGCAATGCAATATTTGCAAAAAGATAATTGCTGATAATTGTCTCTCTGTAGGTGTGTGTGCGCATGTTCTCTATACTGCGAAGATGACGAGTCAGAAACGTCAACTTAATCTTTGCAGCCAACACTGACTCAGGAAACACTAGTTTATTAATAAACAATTAAAATGCCCTTTTTTCCCCAAAACATATTTATAATCATTAGGCTACTTTTGCCAGTGCTTTGCGGGAAATGTATAAGTACGCTTGAGCGTGAGGCATATATTCCGCCCCCCAGTGGCCTAAATGAGTCTCTAAAAAAAAGTCAACAAACTGAAAAAAAGTTTTTTTTTAGGTTATATGTAATGTAATCTTGTTAAACCAGATTTCATAAATTTGGTATCGAAAAAAATATTGTTCATGAATCGGTATCGAAGTCAAGGTGTCGGTATCGACAACTTTTGATTGATACCCAGCCCTACAAATGAAACTAGTATAGTTTGTTCAAATCACTAAACCGTAGTGATGCCCACCCTAGCGTACACCAGTAATGAAGAGCTCACTGCATGTTCTCCACATAAGCTGCATTCAAACAAGAGACAGTTTTTAAAGAAATTTTTATAGCTTATTCCTCATCAGACGTCCAAAGAATGAGACCTCAAATCAGGGCACAAAAGATCTCTCTAAATGGCGGCGCATCAGAGCTCAGATTTGGAGACCCATAAGCCGAGAAAGCTCTTTTGTTTGGGGCGTTAAAAGCATTTCAGTTTTTTAGACACATCCCTCTATTTTCTGCTTCGGAGTGGGCGGCAGGCGGGGGATAAACACCGTTTATGACAGAGAACAGTGAATTTGGCCTTGTGACAGAACGCTCTCATCACAGGTTTTTGTTCATCTAAACATTACGAAATACATGGACTGTTTCCTCTTAAAGATGGCTGTAGGTATGGCTCCACAAACATGTGTACTTTTGTGCTTTTGTATATTCACTGAATGGTGACAGGAAAGACATTTATAATGTTACAATATATTTCTTTTTTCAAATAAATGTTCTTTTTAACTTATTCATCAAAGAATACTGAAAAAAAATGTGTCATGGTTTTTATGAAAATATTAAGCAGCCCAACTGTTTTCAGCACTGGTAATAATAATATGTTGATCTTGAGCAGCAAATCATCATATTAGAATGATAATATTCCTATTCATATTCTGAAGGATCATGTGAGTAATGATGCTGAAAATTCAGCTTTGATCACAGAAATAAATAACATATTAAAATATATATTTTTTAAAGAAAACATCTATGATCAAATAAATTCAGCTTTCAACAACATTAAAAAAAAATCGTACCATCCTCAAACTTTGACCGATAGTGTATCTTAAAAGGCATAATTATACTGTCTACCTTTTGGAACAGCCTTCATGTGCATCTGAAATCTAATTGGTTCCTGAGGAATAAAATCTCATCACATGGGTCCCAGCTTCTCCAAAGCCTAGTGTTCAAAGTCACTATTCTTGCCTAGATTCTGTCTATATAGAGTGTACTATAGCTTGAATAATATGGTAAACAAGTTACTTATTTTTAGGTGAACTAAAATTATTATTTACATTTCTTGCATTATTTTAAAGAACATTTCGTTTCATTCAAACCTTCTCCACCTCTGAAATGATTTTTTGTTTTAATGATGTAATCAACGTCACATGGGAGAGGAAATATATTATGATAAATAATAAATAAATAACATCATGACCTACTTTTCAACAACCAATAAAATCAACCAATAAAGTCCCACCCTTCATCATTTCCCACATTCAACTACAGATGCAAACGCACATCGCCATGATCGTGTCAGTGAGGCTGAGCTGTGTGAGCTCAGAAATGTCACATCACATTGAAAACACACCACACTAATTCACGTAAAGTGTCATCTCCTCTCTGTTTGTGGTCATGCATTTTTACACATGCGGATACATGACACGTCCGTTTGCCTGAGACCTCTTGACAAACACACAGAGAAGCTACAAAGAAAGAGACGGAGAGTGTGTGTGAGAGAGAAGGCCCTACTATTATATTGATTGTGCGTTCAAGCCCGCCTCAGTCCAGCTTGTATATTTAAGAAAAGCAGGGCGAGCGCTGGGACCCCTGGGTCCCCCGTCACAGCAGCAGATCGAATGACTATTTTATTTACAGTCTTATGCTAATGCACTTGGCAGGAGCAGCACGAGGTCTGTGCACACATCTGCACTCAATAACCCAATCACTTTAACCAAAATGAATATCCACAACAGACAGACAGACTAACAGCACAGAGAACGGAGCGGACACACTCAATGCGTTCGGAAACAATGCAATAAGATATAATTCCTTGATCAGTATTATCTTGTTTTCCAGTAAAAAAAATATCCTACAACATGCATTTACCTGAGAAGCAAAATTGTATAAAAGATTAAGACTTGTTTTCAGAGAATATATATATATATATATATATATATATATATTTTTTTTTTTTTTTACATATTATTAGCAAAGATATTAACATTTATTGTATTAGGCAGAATCCTGGCATAATTTGCACAAATGTTTGGTTTCTATGTTTTATGGGGACATTTCATACAGTAGACATGTATATTCTATCCCCTAATCTTAACTTTCTGCATTTTTACATTTTCCTCATGGGGACAAAATAATGTCCACAAAAGGACCAAGAATTTTGGTATTGCCATCCTTGTGCACACACACACACACACACACGTATGGGAGTCTATTTATAAATGTCTAAAATGTATTATATGAGTCTATTAAAAATATTACTTGAAATTAATCAATTATGTAAAAATATCATTTAAAATTTTATTAACGAAGGCTTGTTTCCTCCAGAGTTTTTAAACAAATCTATGGAATGAATGATTCAATGATACATCATTCACATTTTAACAGGTTACAACCTACTGGCATAAAAATAGATACAATTTGTTGATAGTAATAGATACAATATTTAGTTTCAAAGATAATTTTCTGATCGCTACCGCTACAACAGGGTTAATATCCCAGATTTCGAATCACAAGCTTGCAATTCGATTCGATTCGATTCAATATCGATTATTTTGGACATCAGTTACAATAAATGGCAAATTTTCTCAAGGAAATCAAATCTCTTAACTAATGCTGTAAACTATGGGAATCTAGTTGTAGCCTACAGTACTAGGCTTCATTAGCCTAGGTAATAATTAACTGTTTTGTAGCTATACAAACAGTACTTCACAGTTCACAGTCTTTGTAATATGTTTTAGCAATACATTTCTAACATTTATAATGTGTTAAGAATTTTATTTTTTTTAAATTGCCTTTACAGGGACTTTAAATTACACTTTTATTTATTTTTATAATAAGAAGATTATATGAAATATAAACATTTAAATGGTGGCTGTCATAAAAACTTGCCAGATTTATTCAAATAGGCCTATGCATTAAATATTGAAGAACATTAAGATTATAATGCATATGTAATATGTTGCATATATTTAGCAAAATGCTCCTCTCTAGAGTTAATTTTTCTAGCTGACTAACGAGTTTATGGTCACATGTGGTTTTTCTGAGGTAAATACGACGATACATGACATTGATTACAAGCTGTTTAACTGACGTCTTTCCACGGTTGAAACACTGATTGAGCGAATCAATGTGACATGATACGGATTTCGATAAGTTGTACTCGATCTTTAACACACTTTCAGATGCTCATTCATGTTTATTTATCGCTGTAACTGGTATTATTAAGCCGGAAGAGAGATCATGTGCGTCTCTTGAGCTGCGCCAGAGCGATCTCACGCCACAGCGCCAAAACGGTATTTATGTTTTTGAATTTCAAAAAAAAAAAAAAAGGACGTAATTTGAAAATTGAGACTGTTTCATATCAATAGTAACAAAGGACAAAGATTATTGCGATTTTTTTTTTTGGATGCGCGCTACAATGTTCCATTCATTCAAATGAAACAGGATGACTAATCGATTCTTGAGATTTAAGAATCGATATCGGTTCGTAAAAATGAGAATCGATTAATATCGAGAAATCGATATTTATTACCCAGTCCTATTATTTTATGTTAGCAACAAATAGCAATACTGTACAGTTAAATACACAGTCTGAGAAGCAGTTTCAAACATAAAGCTTACAGGAGTTCTGCTCTCTCTGGATCAGTGACAGTGTGAAAGCAAGATTAAATATTCCGCTGTGCTTGTATTTTCAAAAGTTTAATAGACATAGAGGAATCTTTGTCAATTGTAATTGTGTTTGAATCGAGATCGCAAACTTTTAAGGTGTGTTCACACTTGTAGTTTGGTTCGCTTTGTTTGTTTGGTCTGGACCGGAAAAAAAAATATAGTCCTGGTTATAAATGTGTGAAGGGGTCAAAACAGCGTCAGGAATCCCTCCGTCACACAATCCAAGATCTGCTGATGAGCAACATCTCGACTATGACGTGAAAAAACGGCTATGCTTGAGCATTCTGTCCTTTTTAGGGTTGCATCTTGTGACATCATGTCCTGTTTTTGGTTCGTTTACATGTCTTTGGTCCGTGTTGCATTCATATATCATTCGAACCGCACCAGAGTTAGTTTGGAAGCGGATCGAGACAGATGGCAGCGTTCACACTTATTCAAATGAACCGCACTAACAGAGCAATCGCACCAGGGTTCGTTTCAATCCAACCAGACATGCCAAGTGTGAACACACTCACTCTTAATGATTAATTGTGCATACATATGGGCCTATAACCTATCTATGTATTTTTGTATATCATATTTGTACCACACCTCAAAAGTAACCCGGGGCCAGGGCTTCCACGATCCATGTAAATATGAATGGTAACATGTTATTGAAATTTGTCCATATTTATTATACGATTCAATTTATTTAATTTTATGAAAACAAGTATCAATGTCTCATGCAATTTTGCTTCTCTAGCAAATTTAATTTGTTTTAATATAATTTTTTTTGCATTGTAGATAGATCACAAAGATCCAGAATGGAGGGGTCTCGAGACACAAGGTTTGTATCGTCAGATACTGTATGTAGGCTAGCTGGAAACAACAGTTCAACATATTACAGATTCCTCCATAAACATTAATATGCTCAACACCTGCTTCCTATGATTGGTCTATTATTTGTGAAATTTATATTACAAAGCTATTTGCAACTTGATATAGCATCTTGCATGGTGCAAGAACCTGAAAAAAACAACAACAGAGCAACAACCAAAGATCTTACATTTGTAGATTTACCTACAATAAACGCTGCATAGCGCACATGCTTTTGTGTTCAAATTCAAATTCAACCCACAAATGTTTCCTAAATCCTGTCCTGCGCCTGACTGTCAATTAAAAGTGCCAAAAAACAACAACAATTGAATAAATCTAATAAAGCACAGACCCGCGTGTAGAGCCCCGAACAGAGTGAGAACACTTCCAGTCAAAGCTAATATCACCGGCACACAACGACCGAAAGAGAAAGCGAGTGCGAGAGAAAGAGAAAATAAATGAGTGTGGAGCAATAAAGTGAGGTAGAAATGAAATCTCTTTACCTCCTCGACTCTCGCTGTCAGCTGGCTTCACCTGAATAGGCCGTGTCATCTGCGGGAGAGAGAGAGAGAGAGAGAGGAAGAAAGAAAGGTTAATGTGGAGGTGTAGGACAGAGACAGCCAGAGGAGCGTGCCGTCTCGCTCATGGATTCACAACTGTCAGAGACACTGAAGCTCAGAGACGTCAACTCCCAGAAGCCCATGGGGCGCGAGAGACTGCAGCCACTCACACGAGTCATTTCAGCGTCAGGCTTTGAGTTACACTGAGATGCTGCTGGTGCATGTGAGATCCCAAATCAGAAGACAAGAGATTTGAGAACTTTGCATAAGTCTCCTGCATCTGAGATGTTTCTCCTGAGTTTCAGAAGTCAGAGATCTCAATATGAACTCAAACATTTCTCATTAAACGACCTGAGTTGCTATTCACCAGATCGTTGATATGTTTTCCACGGTGTCAATAATAACAGTTTCAGGAGTACACCATTGGAACGATCACTCCCGCATTTAAATGCAGTTGCTATATTGCTGCATTCCATTCCAGTTGCTATGCATTTAACGTTTTAAACATTTTAAGCAATCAATCTATTGCACTGTGGCCTATCCCAGGTCCAACGTTCTGAATGTGATTGATCCTGTTTTTGATCAATTTACTACTTTTACTTCAATTAGGACAGTTGACAAAAACACTTGTATTTGTAAATTAGTTGTATATGCAATTGAAATGGGAAAAAGGTATTCAGCATATTCCCTGTCATTATTAATGTTGTCAGGTGGCACAACTGATATTCATTAGGTTGTGCAACCAAGTAAATTCTTGATTTAAACCAACAAATAATAGGTCAAAGTGAACAAATGGCTGAAAACTACATGTTTAATAGTTGTTGTATTGAATGCAGTTATTTGTATACTTGTATGATTATTTTTCTGTATTTAAAAATGAAATCGGAACCTAAAGATACTAAATATCTGGCCACTGGAATGTGATAATTATAAGTTAAAATTAATAAAATACACATGCCCTTGAACTTTTCAAAGCATCAAAGTGGTATAGTTGCGTAGCTATCGCTCAGATTTCATTAAAAAAAAAGATCTTCATTTGTGTTCCATATATGAACGAAAGTCTTATGAATTTGGAACGACATAAGGGTGAGTTATTAATGACATAATTTTCCTTTTTAGGTGAGCTATGTCTTTATTGTCTAACTATGTCTTAACTCTGGCAGCCTTTGCCGTACAATAATCCCACTAAGCTGAATCATGATTTCAGTTGCTTTTAATTAATCAGGTTTGTCCATTTTCTGTCAATTTGTCCAAAGGCATTTTAAGAGAAACAAAGTTGGCACTTTAAAGAAACCTAATTGCGAGTTAAACAGAGCAACCTCTGAGCAATCAGATTTCAGATAAGGTCTATACCATCAGGTTTAACCCTGCTTTGTTCCATCACTCCATCTCTGCATGCACTATTCGCTTCATAATTTCCATCAAAACTTTTCTCTCTTCATTATGGCTCTCGCTTAAAGATGGATGTTTTTGAATTCATTAGATGCTTTTTTCCCTGAGCACAGAGGCACAAATTCATTGTGTCTTCCATGAATACGAAGCGTGTGCTGTGATGCACAGAAAAGCCCAAACACGCACATTTGCATTTGTTTAGTGTCTGATGTGAGGAGGAAGACGAGCGTGTGAAGACGACAAGAGAGAAAGACAGTCTTACACATCTAATAAGTCGGCACTGAGGTGTTTTGTGCAGAGCAGCTTTAAAATCTGTAATCTGATAAGGGTGAGAATGAAAGCTGATCAGATCACGACAGCATTATGCATCCTGTACGTGACTTTCCCCTCGACAACAGGAAATCACAGCACCTCCTCAAAATCAAAGCCGACGGGCCATGGACCAGGAACACGGTATATTAAACCGGGCAAACAAGCAGAGACTGAATGACAGAAAGAGAGAAATAGAAGTATTAAACTTCAGTGCAAAACTCATCCAGCACCATTTGTGCTCCAGGCATGAATGACTTCTCAAAATCATATAGCTGGTTGAGGCGAGTTGTGCTGTGAATTTACTAAGTGATGTTATTTATGCCCCAGGAACCAGTCAGAACACACTAGCAACCACATAGCAACCCCATGGCAACCACCCAAAACGCCCTAGTGATGCCCTAGCAACCACTCAGAACACACCAGCAACCACAGAGCAATGTGCTATGAACCACTTAGACCACAGTCAGAACACCTGAACAACTTCATAGAAACACCCTAGAAATCACCAAGCACTTTGGCAAATACGGCATTTTCCTCAGTATACAAAAATGTAGTTTTGCATGTAAAATAAATTCATTAAAAAATATAATTAAAAAAAATAACACAAACTTACAATGAAAGAGGGGCCTTGCATGCGTATATCTAGAAACCAGAATATTACAGCAATAATATATAATCAAGCAACCTCGAGAACACCCACAGCAAACCGCATATAATGTACTATAAAACACTAAAAACACCATAGCAACCACGTGACAACCACCAAAATACCCCAAGCAACCACATAGTGATGCTCTAGCAACGCCACAGAACAGCGACTACATATCAACAATCCCAAACACCTTAGCAAAGATCTAGAACCATCCAGAAAAACTAGCAACCAAATAGCAACATGGAATTAACTACATAGACCACCCTGGAAACCACCTCAAACACATGAACAAATGCATAGCAACACCCTGGGAACCACCTAAGATACATGCACAATTGCATAGCACCACCCCACATGAACAAATGCAAAGCAACACTCTGGGAATCTCCTCAAACACATGCACACATGTATAGCAACACTCTGGGAACCACCTTAAACACATGAACAAATGCATTATCAACACCGTTAACCACTTCAAACACATGAACAAATGCATAGCAACACCCTGGGAACCACCTCAAACACATGAACAAATGCATAGCAACACCCCACATGAACAAATGCAGAGACACCCTGGGAACCACATGAACTAATGCATAGACTCACCCTGGGAACCACGTCAAACAAATGCACAAATGTATAGCAACACTCTGGGTACCGCCTCAAATATAAATTAACAAATGTATAGCAACCCCCTGGGAACCACCTCAAATACATGCACAAATGTATAGCAACACCCTGGGAACCCCCTCAAACACATGCACAAATGCATAGCAACACACTGTGAACCACATCAAACAAATGCATAGCAACACCCTGGGAACCACATGAACGAATGCATAGCAACACCCTGGGAGCCACCTCAAACAAATGCATAGCAACACCCTGGGAACCACATGAACAAATGCATAGCAACACCCTGGGAACCACATGAACAAATGCATAGCAACACCCTGGGAACCACCACAAATACATGCACAAATAGCAACACCCTAGTAACCGCATGAACGAATCCATAGCAACACCCTGGGAACCACATAAACAACTGCATAGCAACACCCTGGGAACCACATAAACAACTGCATAGCAACACCCTGGGAACCACATGAACAAATGCATAGCAACACCCAGGAAACCACCTAGCAATGTGGCAAACACCACATTTTCCTCAGTAAATATAAACATGCATTTTTAATGTACAATTACTTAATTAAAACTTAACAAAACCCAATTACAACAACAGAAAAATAAACAATTACGAATAAAAACAATGAACATTTAACCTAACTTGCAAATACACATTTATTTATACAACATTAGTTGAACGTAAGGAAAAAAGGGGAGGGCGAGGAGAGCAGGAGCGAGCTAAAGCTGTACAGTGAGACAAATGAAGATGTACAGAGAGACGGGTACAGCAGGTGAGTTGTGTGGTTGCCCGTGGCGACATCGCTGTGGCAGTGGTGATGAAAGACTCTCCTGTATGGAGTTGTCACGGCGACGGCACACAGGGGGGTGCGTGGCAACAGGAAGCAGCGGGTGAGACGGGCCACAGTCACATCAGGAAGTCAACATCGGCGCTAAAGGGGACCTATCGCTCACTTAGGAGACGAGCCATACAGGAGCGATGCACAATAAAACCCTGCACGCCTACACAGATCTCGAAAAGGGTTTGATTCTCACCAAAAAAAAAAAAAAAAAAAAAAATTCTATATCCCAAAAACAGGATTGCTTTAGTTTCACTTAGGGTCCAAAATACATTTTGTGCCACACTCCCCAATGGGAGGTGAATTGAGAAAATTGAGCTGTTTTTCCTTTTGCAGCACATAGCTCAGGTTGTGGTGTCAATGGCAGCATCACATATTATGCAGGCTACATGTGCAAGGTTTTACTTCCCACTTCTGAAGTCACAATTAGGAGCATTTCACATTCAAGAGCTTTGTGCATGTTACACTGCTACAATGCATGCAGTCTAGTGAATACAAAATATTTCAGAGGGTGTTTACACGACAGCGATGCAACAAAAACAGAAAAGTTTTTCCTTTGCATTTTTTGTAACACGGATCCATGAAAACGACTAAAAACGCTGTATTATGCTGCCGGGCCAGTAGATAGCGATGTCACAAGAAAAGCTATGCGCCTATAGACTGAACACGTAATACGTCGTACGCGCATGACGTCACCGTTTTCACAAATTCACGTTTTTGGAGTTTACGCGGTGACGATAACGGTGTCGATTTTAAAAACGTGCACTTTGAAACCCGTTTTCAAAAGCTTGCGTTTTCAGGCCCCCAAAACGCCGTTGTCGTGTAAATGAACGGCCAAAATGACATTTTTCCGTTTTTAATTTAAATGTATTTACCTGCTGTGCTTGTTTAGGTATTAAAGCTTTACATGCACACATATACGCGTATAACTAACAAAAATCAGCTTAGTGATATAGCCTAACCCACTTTACTTGCAAACCAATAACCAACAATGCAACAAAACCATTTTTACAAGATAAAAAAAAAAGTACTTATTCGTCACAAGCAAATCATTCATGTATCCCACTATGATTGCATTTGTGAAACCGGTTTAACACGTTTACATGACCACACATGTTGTTGTTTTGACAATTAATTAAAATGATTTTTTTTCCCGCCATTGATGGAATTTTCCAGCTTTCTGTGTTTTCACTGTTATACGGTAGGGGGCGCTATTACACATCTTCTGAAAGAGTACAGATCAAAACACGTTAAAAAAAGGAGCAGAAACAAACAATAAAAGTATTGCTTATGCATGTGCAAAGAGGCTCTGTTCTTTCTTTTGATATATTGCATGTTCAGATATTTAAACAACAAAATATTCTGAGGACCTTGAAAGTTTTGTGAAAATTATCAAAAATGCAGACAGAGGCTGTTTTTTTTGTTGTTGTTTTTTACGCTGGCGGGGAAAAAGTTACGCGTAATCGGTTTAAGATTGTGCATGTAAAATTTAAATGCTTACTAATTAAAGTAGTCTGAAAGGCATTTGATTGCCTATTGCACTGGTTAAAATGGCAAATGGTTAAAATGCTAAGCTTCTGTATTAGTCTTTTTTTTTTCTGTTTAACAATAAACTATAATATGACACTCTATTTAGTAAAAAGAATACCATGATCAAACAAACATGTTCCTATATGTCCATAAATATGGCAATCCTATGGTATTTTTTTTGTTTGTAAGAAGAGGGTTTAATTGTTGTAAACAGAACAACATTTCAGAGAACTGCTCAATAAACCACAAACTGTCTAAAAAGAAACAGCACTGAAGACTGCAATGTTTCAACCACAGACAACAATATCACAGAACAGAATCACACGGGACAGATTTTAACCCAACACTGCCAGACATCTTGTCTACGATTCATATCGTTTCACAATATATATTACAGTAACATTATCTTCAATGTACAGCCTGTTACCACCAAACGGCTCCCATGTGAAGCAGCTCGACATTTACACAGACATGTCAGCGCTCAATTATGCTTTATGGTGCTCATTTTATAATAATAAATGTCATAAAAGTGCTGTCATAAAGACAAACGATCCACCTGTCTGCATACACACACGCTATAGTAAATACATAAATCTGGATGCATATCGTGTTTCTTCTCATGTTCTACTGTACTTACAGCTGCCCTGTAGAACTGATGACTGCAGCACAATCTGGGCAAAAACACTGACACCACATCATTTATACAGGACTTCCACTTTACAGAATCCCTGTTTACAAATGTTTTTCCTGTGAGCGAGGGATGAACTAACCCGACCCCAAAACCTACATCACAGAATACTTTACATGTTTAAAAAACATCACTTAGTGTGATTTATAAGCTGTTTTACAAAGACAAGGATTTCATATATTGCCATATTTTCCATGCGTTTGTATAATTACTTTTAGTTTAATTTACTATGAATAATCTGAACACATTTGGGCAGAAATTCATGACAGTAAATGAACAGTCGATGACAATCATCACTAAAACCCCCGCCTTCGGTTATATAATAAGAAGCACATAGACGTACACATTAGAGCACACACACTTGGATGCGCATGTACACACTCTGGTGTGAGGATGCACAGGTGAGAGTGAGTTGCGGGTCACGGCGTGGGACGTCCTGTGAGCAGTGACCCCCTCACGCATGCTAGGAAACCACTCATTTTAATGTCTATAGAGCAGGCTGATAACCTATTAGCATTTCACTGCTGCTTACACTCTCAGAACAACACACACACTCACACACAGGGCTGTGTTATCCAGCAGGATGCTAATGGTGCCATGGTACAGTGACGGTAATACTGCGGTATACTAATACAGTATATGACTTAAGTAAACCCTTATAAGCTGAATATAATCAAATAATGTATATCCTCAATGCAATTAATCTCTCAAAAAGGTGATAAAATTTACAGAATATGGTTAATTTAACCTTTTTTTTTTTTTGTTAACTAATTGCAAGTGGCCGTGTAACTAAAAATGGTTCTGCTTTCCATCAATAATTTCAACTGAAGAAAAGGTAAGCATTACTGTGACTCCGGCAGCAGGTTTTCAGCATCTATAAGCAAAGTTTATGTTGGAAAGATAATACAATACAGTATATTAACAACTCAATACAGACTACTAATTCAATCTCAAATAAATGTTTGAACTTTCTATTTATCAAAGAATGAATATTGCTGAATATTCAGCTTTGATCACAGGAATAAATTACATTTTAAAATATATTCAAATAATACAAAACAGTTATTTTGAATTGTAATAATATTTCACAATATTACTGTCTTTACAGTATTTTTGATCAAATAAATCCAGCCTTGTGAGCAGAAGAGACTTCTTTCATTAAAACAAATCTTACAGACAGAATTCTGGCAACTGTCCATAATTTCATAAACACATTTCATAAAATCTTACCAAACCATGTTTTTGAAGTGCAGCAAAGTGTACAAAAGACTCAAGTTGATGTTCAGAGGAGAGATGCATTATCTTGTTATTTAGAGAGTGAAATGAAGAACGCTATGAGGAATAAACAACTCGCCATCTGTCACAAGTACACGTAACCTGAATATTTACACACACAATATTTACACATGCACGCACACATGCACGCACACACAAATAAACTAAAGAATATGTCTAAAGAATATGATGATGTCTGTCAGTAAACACCGTCCACTACTGATCCCTAAAGGAATAATCTGAGTCCTCGTATAGCCGACAGACAGCATCTACGGTTGACCACAGACAATAAAGAGAAATGCATTTACAGAGGAAATCAAGCAGACAAGTAGACAAAGCAGAAATGTGAAGCTTGTATTTATGTTAATGGATTATTCAGTAAAAACTGTTTGTTATTTGAGCTGTAAAACCACCATGAAATCAAAACGGTCAATTCTTGTTTCTTTATGGAATATTGCTGGAATGATTTCTCCATGCACATTTTTATTATTATTGTTTTAAATTCATGTGCCTCGAAATCTTTAATCCAAATATCTTCCCCTCCGTCTTGCAGCTCATCTCTTCTCTGATGATGAGGGCGGGGCTACCTGTCAATCACACCAGATCCACCAATAGCAAACCACAACCATTCAATTAATTCCTGATGGAAAAAAAAATCCATCCTATATATTTTCTTGTTCCAGAAGCCATGTTCATTTGGATATACAGTATGTCACAACAGGGAAGAAAAGACAATCGCAATTTGTGTTTCATGATAAATTTAAATCATTCTTCTGCATGGATAACATGATCATGTAAAGTTTTCCATTCATTTTATCAATTATCTTTTTGGAAAAATACATGAGGACGAGTATAAATAATGACCAAATTTTCATTTTTGGTGAACTATCACTTTAAGCCATCCATTGCAAAGTGCTGCGTCCCCCTCACTCATCTGTCATGAATACAGCGGATCAATGCGAGGGTCTTGGCTTCAAAAGGTCAGCCATTCAATCGCACCTGCTATTGTGTGGCCTCCAGCCCCTGGTTGTAGCGCACTGCGCCGCTAAGTAGAATTAATGGACGTATTGATTGCGCTCCACACAACTCAGATTGAACAGGGTGAGAGGAGCTCTCAGTGAGCCGGCGGCCACTGAAAGACGTCCAAGACCTCAAACTCACTCAAAGAAAAGACTTTATTTAGATAACACCGCAGCACCATTGATTAAAGCCGATGGTTGGAAGCAAAGGTGAGGCTGTTGTGTGGGTTAGCGAAGGATTGAAGATTGACGCAAAAAAAAAGAGCTAATCTGAAATCATGAGGGTCTGAAAGTCTTCCAGAATGGAGCACTGCTCTCGATCACATTTTATCAGGGACTTTTGTTCATTATTAATCATTAGAAGCAAGTTGTCTGTGTTGTATCAAATCCTGTCAAATGACCTCCCTCGGACATCTCGAATAAGCAGTGTGTAATGCATCATCATGAAAAAGCCGTAACAGGATTTCAGTGGTGTTAATGTAGTATAATATAACTTGGAATACTGGATTCTGATTGGTCGATTATTTTTGATTAATGACCATAGAAAAACTCCATTCAATTTCTTCATAGGGAAATTGATTTTAAACGATAACTTATAAATCTTTAAAGGCATACTGTGCTTTAAAGGCAAAAGCTTTTTTATTTAAATAATCATGTTTAACAGTGGAATTCCTGGTGAAAACCTACATTACCCATGATGCTGTACAGAAAATTACACCAATCAGTTGAAAAAAGCAAAACATGCCAAATAGGTCTTACTCCGTTGAAACACTGCAAATGACATAATCGAGTCGATCTCTCTACACTCAAAATACTGAAATGTTTATATATACAGTACTGTGCAAAAGTTTTAGATCAGTAAGATTTTTTGTTTTTAAAAGAAGTCTCTTCTGCTCACCAAGGCTGCAATTATTTGATAAAAAAAAAAAAAAAAAACAGTAATATTGTGAAATATTATTACAATTTAAAACAGCTGTTTTCTATGTGAATATACAGTAAAGTGTAATTTATTCCTGTGATCAAAGCTGAATTTTCATCATCATTACTCCAGTCTTCAGTGTCACATGATCCTTCAGAAATCATTCTAATATGATGATTTGATGCTCAAAAAACATTCATTATTATTTTCAATGTTGAAAACAGTTGTGTACAATTTTTTTTTTAAATTCTTTGATGAATAGAAAGTTCAAAAGAACAGCGTTTATTTAAAATAGAATATGTTCTAACATTATAAATGTCTTTACTGTAACTTTTGATCAGTTTAACTCATCCTTGATGAATAAAAGTATTGATTTATTATATTTCTTTCCCCCAAAAATAAAATTTAAATTCTTACTGACCCCAAACTTTTGAAGGGTAGAGTTTAATGTTACAAAAGCTTTAGATTTCAGATAAATGCTGTTCTTTTTTAGTTTCTATTCATCATAGCATCATGAAATAAAAATGTAAAAAACTGTTTTCAACACTGATAATAATCATAAATGTTTCTTGAGCATCAAATCATCATATTAGAATGATTTTTGAAGGATCATGTGACACTGAAGACTGGAGTAATGATGATGATAAATTCAGCTTTGATCACAGGAATAAATTACACTTCACTATATATTCACATAGAAAACCGCTGTTTTAAATTGTAATAATATTTCACAATATTACTGGGGTTTTTTTGTATTTTTTTTTATCAAATAATTGCAGCCTTGGTGAGCAGAAGAGACTTCTTTTAAAAACATAAAAAATCTTACCGATCTAAAACTTTTGCACAGTACTGTATATATATATATATGCATATTTTGCAATAAACTTAAAATATATTGTTTATAGTCAACATTTTCAAATGAGTAGTTTTATATATCTTCATCGTTTTTAATTCGATTATTCTGTTCGCAATGCTTCATGGGATTGTAGTTCTTTCCCTCACTAAAGCCGTCTTGTCTTTTTTGCTTTAAATTTTTGCTCCAAATCAAAGTTTGTGATTCACCTCGTAGCTGATTGGCTTGGTTCATGGCTTATAACTCTTTAACAAAGACTTTTAGAAAAAAAAACTATTAAAAAAATACTTCTGGAACCAGCGTTGCTGACAAAAGGAGGAGGGCACTAATGCACTCTACTAAACTGTAGCTGACCATTGTCCTTGGCAACTGACTTCCTTCATAGCTATCATGCTAGTTTCAAGTCTCTCGTATCACTTCACACTCTCGTTCTTCACACATAATAAAATCATTTACACTCACATCAATGTTCCATCTCCATTCCTTTATTTATCAGGCGAATAGCCGCTCTGTGCCGGCGTCCTCATTACCCTGACGCTCTAAAACCACATTCAGCATGCTAACTGTAAATTAACTGAACACAGAAAATGTTTAATTGGACAATATATCAGATTCAGAAAGAGTTTCATTGGTTAAGTGTGCTCATTTGTATAAAGGTTTGCCTTTATTTGCACTATAGATCAACGAAATGTAACTATCACATTTTGATTTTGTTTTGACTACAGATAATCCAGATAAAGCACCATGCTGGCAATGCCATAACGTGCTTTAAAGTACCATTTAAATACCATGGTATTTGAATATGGTGATCATTCAGTACGATGGTATTTCCTATCTGAGAGCAGCATTGCATGATATTACTGTACCACCAGTATATTTGTGTTCAATTTATGAATACGAATCACATTAGCTGAATTGGTCCATTCCCTTGTTACATTAAGATTTATAGCCTGCAAAATGCTTTATTAAGCTCTGGTTTTTTAAAACTAATTAAAAAAATGTAACCATCATATGTAAGGATTATTCAATTTGGTGGAATTTTACTATACAATTGAAATTGTACTTCAGTGTCACATGATCCTTCAGAAATCACTCTGAATCAATGTTCAATGTTGAAAACCGTTGCGCTGAATAATATTTTTGTGAAAACCGTAACGCATTTTTTTCAGGATTCCGTGATAAATAGAAGGTTAAAAAGAACAGCATTTATTTGAAATAGTCTTTACTGCCATCAATTCGATCAATTCAATGGATCCTTGCTGAATAAAATTATTTTAAAAAATCGTACAGACCCTAACCTTTTGATTGGCATTATACATATATAAGCACTTTGGTTTCAGGAGCTCATTATGGGTGTTAGTGACAGCACTGGACTCACGGTAATAGACAGGTGTGTGTATTTTCATGTTCATGTGATCTGCTGACATCAACACCAACACTAGCTGTAGGCGAGTGAGTCGCTGTCTTCTTCTCTCATTCTCTGTC